>OZ037935.1:85981821-86581821 GCA_964035585.1 Polytrichum formosum
AGTCAGGATTTGGGCAAACCAAACCATACACTCGTTCCTTGTTGGATGCCTAAACCCTTGCCTCCAAGGAACCAGTGTATGAGTTGTTTCATCCCAGCTGAGTAGTCGGGATGTGAATAACACTTTGGTTACTATAACAAAATGAATGAACGTAAGTTACAACTTGCTGCCGGTTTGAGTTGGAGTCTATCTTATTAATAGGTTATCGGATTAATTTGGCTTGCCCAAAGGTTGGGGAGTGAAGCCAAGTTTGGAGTTGACTTTCTATTTTATTCTCTTGTTTCCTGCACCTGAGCCTGTATTTCTGGCAAAGTGGTTAACTTACCAGAGATGGTTCTATTATAACTGAAGCAAAGCTGTTTCGAGCACTCGAGCTGAAATTGAGCTCATCCACTGCTTCCTGTGTATTATTGGAAGTTATATATACGTATTCCTAGTGAAGAGGCGACCATTTCAGTGTCCGGGAGATTTTTGAGGCATTTTCGGTCAGGATCTTGAGGTAGATGAGGCTAATTCAGTTAGTTTTCTTAGTTGGACACCTATTTTTAGCTCAAAATCGGCGGTATAATCGTTCTAATTCAGTGGGTGAGTAATACATGGTGATGTAATTGCCACCTCGATGATATTTGGGTTAGTCATCTTAGCAAAAATCAAGCTACACTCACCATCCTCCATAATTAGGAGTGCTATTTACCGAGCTATGATACTCTTGATTTTTGTGGGCGAGGTGGGAAAATTAGAAGGTTGTAACTTGGACAGATTAGGAGGCAACATGTGGTTATGAGGTGTTGACCAACTTGTATTTTGGGTATTCAATAATGAAAACCAATTTGACAACATTTTATCTTACACATGACCACTTTAGAGACATGACAGAACCCATATTGCATTAAACTTGGTTTTCATTGGCAAATGACCCATGTACAATTTGCTATTGATGTCATCCACTTACACAACATTGAATGATAAAAGAGTTCCCCCTAGAACACCAGATTGGGAAGCAAAGAATATTTGATTTTGAGGAGCCTAGATCAACACCTTCCTCAACTCTGATTCCAACAATTCAAATTCTTTGGTCCCGATTCACAATTGTTAACATGCTCACACTTCTAATGCTCGAATCCATCGGTTGGATGATTCCTTTGTGTTTCCAAGTCCAACCGGTTACATGTTGACATCTTTTGGTTTCTCTTTATTTATGACTCGGCAGATTCTACGAAATCCTCTTAAATGATGGGTAATTTTCCTGAAGTCTTGGAACTTCAACCGGTTGTTACTCAAATTTAACCGGTTCATCTGTAACTAGCGGGCGGTTCTCCTGTTCATGGTCCATTTGCTTGCTTTCGTGATTGACAAAGTATCTGTCAAAATTTAAATTCTCAGCAACAGTGCAAGGGAAGAAAAGAACAGACAAGGTTGGGGTGGGGGGAGGATGTGTAGAACTTTTAGGGTTTGGACCTTGGCTTGGCTATGGTTCTCATGGTTCGCATCTGACTTAATATATAACTTGCATGTGGCAAGACATTAACTGCAATTGTCTTCACCATTTAATGGGATGCATGCATGTTCAATGTTGGATGCAGTGATCGGAGAGATTTTTTGGGCATAATCGGTTGAGATCCTGTGTTTGCAAGTCCAACCGGTTACATGTTGACATCTTGCAGTTTTCCTTTATTAAATTGGGGTATATTCTATAAATTCCTCTAAAATGATCGGTAATTTTCCTGCAGTCTTGAACTTCAACCGGTTATTTCTCAAACTCAACCGGTCCATCTGTAACTAATTGCCGATTCTCCCTGATCATAGGTTAGATGAATGACCTTGTGGATCTTTGTGATTCCTACTATTTCCAAGCTTGATGTTGGAGGCTAGAGGTGACCTTGCCTGCAAATTGCTCAACAAAAGCACAGGCATATGATAATTTTGACAATTTTCATCTCCAAAAGGCAAAATGCTAAGTCAATCTGTTTGCATCACAATTCTTCAAGGAATTGAAGAGCCTTTGATGGATTGCCTAAATGTAGAGCTGTAATTTATGGAAGAAATTTGTCACATTTTAATTATTGCAATCCTACTATGCCCGTGTGGAAATTTTGTTTCGGCACTCATAGTTTTAACTTAGAGAGCATTCTACGGTAGTCTCCACAACAAGGAAGTCCACATGCCACGTTTCACTAATTGTACCTTAGGCGAGGTTTGCCATGTTCTAAAGCTATAGAGAGCATCCTGAAGCCCTCAAACAACACCTCATAAATAGATTCACAAACATGTTGTTATCTTAGAGTTGGTAACGAGTCTCTTTCCAATGACTATTGTCCACTTTTGCAGTCAAATAATGTTTCAAGGTCACATAGGTTTTGATTATTTTCCTCTTACAAAAACATCAAATAACTCAAAAGTACTCAACCCTCAAAGGCATTAGGGGATTTTCTAGGACGTGTTATTAAACAATATTTCCAAGGGATTGTTGAAAGCGATCACCAAATAGAAGCCAGTGAGAGGCACCATCAAAGATCAAATTTATATGGGAAAGAATACAGTCTATGTATAATGAATATAGGAGTTAAATTACAAAAAGATAAAAATATTTCATCATAATCACACACCTCTTTGTTTTGATAAAAAACTTCACATGAGTGGTTGAAATCACAAATATTATAGATTGGTGGAAGGTTGTGAGCATTGTATGATCTTGAAGTGATCAAACCAAATCGTCACTTGAGATATGAGCACTTCATGAGGTGCAATTGATCAATATCTATGATGAAGCTTTTGGGGGTGAGAGACAATTTTGAATACTTACAAGTTGTTATACTTGATTGTGTGGGGAAGCATTTGCTATAATATATTATATTACATTATTCTAGCAAGATCCGATCATTTGAAATTAAGTATTTAATTCTGCAAGAGACATCCAAGCCATGGTTATGTAATTCTTGCAATTGGGTTACATATTCCCAATTCTTGGGCCAAACCTCCCTAATGATATAAAAAATTAGAATCAAATAAATTTTTGTTTTGGTTTTGGATGGGTGCAAGTTCAATGAGATGAGATGAGATGAGATCAAACTAATTTTAAGGTCCAAGATTTCAAAAAGCTCATGGGACTAGAAATCTATCAAGATGGTGTGGACAAGGCTAAATCCCTAGAGTAACAGAGTGCCGGACCTCTGTAAGATAGGGAGGCTAATATCAACCTGATGTTCAATTGGAAGAAAGACTTGAGACTACGTAGTACTACATTCTAAAATAGGGAAGGAGAACTATTTCTAATGTACTTGTAGAGGGGACATTATGGTACAAGGTGTGCTTCATCTTCAACTACATTGTCACAATCTTGGCATAATCTTTTATCTCTAGAGATTGGGAATGTCAATAATCAATGTAATATGTGGCATCTATATGGTGGAGGGCCTTCAAGTTTTAAGTCACTCAAGACCCTTGTACTGGTGGAAATCTTTTGAAGCCAGATTAGCCTTGCAATAGAGTTATCCATGAAGTCCCTCAAAGAGGGGAGAAACCTTGGTTTTGATCCTTTTTTGAGAAACTTTTTATTGAGAGCTCGTTAGCTCATTGTGTATTGGAGCCTCTTTTGAAAGTTGGGTCCAAATTTTGGGACCTCCTCTTTGCACCTCTCAAACTTTGAGAGAATTTTAGGATCTAAGATAGGGTATGCGCATGGAACCTGCCATCCTAAATCATGGATTGACCTATGTAAGGCTAGCTTGGTCCACCCATCCTAGTAGGACAAGCTAGAAAGTCAGTTTTTAATAGCTCGACACCTTTCTTTGTGTATGATAACTTAAGCATTAAGAGAACTTGGGTGACTTTGTGTTGATTCTCATAAACTCAGGGTTTGAGACTAAACCCATGGTTTCACCTATACTTTACAAATAACTCTAATGCCTCCTGAAAATTCTTGGCTGCTCAATTTGGTGAAAAGAGAGAAAGTAAGCTAAGGACATGACAAGTTAACCTTTTTTCAAATTGAATTATGTCTAAAGCATAACATTAAGTAGCAATGCTAGGAGGGTACCCACAATATTACCTCAACAAGAAGGGAAAAGCTTGCAAAGCAAGGGTGAATGAATGGATAATTAATCAATTATAGTAGCTTCAAAAAGGTATCAAAGAGGTTTCTAATGCAGGTGTTGGGAGACTTTTCCAAAAATTGCAACTACCTTTTTGACCTCACCAACTTTCCCATTGCTTTATAGCTATTTAGATTTGTTTAGATTGTAATTTAGCCTAGATTAGAACCTCTACCACCACTTGGCATTAGTTTGTCCAAGAAACCAACATAATTAATTCTAAGCATTGAAAGTAACTACCCAAATAGTTAAAAAATAGCCTAAGTAAAACTCAAAAGTAACACTACCTTTACTCTTAAAAGAGCATCAAACTGTCACGCGCCGGTTCAATGCTCTTTTGAGAAGGTCATTCCGGGCTTGCTACTTAATGTTATGAAGCATACCTTTCAACATGTAGCTCTTTATAACTTGTCCCTACAGAAAGCTTCACAGTGGGAATTCGCAAATCAATTGCCAGAGCTTGAGGGGAACTTTTGGAAAAACTGCAACTGAAACTCCACATTCAACATGTAATATCAGTATGAGTGATTGGTAAAATATAAAATACAATTTATTTATTTATCTTTGGGTCAATCAAGAGAGCCACTGTACAGATATATCTGTACGTAAAACATACACTGTCCTCTGATAAGGACTGGGGACCTTGTCTCCCACTCGCCTTCCCCATTCATCCCAAAGGAATCTATCTGTCCTTGACATGACATAAACTAGACATGTCTGAGGGACAGAAACTCGATTTCTGGCTTTTTACAATTGGTCTCAACTGTAGAACAGACTGAGGAGCTTTGGTTCACAAGTGTTTCTTCTCCAATGTATACAAGCCTTGGGCCACAAACTTGGGTTGTTGAAATACCCACATCCGGGGATCACATTCGATGTGTCTGGTAAGGTTGAAAATTTCTTGTGATCTATCTGGCACAAATAGTGGTTTTAGGGTCAGCCAGATCAGTTGCCTCCATGTGTAAAAAATTATCAATGTCTGATAGAACATGGCTATGTTCCTCTGTAAAAGAAGAGAGGTCGAAGCAACCACTGGTTCCTTTCTAAAGTAACTTAGGATGGTGCTCCATCGAGGTTTGAGTCTACTCATAACTGGGCACAGGGTTTAGGGTTCAAGGTTTAAGATTGGAATACCTAAGGCTCAGGGGCCTGGCTGAACCCTGTCACCAAATGCTGGTAACCCTGAAACTCATCAAGATGGCATTCTACATGTATTGGGATTTTCTAACCAGGTGGTATGATTTTCAAACAGCTGCGAATATTTGATGCGAGAAGGACCCAGGGTCTATTCCTGGTGTCTAAGCCCACACAGTGGAAGGATAGTTGGTATTGGCCACATGGAAGTGTGGTGACATCCAGAAGGCAGGATTCAAAACCTTGTCCTTTCATGTCCACATCAATAGACACAAAACTCCTCCCTGATACACCACCTCCCTTATAGAAGCCTTCAATTTCCCTATATTGTTCCTGCCTTGGTGGTCGTGAATTTACCAAGTCATGCTCAAGCTCAACAGCTTCTTGGGCATTTTTACATCTTGCTCGTTGCACGAGCTTCTCAAGGAGGGGAAAGTTGAGGGTGCAAGAATTTTGATTTGATGCTTGACCTTCATGCCAGCCCACTTTCCAACCCATATACAAGTCTTCCTCCACAAGCGCTGTATTCTCAATACAATGACAGGAGAGCACACAAAAGAGGGTCTTGAATGTTGCAAGGGTCTCCAAATTTGAGTTAGTGATTTGGGCATGAAGGCTCAAAAGAAGTGCAGAGCCTTGAGTTACAGAGAGTTCATTATGCACTTCACCTCCTGACTGACCTACAAAAAGATCCACACCTGTTCGGGGCCTGATTGTTTAACATACACACATTTCATGTCAGCTAATGGAGACAGCTACATTATATGCACAAGAATGCTATTCTGATATGATTGCAGTAGTCCAATAGTGTGGCTGGAAGTAAAACGAATATTTATCAATGCAAAAATAAGAGATATGGAAATTGAACCTGGTGCAAAAGAAGAATCGTGGAAGAGAAAACTGTAGGTGTGACCATTTGCTGATTAAGAGTCGTAGAAAGGTCACAATGTTCCCACGAATCTTGTTTGAGCTGCTGTGTTCTTCTGTTCCAGTGGCATCTCTTCGAAGCTGGCGCACATTTTTAATCGCCCAGTAACACAGTTTGGCAAGACTGTCACTTGGAGATGCATAATCCAATCCAAATCCCATTGACTCCCCATATAAAAGTTCCATATCAAACCTCTTCACATTTTTCAAACGGCAGTCCAAATTCTGAGCAGCAAGCTGGTCAAAATGAGAAGAACATAAGAGTAGAGCTTCTGTGCAAAAAGCTAGTAATGAGCAGCCTACTGCAGCTTCACAAAGAGGTTGAAAGCTTTGTCTTGTGAGTCCAGCAAATGATATGCTGAGGAGGTCAAGCTCTTTGCTGAGTTGAATGAGATGGGTACACAAACTTGATGTCTTCTCTCCTCCACTTTTAAAACTTGACATTGATTGCCGCTCATATTCATCATCAATAGCTGCTGAAACCTCACTTCTTGACCAAATATCTGAAGCTGAACTTTGAATATTTATATCCAACGTAGAAGAAGAAGCTGATGTATCTAGTGTGCATGAGCTCATGAGAATCTGTGAAAGCTCTGCAATATACTGTAACATGCGCAGTCGGATTGAGACAAACCATTGCTGGAACTCGAATGTCCTGTCAGAACAGACTCCAGATGCCAAAGTAGTGCATGCTTGGTGAAAAAGAGGAATAGCTCTCGCAGCTGCTTCACCAAAAATGTGTGATACAATTTCGCCATCTTGGTCCATCTTTTTCTCAAGCTGCACGCCCTGAGAAGTTTCATCGACATCCATAACTGTAGGTTCTGATCTCTGAAAACTAGTGGAAACCTGCCCCCCTCCTTCAGTGGTTCCTGTTCTGACATCACTGAAAATATTCTGGTCAGTGCCTTTGTAAATGACAACATCCCCAAGGAATGCTTCAGCTTTTGCCAGGTGTGAGAGGCTCAGAAGCCAAAGATAACACCCCTCTGACTGAACTTTTTTTGTGAGTTCCTCGAACACTCTGGATAAGGGTGCCCAAAGTCCATTAACTGCTGCCTCCAACCCTACTTTATACACAGACCAGAATTCTCCAAAGTTCTCCATCTGACCAAAGCACTTTATAAGAAGGCTTTCTATGATCCTCTTCTCCTCTATTCTTCTGATTCGCTTTACCCTCCAGATCCTCAATAGAGCAGGAATAATGACCCTTGATATCTGATAAAAAGGGTCAACTGCCGATATCTCTGTGGCTAGATCAAGAAGTTTTGGGAATACAACATGGGCAGCATTTGATTCCACATCATTAACACACAAAGATATGCAATGACATAGGGTCAACACATATTCCAACTTTTTCTCCAACACATCATCACTTTCATCACTGTGACATTGGGTTGTGACTTCTTCTGTCTTCATTGCTTCTGCACTGTCTATCTTCATGTGTGAGGTTTCTGCTACAGGCGTTTGCTCATCCTTGGATTGCAAGTCATCCTTCAAATGCTCTTTAGTGAAGACTTCAACCATTGAAGCTAACGAGCCTATCATTGAGGGTGCTACCTGAGGACAGCATGCAAGTTGTACAACAAGTCCTTGAAGTACATACAGCCTCTCTGGATTGAATTCCTCCTTCACTTGCTGGTCAGTAGTACAATCTTTGCTCAATTTCTTTGCATGAGCACCTTCTATTGCAAGTTGATCACACAGCAACAACCCAACTCTTGTTCCAAAATGCACATCACTCGCACTCCGGTTGCGAGTCTCCGTCTCTTCCTCTAACTCCAGTCTTGTGAGGTTGCATCCAAATATAACCGCACATTCAAGGGCTGCTTTCACAACTGGCCAAGCATGGTGAATCACACTCAGCTCAATTGTCGACAATAGGCGATGTAGGTCACTTTTGTTCATCATCATGATGTAATGACTAGATAGCTGTGAGAAGCGGCTCAATCAGTCAATCAAGATATGAACCAATGACAAAAAAATTGCACAGTCAAGGAAAGAATAAAACAGAACACCACATATTGGGGATACAGAGGCAATTAACCATATCAACTGGACATCTCCAGATCATGTTCATAGACTAGTATAAATGAAGCAGAAGTCCAACACTGAATTGAGACAGTCAATGAAAAAGTATTGGACCATGTCCAGCTATCATGGCAATAACAAGTTTAGTACTACTCTTGATTCATTTCATCAGTTGTTGACAAAAGCTACCATTGAGTAGGAGCACCTGCTCAGATAAGGCCGTTAACATGGCAATGTCAATGCAGTTAGGTTCTGGAATGGTACAAAAACCAAAGGAGAAAGTTGTGTTTGTAGTTTTCCTGCCCACACTGTGAATGGGACCCTGCCTTGTGTTAATAAAATCCTTACAACCAGGGAATCCCCATCGTCTGAACGTTATGTGAGTGACTTGAAATAAGAAAAAAAACACAAACCTTCTTGATGACTTGATATGCCAGAGCAAGGACTGCTGGCGCAGCAGCAATATCTTCAATCACAGAATAGAGGACAGCAAAGTCCTTCTCATGGAACACTGCAGATCTTGCAGCTTGCAAAGCTAGCTTGGAGAGACACTCGAGGGCAACAGCACGCACAGTGGCACGTGGATCGGAGCTGATATATGCCATCAATAATTCCACCTGCAATATACCTGCCGAACTTGAGCTCAAACAAGATGCTCACTGCATATTTTGCAAATGTAATGGAAGAGAACCAGCCCAGATGCAGAGGAGGTTACAATAGAAAGTTCAGTAGTGTGTACTTCAGATACAGAAAATGACACTTGGATGCCAAACTGTCTCATCAAGCAGTAACAAAACTGTAGATTGCCGCTGATAAGTAATTATACATTCCACTCCAAGTGATCCCAATATTATACACTTGGTGATCATGTTCCTAACACTTCATGAAACTTAAAGAAATAATTTTAATAAGCTAACTCCATCTTGACATTCAGTTTGTCACAGTGGCATTCTTTGACATTGTGCAGGTTTGCATGTAGGGAACAATGCCAAGAGGTGATAGACTGCACTAACTTGTTTCTCAGTTGTAACAATAGACTTGAGGGCAAGCCAAGTAAGGGAAGTCAGCATTGTTGACACGATCTCCGTCGTGGGCAAGCACAGCATCAGGGCTTTCCCTGCCTGTAATTTGCAAACAGCATTTTCTAAGTGCAAAGATCACATTAGAACCAGAAATATAACTCCAAGCCTGCCATTCATATGTCATGACCTCTTTCACACCATAAAGGTCTAAGCGTCTAAGGGGCCCAATCTGGGCCTCTCCAAGCATAAAAACATGTATGTGAGCTACGTACTTCCATCTTTAGCCAATTGTGTCTCAAGTGATCCGATCTAAAATCAACTCATTCTTCAAGTGCAATTTCCAAATTGGTTGAATACCTTAGTCTTACTGAAAATTTGGGCTCAAATATACAGCCTGAGTGCCCTTACATGAAAATACGTACTTAGTACTTTAATCATCAATGTCACATATGGGTGTACTTTTTTATGTTCTTCTTGATAGAAGATGATGTACTAAATAGAATTTCAAACCCGTAAATATAGACAATATGATTCTAAGACTTGGTGAGGCTCATAGAAATTGTGTACATATGTTTCACATTGAACCCCTGCGTCTTTTAGAGGTTAAACCACCTACAACGTTGTTATAAGTCCTTGCCACTACTGGTATTTGCTTGACAGTTGTTTCATTGAGACATAAGTTTCAGCTGTGTCATTGAGATAGATATCTACCTCGTGGGCTTGAATAGAGAGGTAAGGTGACTGTGCCAGCTTGGGAAACACGCAAATTGCAGAGAGCTTGATTGCCGGAGGCGTCTCCATAGCATTCACCATGAACACCAGTTTGTCGAAAGCTACCTGAGCAAACTCCGGAGATAGTTCACATAAACAGCCCATTGCATTAAGTGCTGCCTCCACCTAACCAGCACCAATATAGATGCACGATCAGTTCACACCCACACTATTTTACCATATTCCAGATGCTTTAATCCTTCCTACCTTGTTGCATTTCACATTTCTAACTTTCAATAACATGAGAAGACACAAATAGTTGTTACCTCACAATCTGTGGAAACTTGTGCAATGCATCAGAAAATGTGGCCCTGCAAAGGAAGAGGTCTCACAGTATCTTTATAACAATACCTTCCTACTACCTCACAGGTTCCAACTAAGGTATGTTGGCCTTATGTGGTCACTCTTCTTAACTGGGCACCTATAATTGAACGGTGTATACCGAGGTTTGTAATTAAGAAAGGACAACAAAAATACATGTGTTATGATGAGATTGGACTATGTGCTCTCATAATATAGAACCATTCTAGGTTCAATACTTAACACAATTGGGATGGAGGGCCTATGCGATCGCTTAAAGAGAAAGAGAAACTTCACTTTGACCTCTTATAACTTTTGCATCTCAACTCCAATTCTAGGACTTTGAAATGACAAATTCATGATTCACAATTGCTAACTGAATGAGACAATTCCCAATCCCATGAACGGCAAAAATTGCCTTTGGAGCTGGAACTGCACCCAATAGGGCCATATACCTTACTACCATGCACAAGTTACACCCTCTCAACAACAATCAGTTACACATATCCAGGTTGGATCAGAATTTTTTATTTGAGAAAGCAGATGAAATTGAATACAGATTGAAGAGTTGAAAGGCACGAGTAGAATTAACCTCCTTTTGATGAGGCGACTCCAAAGCCTCAATTACATGGCGGTGGATATCAACACTATCAGCAGCAATTTCCCCTAAGCAGCCTATCATCCGCAATGCCAAAGCCCTGGCAATTGCATCTCCACTGTCCATCACTGCCTTCACCCGCCTCAAGACCTCCGGGTAATTGGCAATTCTTTCCTTCCTCAACAACCCTGAACCAGCAGGGTCCTTTGAATGTTTTGAACCTTTTGAAACGAGAAGGAAGACTTTGAGTATACATACTCGAGTTGCATTAGTTCCAGTTCGAAATGCCTCAGCAAGACGTTGCACCATTGCATTTGTGAACATCTTGTCCTGGCCAGCGTCCAATTTGTAAAGGGCGGCAATTGGGGCAGACGCAATTGGCTCTTCACTCCACCATAGCATCCGTGGCCCTGATTTTAAAATTGCCTCAAATGGTGCCCCTGCATCAACCCACCACCATATTTTCAATGCTATGCATATGTCTGCAACCAATTTACATCGGATTACACACCCATCTCTGAACCCACAATGCAAGCTCCATATTATTTTAATGCTATGCATATGTATGTCTGCCACCAATTTATACCGGATTATCCACCCATCTCTGAACCTGCCCACAGTGCAAGTTCCAAATATTTTCAATACTATGCATATGTATATCTGCAACCAATTTACACCACATTACCCCCACCCATCTCTGAACCTGCCCACAATGCAAGCTCCAACTATTTTCAATGCTATTGATATATATGTCTGCAACCAATTTACACCGGATTACCCACCCATCTCTGAACCCACCCACAATGCAAGCTCGAAATTCTCAATGCTATGCATAAATATGTCTGCAACCAATTTACACCGGATTACCCATCCATCTCTGAACCCTCAATGCAAGCTCCAAACGTTTAATGCTATGCATATGTATGTCTGCAACCAATTTACAACAGATTTCCCACCCATCTCTGAACCCACCCACAATGAAAAGTCCAAATTTGGAAGCATAAGAAGTAACCTGGTTTTGGAGCACGTAGGCCACGGTCAAGATCTACATTCCAATTCATTGCTCGCTCAGCTGCGATGTCAGGGAGGCCATTCGCATGCGGAGTTGCAGGTAATCCCGCCGCACCCCCTTGGTCCCCCATCGGTCCTCCTCCTGCCTCCCCACAAACTCTATTGAACCCCACTAAACCCTAAACCCTGCCGTTGCATCCTCTTATGCAACCACATGAGTTGCAGCGTCTCCGGAACAATGGGGTTGCTTCAAGTACAGAAGTAAGGTGACAAATCTGCACACCGCCTGAGTCAGGTTTGATTTCAGATTCTCTGCCACCAATCTTAAAATTGGAGGGTTTAATCTTGGAGGTTATGATCGCTGTGCATGTAAGGATGTAGTTAGAGCAAGGGCTCATGCCCCGGACTTGAGGAAGGTTTTGTGTTTTGACAATACAAGATACTTCACTGCAATGGGGCCCATGATTTATTCATCCATCAAGCGTATCAATGATTGGTATGGATGAACATATATTTCATCGGTTTGGATGGACCTTGAAAGGGCATGAGTCCAGGTGTTTCCCAACTACACTGATGTGTGCAATTAGGTTGCCCGACGGTATTATATTGACAATCTGCATTATGTTGATTAATAACTACACCAGTAACAAAATACAGTAACTATTTTTCTACTGTGGTTATTATATGGATGAATAAACTAAGTTATAAGGTATGTGTGTAGCCTGGTTTTGATCCAAGGTAATCTGCATGGGTAAAGGGGCAACCTGATTGTAGATAGTAATGTAGGGGTTTGTGAGTGATGAATATTATATGGTGCCTTGTAGGTGGCCACTTTACACCATGGCCAAGGGCCATGATCGTGGAATTGTAGGGCCTTGAAACTCATCCAAAAGCAAGTTGAATAGACAATTAAAATTGAATTTTGTGTGTTCATGGGTATTCAGTGTAGTGTAAAGACATATGCAACTAGGTTCTTCACAATGATGTGAATAAATTTGGATATCCCTACTATTGTTTTTAGAAGTCAAATTGTCAACTATCATGGACTTTGTGATCAAGCTTACATGCCACAACATAGTCTTCTAAGCCTACATGGCACACAAAAATATTTGGTATTGTAAGGGTTAGGGTTAGTCACTTTTTGAGTCCATCTAACTTCCACTACATACATCTAATATATAATGGACAATGTGGTGGTGGTGAGGTAGCCCCACCATTCCAAGAACGATGGATGGAAATGGCAAGGAGGCAAAAAAAACGGATAGGTGACATACTTGAACCACCATGACCATGTTAAAGTGAGTCACAATTCATATGCATGCATGCAACGTGCCGTTCCAAACTACATTCAATAGTCCTATTACTATGGGCCACAATAATTTTCTAGAGCCCGGTGCACTAATTCTCATAATGAGAGTTAATATGGGCCACATTACTTTTCAACCCACGCTAAATTTCTAGTAGAAAATTAGCATAGGCCACATCAATTATTTTGTAGAAATCAGTGCGGGTGATTATTTTATTTTGTGCTATTGTTGTAAAACTAATATTCAATGTGTTGGTTGAAAGTCTTCATGAAAACTTGGGGGAAGACCCCAGGTCTTGAACCTATGTTAATTCCACCTTGACTTGAAAATTAGTGTGGCTCACGCTAACTATTTCCACACTAATTTCCCATCCACACTAATAGGACTATTTAGTGTAGAGAAGTACAATGACCGCAACACACTGTGTATTCAATATCCTCAATCATTATATAATTGAGCTCATTATTAAGTGCTTCACCTAGTGTCAGAAATAGAGCTCTGAATATTCTACTTCATGACCAGCCCCCAAAATTGGACAAAACTAAGTTTCGCAGAAGATGGGAATTACAATGTTCAATGTAATTTCAGAGCATTCAGTTTCGATTTTTTTGATGATTGTCATGAGTGCCATCAATTCAAATTCCTTGACTTCCCTTGGGAAATAAGAAAATCTGGGCAACTAGAATGTTAGTTCCTATTTCACAGACTTCCACAAATATATCATCATGACTAAACAATCACCTACAAAATGCTTGTGATATTTCTCCATCACTTTTGCATCTTTAAAAGTGAACAAAGTTTCATAACCTGCTGTACACTGGGTGCAAAGACTACATAGATCGATCAATCTACTCGGCAGCTACTTGCTTTTGGTGTTCAGGTCCAAAGAAATTTCCAAGCAATCTTTGATCCAAAACCATGCTGGGTACCTGCAATCAAGACATGGACCAGATGATCAAAACTCACAGTATAGATAAATGTAAGAGAGATTAGAAACTATGTGCAGCATTCAAGAAGACCTAAATATGATGATTATACAGAATTTAATTTCTACAAGACATGAACCACTTGCTCGCATAATTTTAGAGAAGCATCCATACTTTACTTTTTTTAAGTGGATGACCCAGTGCTTGAGACCACCATGATGCCAAAAGTTTGCAAATTAATTTAGTCAATCAGTTTAAGTATGCAACACATGTAGAAAAGTAGCAGTGTACCTTTTCGCCAAAGAACATTTTGGAGTTGTTTGCGATAGACTCAATAAACTTCAACTCAAGGAACTCAGGAGTCAACTTCAGCTTGTTAGCTTCAGCCTCTTTCACAACTCTGCCAAAGATGTCAAACACCAATTTCTTATTATAGGTTTTTTATTTTTGGTTGTTATGCATGGCCACAACCTCTCCAAGAACTTCAGAGAACGTATAAGGTTAGCTATGGAACTGTGCTCATACAAAAAACATAACAAATTCACAAATCGTGTCATGGATTTCTTCTACAATTCTAAATACCAGGAGAATCTCACTTTCCAAGAGATACAAACAATATAATATAAGTATATTAGCATAGTGACTGGAAAAACCTACATCTGCTGCTCCACTGGTGAAACAACAACTTCCAGATTGTATTCAAACTCGTCAGAAATTTGACATTGAAGGTTCCCACAAACCTGTAGAAAGCTGCATCGGTAAGAGACCTCTCCTTTGCAAGAAAGATTTCATTTTGAATTTCCTGTTGTCTTTTTATGCTTTCTTGCTCCCTCACACGCTGGGTCATCAATATTTCACTCACTTTTGCATCTTTCTCGGCATCACTGACCGCTCTCTTTTTCAGTGTCTCTGCTTCCTTTTCGGCTACCTTCTGTTTCTCCACAGCTATCAGCACCTGTACATTTTACAACACTGTCATCAAGACGTTCCAACCAAAACAAGATGGAAACACAAGAGTTGCCTATACTGTGCAAGTAATTCTTCCGAGGCCAGTACAACAGGGTCGACACTCAAGCGAATTTAGACTTAAAGAAATGACAGTGAAATTACCTTCGTGCGTTCTTCCTCCATAATTTCGTAATTTCGTGCAATAGAATGTGGAATTGTGGGCTTTGTTACTCTTACGCCGATAATCTCAATTCCTGGAGCATACTTTGTACAGTCTTTCTGAATTGCCTCTTTCATCATCTCATCAATCTGCAACATAGGTCCCCAGAAGATTACCACCGGATATCCTACTTATACTTACCCTTTCCTTCTCATTCTACATATCTATTAAAGATACTCCAACAAGGGAACCTCAAGGGCTTTTTGCATTGTCGAAAATCACACCTTCATATAAATGTATACTCAGGTAATATGAGATAACAATGGGAAAAGGGACTACGAGTATGGGCTATAATTGTTAGACAAAAAAGGAACGGTACGATCACCTAAGGGGCTTTTCAAACTAACCATCACCTCATGAGGTCACCTTAAACAAGAGAATTAACTTGTTCACCTGATCAAACTTGTCAATGTAGACTTCCTGCAGAGTGTGTGCACTGCAAAATTGGTTGATCTCGTGATGAATCTTGTCATAAATCCATGTCTTGTCATAATGCACGCCAAAATTTAGTATTGTCTCATAAACGTAGTCCTTCCTGAGTCTGTTTACAACCTGTCACATGTGGCAAGAGAATGTGTGTCAGTGTCTTGCCCAGTCAGCACTGAACATTTCCTTAAACCCTAAGCGCTTTTGGCATATTCATACTAATTGTGTATTCTCTCTTTATACTAGAGGATATAAAATCTTCATCAGAATCATTTCAAATTACTTTGTGTGGGTCACTCTCTACCAGAAAGTCACATCACAATCTATATTCACGTTGTATAATTTCAAAATACCGTATGTATGAGAGGCCAAAATCGGGCTCCAAAAGTGTCAACATGGCCTAAACCATTTGGGGTCATTGCTGCAAGCTAGTATGTAAGGTGGTTTTTGCACTGCATATGCGAGCATGCATGTACTCGTGCAAAGTTGATAATTCAGGTACAAGATTTAGAATACATTGTTATAATGACGTTTTGTAGTAGAAAGAAAGCTGGAGGTACTGACCTCTATTTTGTCGAAAGACAACATAACTCCTCCCTTAGTTCCACAAGGGATGTGCATCACCTGCATTTAAGCCAGTCAATTCTTAGTATCTAAGGATTTGCTATACTTGCTGTTTGAACACGGGTAATACACCTTGAATAATGATTGACTGAAATGGGGAAGACTTTGCATAGCAAAACAGAGAAGTGTCCACTGGGGCTCAATAAAATACAACTTGAAAGACTATCTCATTTCAGATCACTTGAGACCAAGGAGCTGTTAAGCTGGTAGTTATGAAGGGTCCATATTGAGGTAAGAAAAATTATAGTACTTTTGCAGCAGTCTGATTTCACCACAAAAGATATAAGACGGTAAGGTGCAATACCTGATCAGTCTGTATAGTGACTTGAATTGGCTCAACACTAGTGATCAGGGGAGTCATAAGATGAAATCCTGCAAGATGGAATCCAGACTGAAATTTTTTCCATAAAACAAACACAACCCAAAACTCTCGATTACCAACAAAGAAAAAAGTCAGGGCTGAGATTTCTGAACTGTTCCTCAAACTTTGGTAGGAATTAGACAAAATGGCTTGTGAGTAGACATAGATCATTTACAAATAGATTTAGAAAACTGAAAGGTAAAAAATCACAAGGGAATGAGCGGAACACAAACAAAGATGTAAAGTACAGACTTTTTAAGTAGCAGTAGTAAGTTGTGCAGACGAACCAGGCTCAGAAATTGTCTTCAGGAGGGCACCACCTCGCCAGTAAACTCCAACATGCCCTTCAGGTATTTGATGCAGGATTGCCAGATTCGTACCTGCAACCACCACAGGCACCAATATCTGTGGACGAAGTGATTAATCAATTAAAAAACAGAGTCACCTGATTGTCAAGACTATCACGGATTTAAAATTTATTTCTATCTTCAGAGTAGAATCCATCAAGTTTCTGTCCTAAAATTTTGTCAGAAATTGATCACCAGGATTGAGCAGTACTGCGCAAACTTACAGCATTGGCAACCCTGAAATCTAAGCACCATCAGAATGAGGAAAAGCTTATCAAAAGGGGGAAAAGAAGGACTTCTTCACATGAGTGTTGAGACAAATAAGAGAGTTGTTACATGACTAAACGATGCTTAGGTCATATATTTTTTGGTACTTTACAATATGGACGTTTATCATTCTATCATATACACAATGAAGCATACCGCTAGACAAAGGACAAACATGGAAGTTAAGCTTGGTCCAGGTGGATCTGGTCTTGTAACTGGCCGGGCTGTTGGCCCTGGGACAACCCTACTTCCGTCCATCCTGTTAAAACTGCATACAGGATGTCAAATGACTTTATCAGATCAAATACAGATAGATTCAGACTGTGAATGTGTATCAAACAATTGGTTAGATAAATAACTGGTGTGACATATATTAGGCACATACACAAAGGAAACATCATCCTCACAAGTATTGTTGTGAGGACACACTTACGGATAGTTTAAACCCTTAGTAATAACAGTGAAGTCCAAAAATTGAACAAAGACTACCTACAACATGGAAGTAGAATATACGTAGATGATCTACCGACAAAATGTTAAGTGACTTTGTCGGATTGTATTCAAGTAGAAGACTTTGAATGTGTACCAAACAGTAGATTGCATAAACAATGGTGTGCATAGGCACATCCGCAGAGGGTATTCCATCCTCACAAGTGTTATTGTCAGTACAAACTTAGGGATAGTCTAAACCCTTCAGTAATCACAAGTGAAGTTAAAAAATTGGACAAAGGCCTACCTACAACATGGAAGAAGAAATTATGAAGATGTTCTACCGACAAAATGTTACGGTGAATTAAGGAAGCCGGATGATTGTGACCTTCATATATAATTTCTGGAGAAATAGGAAAGGTATAGAAGGAACCCCATCTCCCCAATTGAGCTAAAATTGAAGCTTGAACAATTAGCACTAGATGGCCACCGAGCATCTTGCAATGCAATTTTTTTCAGACAACCAACAAATGCACCAAGCCATCCAACTCCATAAGGTGTGGAACTTGGGGAGCAAGCATTGCCGCAGCCACCACACACACTCCAGAAACATAAACCAATTAGTAGAAATCTAATTAAGTACAAGAATCAAAATAGCCCTAAACCTCTAACAACAAAGCCAACCGAAAATTAGACCTAAGAATCGACCCACAAAGAAAACACACAGGAACAGGATAAAAACATATCCAGTACCGAGATTCTCCTGCACAAGGAAACTCCTCAACACAATCAAAACAGTATGACTGCCATTAAATGGAGATGGAATTCAAAGCGTGTGACTTAATATAAGGACAATTGTGGCTCCAAAATTACATGTTTCAAGCAAATTGAAGTACTTGAAGGTGAGCAGGGGATTGCGAGGTTGAGGACATGACGAGATTGGAGCACGAACCTTCGGAATTGATGTCCAGAATCCTCGACAAGTTGAGCGGCGAGGGCAGACGTGACAAGAGAAGGAGAGATGCAGGATATGTTAGAATCTGCTCCGGAGTGAGGCCTTGTGAGAGACTAAGGACTTCGCTCCCCTATATCTGCCCACTGCAGTACAACAAAAGATATTTTATTTCTTAAGTACACACTCCACTGGCAGTGACTCACTCTAGTCTCTCATAAGCAGTGATTTTCATTCCAAAATTTCAAGAGAGGAGCATTGGCTACAACCATTGGAGTGACGAAGCCACATATGGATGACTATACAATTTTTCATCCAAATGTGTACACATTCACTCAAAGGCTGGCAGTTTCATCCAGAATTTATGATTTTAAGAGATTTTTGGTTATTTCATTCACGAAAAATAATGGACTAATAATCAAATATTCTATTTTCTATTTTAGAATCACAAATAAGTGAAAGATAGTCAATTTAAAAACCACTATTCATAAGAAGGAGAAAGGAAAGAGAAAGAGAAAGAGAATGATGACCATGTTGCCACCAGCTTGAATTATGGTGTTGCTTCAGTTACAAGTTAGTCTAATTCTAAGTTATGGACTAGGTAACCATCGAGAGGGCGAGGATTACAAGATATAGCCAAGGCACATTAGCGTCAAGGCTATACCTTGTAACCCTCGCCCTGTCGATGATGACTATGCATAACCATATGTGGTTGAAATCAATATGGATGAACAATTGAGATGGATGAAATCTTGAGGGTGAATTATTTTAATGAAGTTAAGGGCTACATGTGAATGTTAATAAAGCAAAGATTCGCGCATCTTGTTTTGTCAATAAAGGTGTTCATTACAAAATTCTGTCACACGGGGGGGTCACTCTATAGGATTTTTGTGCACCACGTGCGGCAGAGGGGTATTTGTTTAGGGGCTATTTACCTCCAAGGCATGAATTAAAAGCTCCCTATAATTACTTAGTATTCTAAAATGGCCTATTTTTTGCACCCTACCATTACTTATAATGCCCATGTCATTGCAATTTTTTGTAGTCTACATTCCTTTTAATTAAAAAAAGTTAATTTAAAAGTGTATGCAATGCAAAAGTGGTGGGAAAAAGCATGGCAACAAAAAGGTATAAAGAATACATACCATTGCAAAAACTAAGTACAAAAGACTTAAAGTGGAAACACAACAAGAAGGCTTAGGATGGAAACACAACAAGAGTGAGCGTGTGTTCACAAACACAACACCTGCTTCGTAAAAATCCTTCATTCGAAGTCAATTTACATACTAGTGAAGACCAAAACCATTTTGTACAATACTTACATAGTGTGAAACACTCCAAGCTTGGTCATGAACCCTATATAGTCATGACACCATAGAAAATATGTCAGCAACACATTTAGAGAGTGTAAGAATCTACCTACAAGACGTTGAGATTGCACGATGAGAGAGAGCTTGGAGCGATCAAAGATGGAAGTTGGATTGAAGGCAACGTCATAAATAAAATAAAAGTAATATCGGAGTTTAGGTTTTACTCCAATGTGAATGGGAGCCCGTTCCTCACTACCGTGTGGCAACGTCACAATGATCTTGCAAAAAGATCACAAAATAAAGAAAATTGAACAGTTGGGCAAATATGGCAAGGGCAACATGCAAATCACAAAGACTCCAACATTGAATAAAACGTGTGCTATGAAGAAGCGGTGGTGAAAGTGGACATACATGTTGGAGATGACGATGTCGGAGTAGAGAAGTCACCAAAAAATGAGAAGCCATAGGAAAAATGAAAAATGAGAGGCCACCAAGAGAAGGGAGAGAAGCCACCAAGAGGTGTCGGGAAGAGAGTTAGGGTTAGGCTTACAATTTCATCCATTTTGGGATAAACATTGAGTCATTTTTCATCCATCCCTCATGAGGAATGCATACAAAATTGATTCTACTAAACATACATCCTAGGATCCTTATTTTCAGCCCTTATATTATTTTTACAAAAAAAAAGGAATGGCCCATATTTTATACCTATCTACATTACTTGTAATGGGATTGTCTACTTTAAATGGACCCTTCATTATTTGGAATTCTTTTATAAATTTTATGTCAAATGAATTTAATCCTTCCTATATTATGCCGCACGTCGTTTTTAAAATGCACTAAGTGAACCCCCCGTGTTCTGTCAATGAAGAGGCTTGGTTATTGTGTGGAATCCTTTTTGCTTTGAGCAAACAAAAGGATGACACGTTTTTTGAGATTTAAGCCACATACGGTCATGTAATCCTTAAAATGAACATTTCAAGAATTAGAGAAACTTTGAAGAATATTATCTTCTTTCAAAGGTGAACGTCTTAAATGGGTGCAGCCAATCCTTCAAGGACAAGTTCCTAGGATACTATCCCAGGGGGTGGACTGTTCATACCACATATGAACTGACATGAGTGTGAGAAGGAGTATTATTTGAGGCATTAGCGTACATAGTATACGTAAGGGAGAGGTAATATTTTTCTCTAGGGTGTACATTTTTAAAATGGTTATTAAGAATGTTGAAGTAAAGGGAGATGTACAAAAGGGGCCCTTAGGGTTTAGAGAAAAATTTGACAATTGAATGTGTGACGACTTACCATATGACATTGATGTCATATGGTAAGTCGTCAATGACTACCTTGTCCATTCTTGTTGGGGCTTGCATTTGATTTTTAGGTTTTCACAAACTGAAGGTTCATGGAGCGCTCATGGGCTCCCTTGAGTTTTACTCTTTGGAGTGTGGCTAACTTATTGTGCTCTCTTGTCTTTGATTGCTTGTTGCAATCATTGAGTTACATGCTATAAATGAAAAATGTTCAATGAATTTCTTATTGGAAAGTGAAAGTGGAATTTTATATATGCAATAAATGCTTACTTAATTCAAGATTTATATTATGTATATGCAGTGAAGGCATTTATTATATTACATTGAAAAACTTAGTATAAACACATGAGTTCATTTTCTAACCTACCGTTAGTAGATATACATGTGTTTTTTTTCCTATGAGCTTCTTGTGTATAGGGAGCTTGATTTCATAAGAACCCACACACGTCATTTAGGTTTCCAATGAAGAGTCCACCCCCGGGTATATTGTTTATCAAATTGGCGATATTTTGCCAAGTGGTGATATCAAATCTCAAAACAGAATGCCAATTTTTTCATGTGAAAAATGTAAAAAGTATGCAATTGTCATATTATGATGTTATTGTTGGTAGTGTTATGGGTGAATGTTGACACACCCTATCCACAAGTAATTCCATGGATTAGGAATGTTACTATGATGGTGAGTACCACTTAGGCTACACTAGTAGAAAACATGGTAAAAAAGAACCGCAGTTGTTTTCCCATTGCGGTTCTTTTGACCACCTTGATCTGCAGTCACTAAACGATTGCAGATTTGTTTTGTTGGAAAGGTATTTTGAAGACCTTTCCAACGGTATATTACAAGACCCCAAATTATGAAAATTTTAGTAGGTAAACCAAAAAAACAAATATGCAGTCATTTAGTGACTGCAGATCAGGGTGGTCAAAAGAACCGCAATGGAAAAATGATTGTGGTTCTTTTTTACCATGTTTTCTACTAGTGCTACCATATTAAAATGAAAAATGAAAACTTACATTACTACACCATGTATGGTATTTAGTGTCACTATTTGTGAATGCCCAAAGGTCTCAAAATGTCACACACGCTAATTGCCAAGATGATTCCATTTGTCAACACAAGTAACTTCTTTAGAGAAAAACACATCTACAACATAAAATTTAGAGTAGCAAATTGGGATACTTTAGATGATAGTCTTGCATTTTAGTATGCAAAGGGAAGATATTTTTTAGGGTAGTAATGGCAAGTGTCATATGTTTACATTTTAGTATGCAAGAGCAAGATATTTTTGAGCATACTAATGGCAAGTGTCATTTGTGTACACTTAGTCAACTTGTAGACCATTGTGTGAGCTTAACATAGGCATGCACCTCATAACACTATTGAACATGCTCATGCTAAGATATTAGTTAGTGCACTTCAACACCAAGTGGCATGAGGTGACACTTATGGCGAAGTTGTTAAATATCACCCTAACCTCCATAATGCCACCCCCTCTCTTATATCTTGAAACCCTAGGAACGGATGTGGTCAATTTAATTATCCCTCCTTGTTGTCACATGTCCCTCCCATATATCACATGTTTTAACATGAAAATCATCCACCAAAGAATTCAAACCACAAGCTCACACGCATCACGTTGTCATGTCAACTATGTGCTATTCCACAATGTCACATGCTAAACTAATTATCTATTATCACACATCCATATTAACATTACATACCTCCTTAATATCACATGCACTTCGGTTGCCACAGGCATGATATTAAGCAAGTTAGAGTGTAGGGTACGTGACACTATTACGCATGTGTCACTAAACACCATAAATGGTGTAGTAGTTCATGCAATGGATGAATGAAAATATCTAAATCTGAAACTAGTTCCCTCAGGCTAGGTGCTCCACTTGCTACTATGGTGTGGGCCCTTGTGAGATTCACTAATGGATTCACTCCCCCATGTCTAGTGTTGCATTTTTTATTCTAGAGGTCGGAGGCGGCATTATAAAATTTATTTTTTATTTTTTTATTGAAAATCATCAAAGACATCAATCCATAACATTATTCAGATCCATAACAGTGTTATGTGGGACTAACAGTATTATGTAGAATATTCCATCATTCAGGCTGAATGTGAGGAATATTTTGCAAAATATTGTTAGTCCCACAGAACATTGTTATGGATCTGAATAATGTTATGTCCGTGAGGTCCTTTATGGCAAATCATTGTTGAAAACATTCCCCTCTTCCAGAATCAGTTCTTTGAGCTCTTCTCCGCCCAAGTATTGATCCAAGAATGAAGACATTGCGAATTCAAACCACCATTCACAACTTGTCCGGTGTGCCATGTGGTGCGTTATGTATTCCAGTATTTGTCAATTTGTGTGGCAGCGCTGAAGGCTCAGACACTGCCATTGAGTTTGAATCTACTAATGCTATATGGTGATATGAAACAATTGGCACAGTTGAGCGTGTCTATATTTGCCCTACTGGCTTGGACTGACTGTAGTTGTGAATTTATAATTTTTTTAAAAAAAATGCCTCAAAATTTGCCGAGTATTTTAAAATGCATTTTAAAATGTGTATTTCAAAATAAATTAAAAAGAAATGCACCACTACCCATGTCACATGCCCACCGCAATGAAACATAATATTATATTTCTTAAGTTTAAAATCTCTTATAAGAAAGAGAGAAAAAATAATCATGACTCAAATGTTGCTCCGGGTGAAAACCATGGTGTTGCTTCATCTCCAAGTTAGTCTAATGCTATATGTAATTGCAAAGATAGGAGCATGAGAATTAGATATTGCATTAGCGAAGTCAAAAACCAAGGACAAACCATTCCATACCTAATATCCCCTAAGGACAAACCCTTAGTTTCTTATGTGGTTGATTAAGAAGATTGGTTCACATGTGGACTACATGACATGTGAGAGGAGAGTGGCTAACATTCATTATGGGACATAACGGTCTACTATGGGTTATGAATGAAATATCCTTTATGTGGACATAATAGCACAAGAGAGTTGCCGTGTAAATAGTGATCATGTGTCACTGCAGCTCAAGTACCAACCACCACTAACAAATAACACTAAAATATAGCAAAGGCACACATACGCAACACACCTCCACAGAGTAGGAAGAAAATCAAACTCTAGTAGGAGCTCTATTCTCTCTTCAAATGTACACAATAAGTCAAGTTATCTCTCACTTCACCATGAGAGAATTCAAGAGTGTAAGTAAGGGGAGAAGAACTTAAGATTTTATTGCAAAAGCATGCAATCTTCACCTCACACAAGCTCTCTCCACACACTTACTCACAATGCTTGACTTGGCAAGAATGCTAAGCCAATGAGGAGGCTCCTCACTTAGGAGCATCTCTCCAACTCCTAGGATTCATCCATCCAAAACTAAATGGATGAAACCCCACGGATAAGGTGTGGCCGCCGATGCCGCATACCGTGACAAAGTTGTTGGAATTGCTCTCCACTTGGATGAGCCATTGGTAATGATTGGGTGGACCATAGCGATAGGGTGCATAAAATTCAAATTCTAGGAAGATCATCCATCCAAACACTAGATATTTTAGGTTGGACGGATTATGTCCAATTATTAATTAATTTCAAAATAAGGCTTAGGCGGTGCATAAAAACATTTATGAAAAATTAGGCAAATATGTATACATGTAATTATTTATTTAGGCACGTAACATATCCTGCATATAAATCCATGTATTGTAACTTTTTTTTCATTCAATCATGGCGGCTAAGTATGCGATGTCAACCTTTAGAGTTTAGGATAAACCTTCTTAGTATGAACAATCTTTTCTATTGTTTTGTGCTCATGTTCAGTAGAGGTGGCTTGAGAATTTGCAAGCATGGCTGAGAAACTGAGGCAATTCAGTCATATGTTCCATCCCATTGACAATTATGAGAGATTATTGAGTGTTGAGATATTTCCTAATATTCATGCTTTTTATTATTCTTCCTTCCATTTAGGCCATTTCACACATTATTTTCCCAAAAAAATAGGTTTATTTTTTAAATTATTTTCCACCCAACCTTCTATTAGCCTACGGTATTTTGGCCTTAAACAACTCAACCTCAGGGTTCCCATGAGATTTGAGTTCATGCCTTGGATCGAATCACCCTTGACTCTCATAACATAATTCAATGGACATTGTTTCTTCAATTAGCAAAGATTATTTTAAGCTCTACATTCTTGGGCGACCACAAAGTGGTTGGTTTTCGCTCAAAGGGCCAAATCATCAATATTCAAACCATTGTTAGAGATACTCCTTTCACAAGATGTTTAAGATAGGTTACGATGCATCTATTGACTCTTGGAATTGAACAAAAGACTTGAATTGTAGATTTTACATTGTTGAGAAAATTGAAATTCGAGTGCCCAAAATGCAAATCAAATTCTATGGATGCTTCAATCATGTGTTTTTTGTAAATTTTTTTCCTTTGCAACTTCCTACCTACTTAATATGAATACACACTATTTGTACCACAAGTAAACATTTAGATGAAATTTTGTGCTTACGGTATATTTACTTTTATTTTTATATTTTTTATATGCAACAAATCATAACTAATCCAAATATGATCCAATCACATGAAATTATGGTTATAGCTTCAATATTCATTTAACCTACTTATGTAGGATTTTATTTTAGAAATTTTTACCCCTTCGAGTGAACAAAAACAACCCATATGTAGTACCTTGACTTTGTGAAAATAAACCCAATCATTTAGGTTTTAAGTTCTCTCTGTGAGTCCTCCAAGTCTCACTATGTGTTGGAAATATTATAGATATAAGATTGTGATGGATTTTAGAGTAATTGATAGCAAAGAACAGATAATTAATGTTAGTTTAGTAATTTTCAATGACAATACCAATGAAATGTTTGGTATTGTTATCTTTATTAAGTAGATTTATCGTCTATTAGTTAGTTTGAGTTGTTAGTAGATAAACATTATTAATAGGTAAGATCTTAAAATCAATCTTGTGTTTGTAAATACGGTAGTTGATTGGAAAGCCAATTGGAAATGTATAGTGAAACCAAAATCTTACAAAACAAATATGGAGCATGGAGGATAATGGAGGTCATGTAAATGGTGACATTTGATTGTCTGGTCTATTATAGCCTTATCAACTCCACTTTTGGCTTTCCACCTCGAACCTCTTCCTCATCCTTGGTTATTCCCTCGATTTTTATTTTATTTTTTCATCTAAGTTGTTGCCCTGTTTTCTTCTTCATATGGTGTGTTGAGGCATAGATTGTTAGTTTCAAAATTTTATGAAGTTGATTGTCTTGATGTAAACTTTCTAAAAAGCTAAGGCTCGTCCAATTTGGAGTTGGTGTGTGAAGATTATGCTTGTTTGAGTGAAAGATTATCAGTTGCCGTCCAAGTTGCAAGTACCATCTTTCTGACGTCATATCTCATGGAGTATTCAAGCAAGTTATCCGCAACTTTGAGTGATTAAAGATGATATTTTAAGCTCTTCATATTGGTAAGATACATTTAATTTCGAGTTTTTATGTAGGAGTTATTCTCATTTGAGTGAAGAGATGTCAGTTGCCATCTAAATTGAGAGTATTGATTTCTTAATGATATATCTATTTGACTTCTCATGCAGCTTCTTTGAGATTTTTAAGGATTAATGAACTTGTTGTTAGCTCTTTAGGAGATCAAATGATTCTTAATTTGGAGCTTGTTTGTAGGAATTATGCTCATTTGAGTGAAGGGATGTTAGCTGCCATCTAAATTGAGGATACCTACTTCAAAAGACTATATTTTTTTAGAGTTTTTAGCATTTTTGTTAAGATTTAGTATGAGTATAATCCTTGTTATTATCTCTTCAAAAATTTATTAAAAATTAAAGTCCAATTTATTTTGTGATTGTGACATGTGTTTTAGTGAAAAAATATTGATGCATTGAATTGTTGTATTTGTGGCTAAGCAAATTTCCTAGTTTATGGTTCATTAGGTGTATGGTCTTTAATTCTTTCCGAGTTATTTCTCTTTTACATTGTGTAGACCCTTATTTTTATTTTAGACGGATGAATGATTATCAAATGGATGCGTAATCATTAGGATGAAAGTGTACAACTTGGATGAAACTTAGAATTTGGATGGAAACTTAATAATATCTTTAATCTTAATCATTGGCCTTAAATCTAATTATCAATCTTAATCCTAATTTTAATCATTGGCCTTAAATCTATTTATCAACTCTAATCCTAATCTTAATTGTTGGCCTTAAATATAATTATCAACTCTAATCCTAGATCTAATTATAAGACTATTACACTTAAATTAAAACCTAAGTTAAGTTTATACCAATCTTAAATAGAACTCTTTGTTAGTTGTCTATTACTTGGAAGGTATAATAGATGCATGAATAATTATTAGTTAATACCATCATATTATCCCTTAATCATCTTTGCTATTATTTATTCTAAACATACATCTCTTTTGTTAGACCCTAACTCTAAAGCCTATAAGTACAACCTAAAATCTTTATTATTTTAAAATATGCCATCTTTGCCGACAAACTTGCAACCAAAATCATGGGTCATAGATCTAAACTCCCACCTTATCAGATACCCCATGTGAGAAATCTAAAGTCAAGATTGTGGCTAATTCCACTACCCGTGAATATAAAATCATACTTGAAGACAAAACTGCTCAAGTAAGGCAAAGATAATATCGTATGAATCCCAAATATTCATTAATGGTTAAAGAAGAGATAAATAAACTTATGGAAGCATGATTTATTTATAAAATACCTTACAATGAATTGATATCTCCCATTGTTGTAGTTGTTGTGAGATTGATACGACCTAGGAACTCAGGAACAAAAAGAGAACTAGAGTTGTAGAACTGCTAGTTATTGAATGTAAAAGAGCCTCGGTAGGCTCACCCAGTATATAAATATACATACCACCCTCATGGAGGAGACACAGTTGTTACAATATTTTTTTTCTCTCTCTCACGTTTTCTCCTCTGTCACAACACGTTATCAGCATCGTTAGCTCTTCCGCCATAGCTCTTCCACCATAGCTTTTTGTAGCTCTCGCTCTTGCTCTTCTTCACTTATATTCATTATCTACACCAAACTCTTCTTATCTCTATTTTGGATTCTCCTATCATACTGTTCTCTCTATACATGATTTCTCTATACAAGATTTCTCTATACAGGATTTCTTTCTATAGAGGAGTTATGCTGCCCAATTTCCTTTAGAAATTTTGTCCATAGAACAGTTATGTTGTCTAAGTTTCTAGTCTAGCATTTATACTTTTCAAATCTTCTTTCAGATTGCACTCTCTCTTACCGAAATGCTGCCGAAATTCTCTTAGAAATTTTCTTCTAGAAATTCTCCTAGAAATCTTATTGTTATGCTGCCAAAATTTTCTCAGAAAACTTTTAACTATCTTTTTCTTTATTTAGAATTAATTTTTAACTAACAAATTTGTAAAACTTAGAGATAGATGTGAAAAACAACCTTAAAGACGATAGTGAAACGCGATTGAAAAAGACAATTACCATAGCCGCATGTATTGTAACCTCATGCATTGTAGCCGCATGCACTTGGGCCCAAATTAGCACAGTTGATTACTATAGAACCCCACAGTCATGGCCACGTGTGAGCCCAAATTGATGCCCACATGTGTTGTTAACACTTGTAAAACATTACAAGTAGTGTTTTGTTGATTTATGATTATTCACAAAAATATAAAAAGAGTGAAGCTTGAAGAAAGCTAAGTTTGAAGCATTAGGCTTGTGTGGAGTGGATTTAAGTAGTATGAGGACATACCTTGGTAAGGTGTGGTAGGTAGAAAGCCAATGTTAGTTAAATGTTTGAATTAGGATCTTTGTTGATCATTTGAGGGAGGAAGGCTTAGGAGATTAGATGAGAGCCTACAAAGTAGGAGGAGATTTCGAAGGCTTATCGAGAGCCTTGTGGATGGGATGAGTCCCTACTTAGAAGGAGAAGGTTAAGGGGTTGTGATTGGAGGCTCTAATCCTCTCACCCTATCCTTATCTCATGCCCTCTCTCCCTCTCAACTCACTATATAATCCCTCATTCTTCCCTCACTCATCCTCTCTTTCCTTCGTGTTCCTTAAGCACCCCACGGGTTATAAGTGTGGGTGTGTGGGAAGCAAGATAGGAGCACATGTGTGTGCTTAGTTCTTAGGTGAAGAGCCAAGGCTATTTAGCCTTGAAGAGGGATTGACCTCTTGTTAGAAGTAGATTGGGTTTAAGGAATTTGAAGTTTGATTATAAACTTCAACTTGTTGCATTGAGATTCATATTGAAGTGAGAGAGTTCAAACTTATTTAAACTTGTGGCATTTAGAGTGACTAGATTGTACTAGGTGCATTACTTGTAGTATTTTATTAGTTATGAACTTGAGCAAAACTTTATAGTGAGAGATTTGTCAATTATGGATGATCAGAGTGTTCAATGGGTATGAAAATTTGAGGGATTGTTTATTATAAAGTATGGGAGTTGTGGTAAAAATTTGAGAGCTTCAGTCATTGGGATGAAAGAGTTATTAAAAGTTGAAGGGGAGGGTGTCTAGGAACAAAGCAGCAAGGTTTGAAAATATGTATCTCTTAGAGGGTTATAGATATGGATACCAAAATTTGACACTACCTTTTGAACTTATATATCTATCTTGTGTCAAAATTTTAGATTGATTGGACGTAGGAGTTGGAAGTTATTAGAGTTTTAATGACCGGATGCTTTATCACAGCATTCATACTAAGTAGTTAGAGTTAGAATTTCATGCATAACTTTTGCATATGAACTCTGTTTGTGCCAAAATTTGGTGTGGAGATTTTTGATAAGGTATTTAACAAGTGTACCAAATTTCACTTGAAGAACATAAGTTGGGTGGGAGTTATACTATTCTGAAGTTTAGTAGGAAGGCATTGATAGAAATTTACATCAAGAAGAACTTAGAGAAGGAAGGGCAAGGATAAGTATATAAGTATTTTTTTAATACTTGTATTTAAAGCCTATGTGCTCATAGAATCCACAAGCGAAGTGTCATGTACCAATACGGAATCAATAAGCGAAAACTCATGTAGTAGTGTGGAGTCGACGGCAAGGACTCGATTCACAAGAGGGATATCTTTGAAGGCATGCGTGGCCAAAGCGGCCGGGTGGACATTAGAAAAGGCTAAGGATATAACCTTGCCCGACATTAAGGAATGTAAAACTACATAGTGTGGTGTTAATCAAGTTGTGTATATTCCAAGGGTAGATTGGAATTATATATTGGGTTACAAAGAGAGAAGTCTCTACATGTCATTATAAACTTTTCCACTCGGGCTAGGACGAAATCGAAGGGTGGAGGATTTTTGGTGACATAAATGGTGCGTCCGCCGGGAATTTCGAGTTTGGAGCTTGGAGCTTGGAGAGCGGGCGACGGAAGTCTTGGAAGGCGGTAGGAGAGGCGAAACGTGAAGATCGATTAAAGGACGGAGCGCTCGTGAGAGGTATGGTTTGAATTTAGTATTTATTTCATGCAATTTCAATTTGAGGAAGGAGCACGGCAAAGGTGCGCCTACTAAACCTTCTTGGGATGGCATAACGAAGATCACCTTAATAGGACCCGCACTAGAAAATTAAGAGGTAGAGGGATAATTAAAGAATTAGGATCTCAAACTTTAAATACTCACTCGGTTGTGAGAGTTTAAAGTTTTTAAACTAGAGGGTTTTAGTGTTTTTTTTAAATTACAATTATTTGAGTGTTATATGTTTAGCAATTCGATCGAGGGGAGAGAGCTAACAAAACAGGAGGAAGCGAGAGCTTGAGGTAAGCAAAATCTCTTCCAATTGAAAAAATATTAAATTAAAAAATTATTTTCGTAATTGTCTTTGTCGTGACGAACGGAGAGGGTAATTCCAAACTTGGACGTATAGTGCAAGGAATCGAAGGGTGAACCTCGATTCCAAGCACGGTACCCAAGAATAGTCAGCCCCTCACGAAGAATCTTGTTGCAAGTGTTGAGCGTAAGGGGGTGTGACGAGGTGATACTCGCACTAACCCTGAAACTAACATGAGCTTTCCATCCCCTATTGGGATTGTTCATTGAAAATTGTATGTCTCTATTTCCTCACCTCCAAAACAATGATCACACGAACTAAGCGGAAATATTAAAGAGAGAACTTGTGAGGCTTTGGTTGGTCAATGTGAGGGTTGAACGGTGAATGATGGATGCAAGGATACACGAGGTCCCAGAAACCTAAGTTAGCATTAGGACTAAAGAAAAATGTTACTAAACGAAGATCTTCTAATATAGAGGAAGTGGTAGAAAGGGTAGGCACTAGTGTAGAGGGTGGCTTTAGGGGTGAACCATTGGTAGAAGTATCTCCGGTCACTACTCGACTAGAGGAAGGAGATATTCCTTCCCTATTGAGTGAAGAATTAGTGGAAGAACCTAATAGGACTAGAGAAGAGAGTAGTGTAAGCTCCAGAGAATCTAGTGAAGGAGGACCACGAAACACCATGGATGATTTAGGGGGAGGTGGAATTCCACCTCCCATATTACCAATCCCCCCCATCGATCCATTGGTTAGGCCGCGAGGCCTACCAATAATCGTACCTCAAGGGTTACCTTCGTTAGACATACCTTCGAACCTCCCGAAGTTCTACGGGACTAAAGATGAAGACCCGTCTAGACATATGGAGAGGTTCGTTGAGAGGGTAATTAGCTCACTAATTACAAACCAACAATATTGGCTAGTTTGGTTCCCTACAACTTTAGAGGGGGAAGCCTATGAGTGGTATAGAGACCACGATGAGGGCCACTTCCAAACGTGGGACCAATTACAACGGGAGTTCCTTAATGAGTTTCGACCCGAAGTCGGTCAAAGTATGGCTTTTAGAGCCTTAATGACAATGAGGCAAGGAAGAGATGAAGAGATTTCCGCATACATTAGAAGATTTGATTGGGTATGCGCAAGGTGGGTAGGTGATTTATTCAACGATGATACTTTAATGCAATTTTTCATGAGAGGGTTTGTTAAAGCGACTACAATTAGGGGTGTATTACAAAGGAACCCTCGCACCCTAGCCGAGGCTAAGGTAGCCGCTAGGGATATGGAACATATTGAGAGGGATTATGAGCGGCTATGGAGGAAAGAGGATGAGTTGATCCCTCAATTCATCCCTCTCCTACCTAAGACGGGAATGGACCCGATTAGGCCGCATAATCGCCCTCCATATGTCGCCATTGAAGCGGCCTCAATTCCCTTAGCGGTAACGGCCCCCCCAACCATGTTAGCATTACCGGCCCCTAGGGTAGACCCTCAAATTGAAGAGATAGAGCAACGACTAGGTGCTACTCAACTAGGGTTCCAAGAGACAATGTTAAAACAATTTCAAAATCTAACGGACCAAATGGCATTGTTGATCAAAAATCAACAACCCGGTCCTCCACCTCAAATAGAGTCGGGAAACCACACATCAGAATTTTGGTGCACTAATTGTCAACAACACGGTCATACACTACAATTTTGTAGAAACGGGCCGAACCGCAATCAACGAACGAACAATAATGGGCATCAACAAAACTTAAGGGGTCCGAGTCAAAACCAAGGGAATAATCGGGGCCCTCCGCCACGTGGACAAACTAACCAAAGTACCGAAAAAAAAAGATTTTCACCATCTTTGCGGTAGATACCACGTCATAGGGCAATGTTGGTCCGAAAACCAAGGTCAAGTGTGTAATAATTGTGGGGGGCCACACGCTTCTAACCAATGTCGTCATCCGGACAAGGTAAGTGGAGCACCAAACCCTCCAACTAACCCAACCCAACCGGATCAAGAGAATACGAGGGGTTCACAAAATGAAGGTAATAATACCCTTAAACCTTCTAACTTCTATTATGATGGGAATACGAATCTTTCGGGGCAAGTTACACAATCACCTAAACAAATGGGACCGTCTACATCTCAAGATGTCCGATTTATGGATTCTTCTACCGTTCCGGTAAATTTAGAAATGTCCACAAATGGTCAAGGTTCATGTCTTCCACATGCTAACTCCATTTCATACGAGTTAAAAAGTCTTAAGGAGGAAATTGTGCATAAGGCTCCGGCATTAGCCGTTACCACTAGAGCAATGAGGGGTAATGCACCATTAGAAGTAGAGGAGGAGGAGGAAGAAGAGGAAAATCCATTGGGGGAAATTCCTTATTTTTCGGATTTGGAGAATGTAACTAGAGAGGCTAGGAAGGCCACTAAGGCATTAGAGAGAGAAAATGAAATTGCCAATGAGAGGGAGAGGTCTAATGTCATCCATGATTTAGAGGGTGGTGATGTAGGAGAGTGGGAAGGTCCGGGCATTCCCGTAGAGGAGTTTGATAGTGTTAGAAGGCCTAAGGCCGATAGAGTAGATGGATACGACCTTTGGGCCGACCTTAGCTCACTAAAGGCCGATATCACCTTTGGCCAATTGTTAGAAATTTCACCGGTAGCTAGGAAAACTTTGAAGGACGGGATGCCCGTGAATAGGAGGGCCAAGAGGCCAAAGACTGGAGTGTCGGCAAGGGTCCAAATGCAAGGAAGAACTCGGGAAGTCAAGGCGGTGGAGATTGAAGTAACAATAGTGGACAAGGTGGTTCTTCATGTTTTGGTGGATGGTGGAAGTAGTCTCAATATTCTACCCGAGCACACTATGCGGAAATTGGGCTTAAGTTTGACGGGTCCGTCGCCATTTGTGATTAATATGGCCAATCAAAGTCCGGTGGTTCCGGTGGGGATTATCAAAGATTGTCGGCTTAACACGAGAGGTGAAGAATATATTGTGACCTTCCAAGTCATTAAAATGCACGACAATAAGGATGCATTCCCCATTTTGTTAGGGCGACCTTGGTTAAGGATGTCTAACGCCGTAGTAGATTGGGGAGGACACAAACCTTCTATCACCTATGGTCCCGTAGATAATAGAGTCAAGGTCTCTATTGCACCTTTAGGTGGTTGGGTTAGGGAGGAGATTGATCCAATGTCGGATGAAGAGGAAAATGGTGGAATTAAGGAGGATTTTGAGGATACATTGGTGGAAGTTGTTCAAGACAAGGAGAAGGCTAAAATGTATTCTTCTAGCGGGTTCTTAGGTCCTAATTTTTACAATCAAGATGTTGATGGAGATTTTATACATTGGTCAAGACAATACACGGAGTCCATTAGCGACGTCATGATGATGACTCATAGTTGTATTCTCCAAGATAGGGTGTCTAGAGAGGATTATTTGTCCTTAGAGCCGTGTGAGGTTCTCACGGAGGAAGAATGGGTGAAGGGAGGACTCACTCCATGGTTAGATGATATTGAGTTGAGTGATGTGAGTTTGGTACATGTAGATGGGACTCAAGATGAGGAGGCTATGTTAGAACTCTCAAAGTTAGAGCCCGCTTTGCATTTTAAAACTACTTCTACGGGCATTATCGTGGGTCATGATGTCAAGGACTACCCTAATGTACCCAACGATTGGTATAGAGATACCGAGGAGCAAACACGAGTGGTCGAAGATGATTGGAAGTTTGTGGATGTCAAAATGAAGGATGGGAAAGTTAGACCAATGAAGATGGGCTCTAAACTCGATGAGAAGGAGATTAAGGAGTATAGTGATTTGATAGATGAGTTTAGTGATACTTTTGCTTGGTCATACGATGAGCTCAAGGGGATTCCTAGAGAGATGGTTGAGCATCGTATTCCGTTAGTTCCGGGCTCAAAACCGGTGAGACAAAAAGAAAGAAGGATGAACCCTAGATTGCAATTATTGGTCAAGGCGGAATTAGAGAGGTTGTTGCAGGTTGGGTTTATAAAGCCGGTAGAGATTACGGATTGGGTTTCTCCTATGGTGTTAGTGAAAAAGAAAAATGGGAAGCTTAGAGTTTGTGTAGACTATAGGAAGCTCAATGATTGTACGCAAAAGAATCACTTTCCTTTGCCGTTCATTACCTTGTTGTTAGAGGAGGTAGGGGGTCATGAGAGGTACACATTTATGGATGGATACGCCGGCTACAACCAAGTAGCCATAGCGTTCGCGGATTTGCACAAGACGGCATTTACGACACCTTGGGGGACTTTCATATGGGTGGTGATGCCATTTGGTTTATGCAACGCACCGGCAACATTCCAACGACTAGTCATGTATATCTTTAGCGACTTGCTCTTCAAGTCCATGACGGTTTATATTGATGATTTTAGTACCCAATCTAGTACTAAAGAGCATGTGCATTGTGTGAGGGAGGCCTTGGTTAGGTGTAGGCAAATGCGGTTGGCATTAAACCCGGACAAGACATTTTTAGGGGTACAAAGGGGAGTTTTGTTGGGTTATGTTGTGAGTGAAAAGGGGAGAGAACCGGATCCGGACAAGATCGCGGTCATTGATGAGTTGGAAACTCCGAAAAATGCCAAGGGGATCTCTAAGTTGCTAGGATATGTGGGGTGGTATAGAGAGTTGATTCCGGATTTTGCAAAGATAGCGGTCCCTATCACTCATTTGCTCAAGAAGGATGTTAGATTTGTTTGGACGGATGAGTGCCAAAAGGCCTTTGTTGAGTTAAGATCCAAATTGAGCACTTATCTTGTCTTAAGGCCCCCGGATTTGAAGCATTAGGCTTGTGTGGAGTGGATTTAAGTAGTATGAGGACATACCTTGGTAAGGTGTGGTAGGTAGAAAGCCAATGTTAGTTAAATGTTTGAATTAGGATCTTTGTTGATCATTTGAGGGAGGAAGGCTTAGGAGATTAGATGAGAGCCTACAAAGTAGGAGGAGATTTCGAAGGCTTATCGAGAGCCTTGTGGATGGGATGAGTCCCTACTTAGAAGGAGAAGGTTAAGGGGTTGTGATTGGAGGCTCTAATCCTCTCACCCTATCCTTATCTCATGCCCTCTCTCCCTCTCAACTCACTATATAATCCCTCATTCTTCCCTCACTCATCCTCTCTTTCCTTCGTGTTCCTTAAGCACCCCACGGGTTATAAGTGTGGGTGTGTGGGAAGCAAGATAGGAGCACATGTGTGTGCTTAGTTCTTAGGTGAAGAGCCAAGGCTATTTAGCCTTGAAGAGGGATTGACCTCTTGTTAGAAGTAGATTGGGTTTAAGGAATTTGAAGTTTGATTATAAACTTCAACTTGTTGCATTGAGATTCATATTGAAGTGAGAGAGTTCAAACTTATTTAAACTTGTGGCATTTAGAGTGACTAGATTGTACTAGGTGCATTACTTGTAGTATTTTATTAGTTATGAACTTGAGCAAAACTTTATAGTGAGAGATTTGTCAATTATGGATGATCAGAGTGTTCAATGGGTATGAAAATTTGAGGGATTGTTTATTATAAAGTATGGGAGTTGTGGTAAAAATTTGAGAGCTTCAGTCATTGGGATGAAAGAGTTATTAAAAGTTGAAGGGGAGGGTGTCTAGGAACAAAGCAGCAAGGTTTGAAAATATGTATCTCTTAGAGGGTTATAGATATGGATACCAAAATTTGACACTACCTTTTGAACTTATATATCTATCTTGTGTCAAAATTTTAGATTGATTGGACGTAGGAGTTGGAAGTTATTAGAGTTTTAATGACCGGATGCTTTATCACAGCATTCATACTAAGTAGTTAGAGTTAGAATTTCATGCATAACTTTTGCATATGAACTCTGTTTGTGCCAAAATTTGGTGTGGAGATTTTTGATAAGGTATTTAACAAGTGTACCAAATTTCACTTGAAGAACATAAGTTGGGTGGGAGTTATACTATTCTGAAGTTTAGTAGGAAGGCATTGATAGAAATTTACATCAAGAAGAACTTAGAGAAGGAAGGGCAAGGATAAGTATATAAGTATTTTTTTAATACTTGTATTTAAAGCCTATGTGCTCATAGAATCCACAAGCGAAGTGTCATGTACCAATACGGAATCAATAAGCGAAAACTCATGTAGTAGTGTGGAGTCGACGGCAAGGACTCGATTCACAAGAGGGATATCTTTGAAGGCATGCGTGGCCAAAGCGGCCGGGTGGACATTAGAAAAGGCTAAGGATATAACCTTGCCCGACATTAAGGAATGTAAAACTACATAGTGTGGTGTTAATCAAGTTGTGTATATTCCAAGGGTAGATTGGAATTATATATTGGGTTACAAAGAGAGAAGTCTCTACATGTCATTATAAACTTTTCCACTCGGGCTAGGACGAAATCGAAGGGTGGAGGATTTTTGATGACACCACGAAACGCCAACCCTGTGAGATTTGAACACAAGCTCTCTTTTTCGATCCACTCGAGCCAGATGGATCCAATTACTTAGGGTGGAACATTGACATGTGTGCATATTTGCGTGCCGAGGAACTCGACGCCACGATCGCTCCTGCAAGCGAGGCGGAGATCCCCACCTCACACAAATGGCATACGCTACTCATCTTACGCCGACACCTCGATTCTTCACTTCAACAGCAATATATCCAAGATGAGGATCCTGCCGAATTATGGGCGGCACTGGCGGCACGATTCAAGCATGAAGAGACCATTTTTTTGCCACAAGCCCGGAGCGACTGGATCGGCCTCCGTGTGATGGATTTTCCAAATTTCCTCGCATTCAACTCCGAGCTTCACCGCATTGCAGCCCAACTCCGGCTCTGTGGCGACACCATCAACGACACCGAAATGATCGATAAGACCCTCTCAACTTTTCCTCCTACTTGTGCAATTTTGGCTCAACAATATCGTAATATGAAATTTACTACACATTCTCAACTCATGTCCTACCTTCTGTTAGCCGAAAAGCAGCAGCAACTGCTCCTCAAGAATGCAGAGTCAAGGCCAGCCAAGGAAATTCACAACAACGAAGTCCAGAACCCGCGCATCTCCGAAGCACCACGTCGGAAGCCAAAGGGAAATTGGAAGCCCAAGCACACGTGGAACCGATCTTCCAAACCCCAAAGGTACGCGAATCAGACTATAACCGATCGGTCCTCTCCGTCGTCGAGTCTAACAGAGAAGGGAAATTGTCATAAATGCGACAGAAAGGGTCACTATGCTAAGGAATGTCATGCTTCTAGTTATGTCATTGAAATGTACAAGGAGCTGCAGTCATTGAGGGAAGGAAAGAGGGAAACTCACACCCTCGATGCTCCTTCTCCCACACTCAGCGAGTTAGACCCCGAAATTTATATGGTTCAGAGTAGCGCGTCTGCCAACAAATTTTCTTAGCCAAAATTTTCTTAGCAAATTTTTAACTACCTTTTTCTTCATTTAAAAAAAAACTTTTAACTAACTTTTTCTTCATTTAGAACTTTTCGAGAGTCTTTGCAAGTACCTAGCTTATTTTAGCCAAACTTTTGGTCTATTTTTTCGCCCTTCTACAATGGCGACCTCCGCTAACACTCAACCCAATAATCAACCCCGCACCCAAGCACTCATGTTTGATGCTTTGGAGATAGATGGTAGTAACTTCTTAGAATGGAACACTGATATGATGACATATCTTGTTGCGGAGGAACTTGACGGTACTTTGGATGCGGCCACAGCAGCCTTACCAGAAATGAAACCGTCATATCCTTCATCAGCCTTAATGCTTATCCGACGTCACTTGGCCCCATCTCTACGTCAACAATATATAGAGGTGAAGACCCCTGCAAAACTGTGGCAACAATTGCAGGCACGCTTTGCGTACGATCAGACCTTGTACCTGCCACAAGCACGCCACGAATGGGTGAACTTGCATGTCATGGACTTCCCCAACTTACAAGCCTTCAACACCGAACTACATCGGTTGTGTGCATTACTCCGTCTATGTGGAGAGAATGTTTCCGACGCAGAGTTAATTGATAAGACACTCTCCACCTTTCCTCCTGCTACTATTATTCTTGCGCAGCAGTACAGGAACATGCACTTCGCGACACATACGGAACTGATGTCCTATCTCCTTTTAGCTGAGAAACAGCAGGCCCTTCAACTCAAGAGCGCAGAAGTCCGACCTCCAAGGGAAGTCCATGCAACAGAAGCTGCTGTACCAGTCGCTAACGCTACCACGAAGCCAGCTGCTGCTGCTACTACGGAGGTGCATTCAACAGAAGCAGCCAAAAGACAACCACGAGGTGGAAAGGGTCGTGATAAGGGACGAGATCACCGCTACTCCCGTGGACGCGACAACAATAAAGATGATTCCCGTTACAACAGGCGTCAGGACCGTAATTCCAACTGTGATGACAGACGCATTTCTAACAGCAGATACGATAAATCGCCACCCTCTCATGGTCAATCAAGTTAGTCACGTGAATCTGGTCGGTCAAGGGATGAATGCTTCGAATGTGGACGATATGGTCACTATGCTAGGGAGTGTCGTTCTTCACAATATATTCGTGACATGTACAAAGAATTGAAGGAATTAAAAGAAGGCAAGAGAGAAGTGCATACTCTTGATGCACCTTCTTTCAATAACCTTGATGTTGAGAACTACATGGTTGTCAGGTCCAGGGATGAGTCTATGTCTGATGAAACTGCATTGTTGGATAGTGCGTCCATTCACACAATTTTAAGAGATCCGTCATTCTTCAATAATGAATGCTTAAAGGGACCCTGGCAGAGTTGTGATATAATTACAATTGCCGGAAGCCGGAACTTCAAGTTTCGGGAGGGCCGGGCAGCAATAATCTTGCCCGGGGGATTCCCCCTCAGGATTCAAAGAGCTATGTTTGCTCCTGCCGCTCCCCGTAGCCTGATCAGCTACCGGGACTTGCGTGCCAACGGGATCCACCTTGCTACTAGCGGAGCAAGCGATGAAGCTGCGCTGATATTGACAAAAGATAAGCATGAAATTGCTACAATATGCGCAGGCCCAAATGGGCTTTATCCGGTTAGGATAATGGCGGACGCGCCTCAGTGTAACATGACCATGGTCCCCAAAGCATAGCTTTAGCACAAACGTCTGGGACATCCTGGCACCACGATATTCCTGGTACCACAGAAGCTGTGTACTGAAGTGGAGGGACTTCTAACTACACAGTTCGAGATGAAGCTTCTGGGGAAGACAACATTTTGCTTGGGACTACAAGTCCATCATCTTCCAGATGGTAGTATCTTATTTCATCAAGAGGCCTACACAAAGAAGTTGCTGAAGAACTTCAACATGGCTAATGCAAATCCCATCGGTGCTCCCATGATTGGTCGTAGCAAGCTTGGTGATGACCCGTACCGTCCTTGCGAGGAGGAGGAGGAAGAAGTGGATAAGACAAGGTACCTCGCAGCGGTCGGTGCATTATTATATTTGGCCACACATACAAGACCAGACATTGCTTTTGCAGTCAGTGTGCTCGCTCGTCACAGCGCCAAGCCAACGCATAGACATTGGGCAGGATTCAAGCACTTGCTGAGATACCTTAGAGGCACGGAGGATCTCGGGCTTTATTACACAAAAGGTGCAGAATCAGATATCGTGGATTATGCAGACTCTGGATTCAAATCAGATGAAACCAACGGTAAGTCCCAGACTGGTTATATTTTTGTTAAGAATGGTGCTCATATTTCTTGGAAATCTATCAAACAGACTATAACCGCGACGTCTACAAATCACGCGGAGTTGCTGGCACTACACGAGGCTGCAAGGGAAGCTGTGTGGTTGCGAACTATGGAGCAGGGATTGCGGAACAATGTAATACTACTCGAAGCACCAACGCCACTGTCATCCACGAGGACAACGCTGCTGCTGTCGCTCAGGTTGCTACAGGTTTTATCAAAGCGGACAGAGTGAAGCATATTAGTCCTACGCTCTTTGGCTTCATGCAGGATCTCGTGGAGTCAGAGCAGGTCCAGGTAAAAAAAATTGATTCAGCACACACTGTGGCGGACATGTTGACAAAGGCGCTTCCTGGACATAAGCATCGTGAACTGGTTCGAGCTGCAGGCATGAGAACACTCCAAGAACTGAGCTGAGGGCGCACTCTTTTCTCACCTCAAGATTTTATCCCAAATGGGTTTTGCTTGAGGGAGTTTTTAATGAGGCGCACCTTCAACGTTCCTGCGGTCGAGGAGGAGTGTTGTGAGATTGATACGACCTAGGAACTCAGGAACAAAAAGAGAACTAGAGTTGTAGAACTGCTAGTTATTGAATGTAAAAGAGCCTCGGTAGGCTCACCCAGTATATAAATATACATACCACCCTCATGGAGGAGACACAGTTGTTACAATATTTTTCTCTCTCTCTCTCGTTTTCTCCTCTGTCACAACAGTAGTTCCTAAAAAAAGGGAAATTAAGAATATCTAAAGATTTTTGTAAATTAAATAATTTCACAAGGAAAAATGATTTCCCACTACCTTTTACTGACATTATGTTAGACGCAATAGTATGATACAAATGCTACTTCTTTGTAGATAAATTTTTAAGATATAATCAGATCCAAATTTTTAAGCCATAAAGTTGGTATACAACTTTTACTATTGATTATGGCATTTTTGCCCACATTGTTATGCCAGTTGGGTTATGCAATGCCCCAACCACATTCCAAACTGTGAGACATAAGTTTTTCAAGAATATCTTTGTAAATTTATGGAGATATTTTTGGACAACTTTGTAGTTTTTAGCAATCATGAAAAACATGTTGAGTACCTTCAAAAATGTTTTGACAAATGTTGCTAAGTCAATATTTCTAGTTCCATTTGGGAGATTAGTAGGATACAGTGTATCTGAACAAGGTATTGCAACTAATCCTGATAAAATCGCAAGCATTATTGCTTTACCCATCCCTACAAAGATCACATAATTAGAAGATTTCTTGGGCACACTAGATATTATAGAAGATATATCCTCGAATGTGCGGTGTTGGCCATACCTTCAACCGAATTACGTAAAAAGGAGATGAAGCTCTAGTATGGACTTCAACATGTACCCATAGCCTGCATCTCTCCTTCTCTTGTCACATCTGCCCTCGCCGCTCAACTTGTCGAGGATTCTGGACATCAATTCCGAAGGTTCGTGCTCCAATCTCGTCATGTCCTCAACCTCATAATCCCCTGCTCACCTTCAAGTACTTATAGTACATAAAAAATCAAATTTGTGTCTACATCCATACTTATACCTCCTCATTGGGGAAAAAAATTCACATATATATTGATGCATGTAATGTAGAGATTGGATCAGTTTTAAGTCAAAAAGATGAAAAATGTCGTGATCACCCTATCTATTTTGCTAGTCGTCAACTAGTACAAGCTGAAAGAAATTATACTATCTCAAAACGTGAAGCTTTGGGTATGATTTTCTCAGTCCAAAATTTTGGTCATTACCTTTTAAACAACAAGTTTGTATTTTATGTGGATCATGATGCATTGAAATGCATGATAAATAAACCCCAATAAAGTGGATGAATAACAAGATGGATATTACTGTTGCAAGAATTTAACTTCATAGTGAAGTGAGACCATGCAAAAGTCATACTAATGTTGATCATATCTTAAGATTGAATGAAGAATTTGGATTTGAAACCATAGATGATTCTTTTCCAAATGCACAATTAATTTATTATGGATGTGATCCCTCCAAAGTATGTAGAAATAATTTAATATTAACAAAATGACAAATTTTCTAAGAAATTCAATGACAAACAAAAGTGTGGATTGATCTTTACCATCATTGCTCATACCTTATATAGAAAAGGAAAGGACGGTGTCTTTTGTAGATGTATTACTAGTTCAAAAATTCATTTTATTTTGAAAGATTGTTATGATATTTTGGCTGGAGGTCATTTGCAGAAGATGTCACTGCTAGAAAAATATTACAAAGTAGTTATTGGTGGCTCACTTTTTTTTTTACTACACAACCTATGCAAGACAATGTGATGTATGCCATGGAATAGGAAAACCAACTAACTCTTTTGCAATGCTACTCATACCCATACTGGCTCTTGCATCATTTGAAAAATGGGACATTGGCTTTGTTGGACTCATTAATCCCTCAAGTCGTCATGGTTGACATCAATATTTCTAGTAGCTATAGACTCTATCACCAAATGGACAGAAGTGGAAGCTACTCGAAAATACAATAAGCATGAGGTAACTAAATTCTTGAAGGAAAATATTATAACACGTTATGAATGCCCAAAATAGTTAGTAAGTGATCGTGAAACTCGTTTTGTGAATGATGTAATTAAGGAACTAATAGAAAAATATAAGATCAAACATCGTCTCACTTCACCTTACCACCCACGAGCCAACGGTCAAACTGAAAAGACTAATGGAATTTTGTGCAAAATCATCACCAAGACTGTCCAAAATTCTATGACTAATTGGGAAAGTAAGTTATTACATGCACTATGGGCTTATTGCATTGCTTATTAAATAACTACCAAATTTACACCTTTTTAGTTAGTTTATGGTCAAGAAACTATTCTACATGTGGAATTAAAATTACCTTCACTACGAATTACTATTGATGAATGTTCAAGAAATAATCACAATGTTAGAATGTTTGGATGAAATAAGGAATCAAACTTATTTAAACATAGCAACAAATCAAAAATGGTGCAAAACTTTTTATGATAGAAAAATGAAATCCAAGACACTTATTGTTAACGATTTAGTCTTTCTTTATGACAGTCGCTGTCAAAAATTCCCAGGTAAATTTAAACTACACTGGATGGGCTTTATATAGTTAGAATTGTTCATGACAATTAATAATTATAATTAATATATTAAAATAAGAGGGCCACCCTCACATTACATAAGCAAGTGTCCTCAATTACATGTGATACTTCTTTGGATGAGTCAATCAAATGGACAAAAGGCCAATGTTGAATATGTATTGAGTTGGTTTAAGGTTAAAAGTGTCAATATTAATTATATGTGGCTATTCAATGAAAGGGTGAGACAATATCTTGAGGAGGGTATCCTAATAATGTAAGTCTTTAGACTGTGTGATCCTAGGTTGATTGCAGTAGGTAAAATACAAGTATGATATGGTATCTAGGTATGATACTATAGAGACTAAGATGAGCGTAAAAACTCTAACATAAATTAATCCAAGAATGCCACGTGGAGCTTGCATTATGAGCTAGGTAATGAACACGAGAAGCCATGCCATAGGTTGTAGTAGGCGTCCAACCTACTCAGCCATGGTACTGGTAAGGTAGATATTCGGTACCTATTACAACTAATGGCAAGGTGACATGTGTTCATTATTATATGTAGTGGTCAGATCATAAAAAGGTCATCAATTATGGATGATAATTTGTCTCCTCATATTCAATGTGGAATAGACATGTCTGCAAAATCGCTTGACCTGACCACTACAGTGTCGAAAATTCTGACAGAAACCAGAGAATCAGGTTGTATTAATACAGATTTGTTTTTCTGTGAACAAACTCTTAATGAAGAAGACTTACTCGAATCTGCCTTGATTCAGGCTCAACCTAATGAACGTATTCTTCATTGTTACAGAAATCTGGAGTTTGAGGAGAGGGCGAGAATGGGGTAGAAATTAAGGGAGATGAAATACTACAGATTGAATTATGAGTACAACATGCTGCAGGTTGTCTGAAATAAAAATATGCTGGTCACCGGGAACAATCTCTTAACCCAAGGGCCTAAATAAAATGACCAAGTGGATTCTGTCCAGCTCCTACTAGGCAAATTGAAGGACTCCAATTCAAAAAGCTCCGAATCTTCAAAGGAGATAAAAGCTTCAAAGATTTAACATGGGGCTTTCTGTATTCTTTTATTTATTGAATCAAGGACATCTAGGATTGTCCTTACACGTAGTAGTAGGTGCGGAAGATGCTGAGAAGATAGACTCTAGAGGTCAAGCTGCAAGTTCCTGATGTACACGTGAAGCAGGGTAAGGGGCAGTGTGCAAAATGTAATATTGAGCTGCAAGGTAATCACTGGATGCATGTTGATGATCGAGCTTTAGAATCTTGATGAGATGTGTGGGCGAGCATGAATTGATTGATTATGATGAGAACATTACAAGATACAATCACTGCCTCAGATGATATACATAAATATATGCCAGGAGCTATGAATGAACATGTTTGGTGATGATCAAGTGGTCATGTGAAGCCTGAGTTTATCGGAAAAATGGAAATAACAAGATTGCCAATCAATTGATGAGAAACTGAAGAAGATTTTGTGGATCATCGCAACAACCATGATGCATGGAGACGCCACCATAATGAATATATCTGAAACTCTAATAAATTGTTGATGAATTGATACGCTGGAAGGTGTACTGATTCCCTATTCTAGTCGGTGTGTCCTGGTTATCCCTGACAAATCATCAGATATGGGGCAGATCACATGCATGTCAATCATCACTAGACTTGCTATGATTAGTCTCCTGGGAAGAGCTGAAAATTGATGAACTCGCCGAATAATGAGAATCACATGAGGATTCAATGATACTGGCATGGTGTTCAATGTGCTTGGTGCCACAAATTAGAGATGGCAGCTTGAAGCGCTTGCTGAGCTTGCTCGACATGACGTGAGCTTCCTTGACCGATGCAGATGCCTCCACGTCCAATTGCAGCTTCGATTGAACCTTGTCGAGCTGTACTCTTGGGAGCTCCTGATGATGATGCCTCGGAATGACGATGTCTCTGCCGAGTCTCTTGTCCAGCTTCGCTTTGATAGCTTCGATGTCTACATGCTGTGCAATACTAGTGCCGGAAGAAGCAACCTGCGGAACCCTAGTCTTCTTCACAAACCGAATTTTGAACATGCTTGGCACTAAGCCCTGAAGAATTATTATGAGGACAAGATCACAGTTACCACAATATTAAGCTATGACTAGCTCTGCTATGCTTTACATTATCCAGGAATGACGACACTAGACATGGCGAAATGGATCACAAATACAGCAAAAGATGGAACATTAAATACAGCAAGTGCTGCAAATCCATTACACATACGTGAGAAGAATTCTAATGACATAGGTACTCGTGCTAATTAATATGCTTTTCTGGAGGCGGAATTCTGCAGGGAGAACACCAGGCTAACTATTTGGACTAGACGGTGACAATATTCTAGTCGTGCTCCTGCTGAATATTCCTACAGAATTGATATGTTAAATTATGCAGCTTTCTCCACAATGTCAATCGTCAACATCCCCAATTCGAATCTGGAACACGTCTCTCAAAGAATGGAAAACTAAGTAGTCTCAAGAGCTCTGGGATCCAGCTACTATCCCACTACTGTTCACAAGGTTCGAATTGAGAAGTGCTGAAAGCGATGAAGGGTACTTTTTATTGTATAGTTGATACTATTTCTGTAGTACACCACTAAAGCATAGCGGGATCAAAACTTGCTTTTCTCTGCTGATGTTATGTAATAAAGTCTCTTGTTGAAAGCGTTGGTGATGTCTTACAATCATGATGTCAAACACTGGCCATCATCAGGGGCCATAATGGGATCACCCCAAAATTTTGCCACTACTTGTCCTCCTAGGTTTTGAGATTGGTTGACTCGGAAGAATAACCGAGGTGAATCCTCCACATTCAGTTGTATATGGATCAATCTCGAAAGAGATGAGTCATTTTGTGGTTGGGGTTTAAATTGTGATTTGAACCTACCAAGGCAAGGTAACCGTGTTGTAGTGGGGATCACTGTCCATGAAGAAGGAGTCCCCTTTGAAAAGGTAGGGTGATCTGTCCCTATGTGTTGTCCGAAAACGATGCAGCAGTGAACCATTGGCCATACTGCATCCATGATCTCTTTTTGGACGCAGTACGGAAGGTTGCAGAATGTAAAGTGATGGCGAGAGTGACCTGAACCAATTGTCTGCCGAAATTGATAATTTCATAGGTGCCTCTCGCCCAAAGGACCTATGTGCTATCAAAGGAGTTTATACCGTGCAAGATTGTACGTCCTGGTACAGTACAATAATCAATGTTGGGCTCAGGAAATGTTTAATTTAAATATTCACACAGTCATGGGCCCATGCCTTTCCTGCCCGTTGCATCACCCATTAATCTTATGGGGCACCTGTCCAAGGTGAGCATCTAGTTGTCCTCCACAGCAAACCGACTTGTCCATGTCTATAAGCCAAATCTTCTGCGACCTCGTATGTCTAGCGGTGCAGTTGAAGAGCAGGTGCAGTTGAAGAGCAGGTGCAGAGATTTACTTTGAATAGCCTCCAACAAGAAAATATACTGTATGATCAGATAGCACATGTATACGACTTACAGCACGGCTTCAACCCGTTTGTGACATGGTTGATCTTATCACTGCTAGATCTGCATTAAGTTGTACTACTTTGCTGTTGAAATTGTTAATTACATGTAAATTAGCAATTTGATGAAATAAAATCAATTTCTTATAATCAATTGCGAGTATTTCACCACAAGTAATGATGCCTTGTGATACTGCGATTTTTCTACAATGCTTGATCAGACCTAATCTCATCACCGGAAGGAGTGGCATAGAGAATCACTCATTAAGTAGTTGAAGAGGAGGTATAGAGATTTACCTCAATGACCTACAACAGGAAAATATGTTGTATGACCAGATAGCACATGTATAAGGGTTACAGCACGGATTCAACCTGCTTGTGAACTGGTTGATCTTATCACTGCTAGATCTGCATTAAGTTATATTACTTTGTTGTTGACATTGTTAATTACATGTTTATTAGCAAGTTAATATGAAAGCAATTTTGTATAATCATTGGCAAGTGTTTCACCACAAGGAGTGATGATTTGTGATTCTGGAAATTTTCTACAATGCTTGATCAGATCTAATGATCACATCACCGCAGAGAGTGGTGAAGAGAATCAAGTCTAATTAAGTAGTTGATTAAGAGCAAGTGCAAAGATTACTTCAATGACCTACAACAAGAAGACATGCTGTATGACCAGCTAGCACATCATGTATAAGGCTTACAACACGGATTCAATCTATTTGTGGTGGTCTTATGGCTGCTAAATCTGCATTATGTAGTACTTATGCTTTGTTGTTATAAATCTTACATCTTACTTAGCAATTGGATATATGAAAGCGAGTTCTCATCAGTTATGACTGTTTCAGCATAAGTGATCATGATTTGTGATGCTGCAATGATTTGTCTACAATGCTTGATCTACACTTAATCTCATGGTCGCAAAAGAGTGGCATATAGAGTCACTAATTAAGTAGTTGAAGATCAGCTACAAAGATTTGCTTCAATACCCTACAACAAGTAGATAATATACTGTATGGCCAGGTAGCACATTTGTGAAGCTTACAGCACGGAAATATCAGTCAGTTTATAGTGGTCTTATGACAGATTCTAGATGTGCAATACGTAGTACTTCTTTGTTGTTGGTATTCTTGCATGTTGATTAGCAAGCTGATATGGAAGCAAGGTCTTGACATATGTATGTGTTTCACCAGTGGTGATGATAAATTGTGATACTGCAATTGGTAAATGAACTTGGCAATGGTTGAACCAGACCTATATTCTAATCCCACAGGAATGAGTGGCATAGAGAAGCACTACGTAGAACATACTTTCTCGGGAATTTAAAACAGGCGAGTAAGTGTAACTCCCAGGCATCCACTTACAATTATTATATATTCCGGGGGTCCACCTGACAGATGTTTGTATATATTATATCACATATGGACGGTTCACTGTCGGGGGTCTTTTGGTTCCTTCACGACATCTGAAGCCATGTAACTCATGCGCAATGTTGTACGGTGGCACGTACTTTCAGCCACTCTCATGATTGTTTGAAGCAGCAATTCCTCAACAGCTGTATTCTTAATGTAGCTAGCTAAATGTGAGTGCCGCTTATCACTCAAGAGGGGCAGAACTTAGAGCTGCTCACATGATTCAAATGAATAGATTTAGGGCCGTGGTGATGTGGTGAAGATCAATTAGTGATAATTGAGTAATTAATACTACAACCATCCAATAGAAATGCTTGAACTTTATAGAGCCTTTGTTTTTAAAGCACAGAAAGAGGTGGACCGCCATGGCATAGTCGCTCAAATTAATCATCCATGCCAAATTTCTGTTGTTATTTGAAGGTTGTGGATATAAGTAACTTATAGCTCTTTACAGCTTTTTTAATGTCAACGTGCCAGGATAGGCTTACTCAGAATTTTATACTGGCTCCCATATAAAAACGCAGTGTGTTGCTGCACATCCTGGAGGTTCAATGTTTCCAAATTTTCTGTTGTCACTGGATTAACCACACTTTTGCCAACGATTCGATCCGTCAACTCATGAACAACCGAGAAATTTGTACCTCATTGTGAATGAGTATAATACACAGAAGATCCAATTTTCAGTTGCTGAGATTAAAGAACTATGTATATCCTTTAAACCATCCTATTAGCATCGTAAAGTAATAGACTTCATTTGACGATATGAATGTTAATGTGATCCCATTTGATTCATGTCTAGGAAGTCTAGGCGGTCACTGAGTGCATTTCCTTGGATAACTGCCTTAAAACAATTGTTCCCGCAAATTCTGGAACAGTTTTGAAGTCTCTAGCAATCATCGATCAGCACACATGACACTTTTCAAAAAGTTTCAGATTGGAAGATCAAATCAAGAACAGCTAGCTAGGCATATGGATACTGGGCGCTGATCATCAACAAATACTGCGGACAGTGTGGACAACAGGATGACATTGTTGCACCGACATACAGAATTAAAGAGTAGATATGACGTCGCAGGTGTTATTGCCCACACTTTAAGTATATATAAAAAGTATATAACACGTCAACAGTAGTCGTTGACCAGGTAAAGTTCCTACTACATGAACTGTCGATGTACCAAAATAGACCTATAAAACATCGCTGCTTATGAGAAATTCACTTACCTAACATTCCATCAGGATTCAGCCTGTAACAACTCAGTCACAAGTAGGTGTGGTCAACCCAAAGCTGTACAAAATTGCACTTATGTGAGGGGAAATTGCACAAAGTCTCGTAATTCACGCGCCAGGGACCAACTTGTCTGCACACCAGAAGCAAACACACAAAATTAAATCAGTTTGCATATGAGCTTCCAACACCATGTGTTATCCATGTCCATATTGCCAGTTCTCTGAAATCTTTCCACACCAAATGCGTAGCTGATCAAGTTCTCCCAAATGATTACCCGATTTCCGGATTAGAGAGGATGCGCACGTTGAGTAGTGATGTGTAATTATGTCAATAGCAGAGCACTCTATGTATATCCGAGCTTGACCATATATCACAGCTCGAGATCATCAAAGCTTCGTAGTCATATATTAAGCCATAGACTTTGAGCATGAAGACAATGTCAAGAATGAATGCATATAGCAATGAGAGATAATTAATGTGGAGCCCAAGAATACTAGATCATAATATGAAGGTAAAATTTCTTTGGCAACGCAACGAGATGGCACAAAATGCGCTTCTGTTGACGAGGAATATTGTGCATGGATAGACTCTGAAGGGCCAGCCACAGAGTTTGAGCTCAAGCTCTGTGTGGCTGGCCTTTCAGAGAGAGAGATAGAGAGAGAGGGGGGGAAATGAAGGTATTTATGTGTGATTTGTGACAGGGAGATCACATACTGTTGCATGTGAAGCCGCGGGGGACAGCGAATCCACATTTCTTGGGAATGCCCATGGCCAAGTCGACGTTGACGCCATTGGCTCTTGCGATGGTGCTAGTGGCCAGGGAGCAGAGGCAGCTGGGTCCCCCGGCACCTGCACCCATGCTGCTCACCGCAGAGCAGCATCCACTGGAGGGGAAAGCTCCTGTCTGTGCAGCAGGCAGGCATGGCTGCATGGTCGCAATGTTGCAAGCCGCCTTCACATCGGGCATCATCGCCATCGCCAGGACGAGTCCCAGACAGACTGATGCTGCCACTCCCATGTTGCTGGACTTGGCCATTGTGCAAGCTCACACAAAATGTTCAATCCACCAACACCGTCAACGAAAAAGAGCAAGCTGCAGATCACAACACTAGACCAACCCAAGTACGGGGTAGACTTAACTGAAAGTGCGAATTCGGAGCTGGAAATTTCAAGTTGACAACTGCTGTAGGCTAGCTGCTAGCGGTGGATGACAAGGAAGACGGAGCTGCGATCTTTATATAAGTGTGGTAGGAACTGTGTGTTGGATGCAGTAGGGGTTGCAGCTAGCTGCGCCATGCATGCACTGATAATTACTGTGGAGACAATCAGCTTGTTGTTGTTCTGTACCAACCAGTGTTGGACTGGTATTGTCTTTATTTGATAACTATCGGGTATCTATAATGAGAATTTCACATTTCTTATACCAATAGGGTATGGGTAGTTATGGTACTTTTGTTTTTGATACCATTCAAGTCTATATACCAAGCAAGAACCTTCTGAATCATACCAAGGCAAAAATTAAAATCACCCTAGTATCAATATGGTTTAGAATGGAATTGACCCAAATAATAACTTAGGTGTACAGATATTCTCTCCCCTTGAGATACCTACCAAAACATCGATATTTGATTGGTATTACATTTTTGATACATATGGGTAGGTTCTTTGATTCCATTATTGATGTTGAATATTGATACCATGCATTCACCTATGCAACACTGGTACCAACCGGTACATGTGTTGGATGTAGGGTCGATGAAAGGAGGTGGGCAGGGGGTAGCTGCTGGCAGGGTCCACAACCAGGCGACGGCATTAATTCATGGGCATAACTCATTTCTTTTGTAGTACTACAGTTGTATGTGTGTCCTTACCGGAAAAGAAGGTTGTTGTCGACGATCGTTTCGTCAGACGTGGGCAGTTTCTGATCAGTGGTGTCTGGAATGAAGAATTAATTGGTCAGGGGGGATATTGAAGGTCCAGGTACACAAATTTTCTAATATGAAAAGTTAAAACACTTAATTGAGTTGATATGTCACTTGATCATGCCCAATTGATGAAAGCGTGGTTTTTCAGGTTCGTATTAATGTTAAGATTCTGTGGTTGGAGCCTTTGTGGAGCAGCTACATCAACATGCATTATTATGTTGGAATGTATTTATTTGAAAGGAGAGTGCAAGCTCACAGTGAGTTTCGAAACATGTCCGCTGTTTATTGCAATGATGAGTCATGCAAGTGCCAGAGGATTGAGAAGCTGTTGGACTTCATGTGTTTTCCCAATCTAGGTTTATTCTAGATGTTGAGACATATCATACTCTGCAAGTTTGATCTGTAGCGAAACAATTGCCGTCACTTCATACTCAGCTAAATACCTCTTGCAGAAGCTCACTTTTGGTGGTTTAATTTGCCAATGAGGGGCTGATGAGCAGTTTGTATTTAGTCTCACTCAGCTAACAAATGTATGACGAGCCTGAATATACATCAAGCCTACAGCCTCATTTCGCTTTCTAAAAAACAAGTATATACTGTTTCTTATTGCAACTTGACCGTGACCACGATTGTACACTCAGCAACTGAATCTTGGTTTATCAGAGGCGTGAGCTGTAACAGGATATTTCACTCGTGACAAATTGAGTATGGAAGACTAGTGAGATCACTGTTGATGGAAGTAAATCTTTTCACTTGTCTCCAAGAAAAAGAAAAAGAATGGAAAGAAAGAGATCACTGTTAATCTCTAGATGAAAATAAGTGGGTAGGTCAGAATGGTAGCTGGTTGAAATTCTATGATTGTGAGAAATAATTGTGACTGCATAAGAAAGGATTTGGATGCAATTGAATAGATCGAAGACGCCATCTTTTCTGTGTCCCGAACCTTTCCATAGTCATAGACAGAATTATGCCTACGGCTTGCAGGCGTCCACTTGGAATTAGTGGTAGCTGATCCGGCCTGTGCGGTTGATATTGATGATAATTTTGCTTGGGTCCTCTCTATAATTTGGCATCACCTCATGTTAATCACCTGATCTTGACAACACAAAAGCTGCAACTTTTGCAGGGGATTATCCTTGAGGACACCCAAAATCGTGTCATCAGGCTTGACGTCTTCATGATTTGTCCTTGTTGCTTGAACAGCCGAAGAGTTTAATCCATTCCCAGAGTTTTGCACGGGCCGGGTAGAGGACACTTTGCAGGAGCTGAGAGCACTTGAGCCTTGACCGTGCAACTTGTGAGCATTGAGAACACCCAAACTGATTGTCCGGACTCACTAAATTGGGGACCGGACTGCGAACCACTTGAATGGACTCATGATGCATTTAGTTGTTTGGTTCCTCTTCAAATTATAACTTGGATCATTGAGTTCACCACTTCAAGCATTCATCTCTTCTTGCATCCCACAGGGAAATTAATTAGGGCAATTTAACCACCACCTATGGAAATGTGTGGTAAAGTGGACAAAACCTAAGGACTAATGGAAGTCCATTCCCCGGGTTTTGTTACACATAAACTCTTAGGTGATGAATTGTTTGATTTAAGTTCTTTGTGTATCCCTCAAAGGCATCATCCTAATTTTGAGCACTTAGTAACTCCTGATTGAGTAGTAAGATTAACATTCCTCTTGTGAATTTTGAAATCAATCATCTTGTCATCAAAGGTTTATGAATCCATGGCATGTAGCCCAACTTAGCACAATCTAATTTTTGTTGATTCAACTTTTTAGTATTTATCACATTGAGGGACATCTCCATGCCCTTGGGGTGGTTGTCCTCCCGTCCTTAGAAAGTTCTAAAGGTGGTGAGGTGTGGAGGGTTGATGTGCAGAGATGCTATGATAGCTTGTCATCAGTACCAAAGCATGGATGATGGAGTCACCCGACATGTGCTTGTCTCCTATGCATCAACCCTCTGACCAATCTATTTAGGTCCCATAAGGTGCATCAAAATTATGTCACATGTCACCCTTTTCTTAAAGTCCTTGACACTCTTTTGAATAGGTATCTTTCTTTTATTGTCAACTTAACATGTGGTTATGATCAAGACATAACACAATCATATTAAAAATAATCATCACATTTGGTTAATCATTGGTATTTTTAATGGTTGATATTGCCTCAAACATGAGTTCTTATGAAATGCAAGGACTACTTTTCGATTAGTCCTTAGTGACCTACACTTCATCATGCTTGGACCCACCTTTGAGAATCATGCATTGCAACATCAATAAGGGGGGTTGGGTTCCCAATATTGGGAACTCAACCACCCTTAATTATACAATCCCGTGCCCATGTGTTCTTATGGGGAAAGAACTTGAGACACCAAACATTACTAATAAAAAATTCTCATTGCTCAAGTACACATACATGACTTTTAAGTGGCCATATGTGGGTATGGCATGTATCTAGAAGAATATGTTTGTTCACATGATGGGTTTAATGTATCATACTAACCAAGTCATATGTCTTGTCACATTCCCACTAAGAAAGACTTAGTATATTGGGAAGAATTTTTAACTTGGCCAAAAGAATTTTGCTATAAATTATACTCCCAATTAATGATGGCTATTGAACTTATTTTGCTTGTCGCTCATGCTGACACTCCCCAAAAATTAAAAACTTTGTGCAGCCAAAGATAGGGTCTTCTTTATTTATTTTTTATGGTATCAAAAACATCGGAGCAATTTCGAAATGAAATAGGTGTCAACCCCGGGACTTGTCGTCTATGGATGAACTTTTGGACTTGATGCTCACTCTTTGCTTAGCTAAATGAGCCTTCTTGCACATATAATTAGATATGCCTCTAAATTTTAATCACCTCCTATCCTAAGTGTAGCATAAGTCTAGAGCAGCTGAATACATTATTTAAATGCCAGGTGTGTGGTATTGTTGGGGGCTAACCTCCTGCATTCAACTTTTCCAAGGAGTTGCAAACTAAAAATTGTGACAATTTTAGCAGTGAGGTGCTATAATCTTAGCTCTAATAATCCTTAGCAAAGTCCTTGTGCCAGAATGTAGTTTCCACATGGAACTCAAGTGGGTCTCAACTGATGTAGGCACGACATGTGGATACGTGATCTGGGGCAAAGCAATTTTTTTTGGGTTGGAACGGTTTTTTTTCCCAGCATCAATCCTGAGCCATTGGAAATTCTGAGTACTGTGTCACCGAGGTTTGGTTCTATGACTCTCTTATATGCATGCTAAAGTGCATGTCATAATGTTACACGACATGGTGCTAGACAGGGATGGGAGGATGTGGCGAGCATCTGAATGAAAGTTTCGTTGTCTTTTTGGACTGCAAACTTTGTAAAATTGCCATATCTTTCTAATTTACAACGGTGGGACCAAAAAAGGACCGTTTTCTGTGCATCGAAGTCTTGAGAAAGAAAAAAAATAAAAATCATTGGGCCCTCATTGAGCCAATCAAGCAACTTCTGTCTCTTGCCAATCAATCTCCAGCCTTAATGTATATTGTCTTACACCCTGCATGCCCACCTACTAATGTAGAAATACCTAAAGTGGTGAGAATAAGCTGATTCGGCTAGAATGAGTGGCTTGAAATTTTGTGCAATATTTTTCAGAGATGGAGAAGAGGAAATGATGAGGAATGCAAGTTGTTTCGTAATTTTATTCCTTGTAAATAGTTAGTTACATTTTTTCAAAGAGGCAAGTAAGTCAAACCCCCTACTGGTACAATAGAGTCTCCCTAATCTAAACATCAAAATATTCTACTCCGCATACAAAGACACACAAAAATGGTTAACTTAATGGCACCCAAAAGTGATCGCAAGTGGTGTGAAACAACACCTATCTGGCCAATCATTGCATCCCATCTAGCAGTGCGTCCTTTTCGGGCCACCACTTCTCCAATTAGCCATTTTAGGTCTGCACAAGAACCACTCTGCCCCTAATCTAGTGCACCACTAGCGGTCATTAACTGCTTTAGGTATTTCTACCTTATCTGATCAATCATTGCATCCCATCTAGCAGTGCATCCTTTTCGGGCCACCACTTTTTCAATTAGCCATTTTGGGTCCGCACAAGAATCATTATACCCCTAGTCTAGATTCACACCAAACCTCTAGAACATAATCTAGCATACGATTTCCATTCTCATTCTATTCTACACGAAAAATACCAATTAGTGAGTGTGGGAGATTAGCAAGGGTGGGAAATTAGTGAAGGTGATACTATATTTCTTTACATTGTGAATTAGTACCATCAAAAGATTTAGGAAGCATTGTTCATCTTGGCAGTTGGCACTATTCACTTAAAATACTGGCACTTGGCATGAAACTATTGGCACTTGTCATATTCACTAAAGTACCGGCACTTGGCACTAATTACTAAAAGTATTGGCACTTGATACCCTTCATTGACAAGCATGTGGCAAGCACTAATCACAAGCACGCATTAATTTTCTTGAAATTTGTCGCGCACCTCTCCATGAGGAGTCCCGAAACACCATGGGCACAAGGGGGACCTTGGAGTGACACATGGGACATGTGACGCCGTTGGTGAGAGGGCCCAAGTGATCCTAGTGTGGGTGAGGGCCCCGGGCGTTGGGAACGCCTCTCACCCACGAAGACTAGGAGTCTCGAGGGTAAGGCCATAAGCTATGTGTAGCTTATGGTGTGCGGATTCTAGAATGCTCAAGAACATCTTAATCGGAGGTGTGAGCTAGGAGATATGACAATTTGAGTGGGGCGTTGTCTCGAGACAGCGCCCTGGTACAGCAGTGGCCTGGGAGTGGCTCCCGAAACTGCCGAGGTTTGATCAGGCATAACTTCCTCAATACTTGCCCGAATGAGACAAGTGAGGAGTGCATCAGCATCTACATGAAACGTAGATGACGATGGAGTGGTTGTTTGATAGCATCAAAGATCATACAAGGAGGTTATGGTGTTTTGAATCTGCTGGGGGCTTCCAATCCAAAGGCTAAAGGAAAATGTCTACTTGGTCCCAACTCTTGGTAGAGAGACAAAAGGTTTCTTGACAATGGGGTAGGGACCTTGCCCAAAGTCCTAGAGGCTTATATGGATGAGGCGGTGTAGCTAGCCGAACCCATCCGAGGCCAAACGGCATGGCCTCCACGGGCGTTGGACCAACATGGGGGCATAGTTGCCTAGTATAGTTCGGGTTGTTATAGTGTTGCTCCGACAATGCGATGATCAACTAAAGATTGGACTTTCATGGATGGAAGTTCACATCTAACATTTTGTTACCGATTAAAGGGAGAGTCCCGAATGCAAAGTAGGAGGGTTGGTTCCCCACCTATAAACTAAGAGGTCCGTGGTATGGGGAGCTAACCATTCGCATGGGTGGAATGTGAAGGGTTAGCGTTCGTGACCCTTGATAGACTTGACAAACAATCAACATAGTTAAGGGGCACTAGCAAGGGTTGCGACAAAATCTATGGTAAATGAGCATAGAATATATTATAGCAATGAATTTAGTGTTACTTAGTAACAATTTCAACCACTTAATAACTTTGAAAATTGGCTAGATTATGCATATGACTTGAATTAGTGCCACCCTCACTAATTGGTATATTTAGTGTAGTGGCGATGGGGTACTCTACTTGTTAGAAAATTGATTTGATGTCTCTTGGATTTCCTCAAAATTGAACGCATCAACGCACTTTTGAAACTTTGTTTCCATATTCACTCTAAAAGTGGAGCATCATGTGATTCTATTTTAGCATCGAGGGTTGAAACCAATCCCACATAACAAAGACCAAGCATTGAATAATGACAAGCCGTCATCCTCAACCACTACAAATATATTAAAAAATATTTAAATAAACCATCTCCTAATTTTCTATGGCATTTTACGTAGGAAGTCACAATCACCCAATTAGTAATTGTATCTTGAATTACAATCATGTCAATGACGCTATCATCATTCTCTTTACTTTTCCAAAAATATTCTCATGAATTTGTCCACTATGCCAAATTCTTTTAACAAGTGTAAAAGCTTTCCATGTTTCTAGTGTGAGATATTGCATACGCTAACAACTTAACAATCATATTCTAACTTACGTGGCGGTGTTTCGTGTCCAAGGGGTCCTGCCTCCCCTCGGTGTGGGCGTGTTTTCTTGTTTTTTTTTATTCATTTTGGCGTTGGCCAGGTTGGCTTTCTGTCTCAAAAAAAACAATCATATTCTAACACCACCCTCACTTGCAATCCCAAATCATCAAACTCGAACACTTTAATGAATGGGCAGGCATGGAGCTTAGCATTCCAGATACAATCTTATTGGAGCACCCCACAAAATCAAAGTAAACCGGACATGTTCAAAATTAAACTAGAACATTGTGACCTCACCTATAAAGGACAAACTTTCCCCACCCTCTCCCAACACAAAGCTTATACATACCTAGGGATGCCCCCCCCTCTTCCTTACATGGTCCATCCAACAAGCTAATATTTGTGTGATTAAACCTAAGCCTACTATTTTGGAGGCGACAGATTGGAAAGCAACGACAGGTATAGGGTAGTTAGAATTGAAACAAACTACCATTTTTTTATAGCATAATGTTCATATTTGCGTGATAATAAAATTAATTTTAATATTTTTCTTTTAAAAAATTATTGCAGAAGTAAGTGCTAAAATATTTCCTTTCAAAGAGAAAGTCCAAAAATATATGTATTCAAATTTAGCTAGAGAGATGCATTGGGGTACAAAAGTTACACTCCACAAAATCAAGACCAAGGCCCATTTCCTTACCCAATCACTTGCCACCATATGCCAAATATTCCACATGGTTAACATTGTCATCCGCCCCAAAGCCAAATAAACCTTCTACCTCACTTATGTGACACCATCAATGATTCCATCCACCTTGGTCAGATATATCAAGGTCACCCGCACGTTGCCAATAAACTCGGAGGCCTCCACACTCTCCCCAAACTCACACCACAAGCTTGCCTCCAATCCCCACCACGCCATCCCTCCAAATATTTGCAAACACTCAACATTTGTCCACAAACAAACAAACTTGAGTTCCCATACTGCCCACCCCCCCCCCAACTCCATAGCTAGACTAGATGCAAATGAACAAACTCCTTTACCTTTTTCCTCAACCAACAACTCACCATAATTCAAGATATCATCGACTTTGCATGTATATGCATCCTCACCTTAGAAACCTTTAAACTCCAATACAAAAAATGCACAAAACGCAGCCAACAAGAGCTAGCACATGCTTGGAAGTTCTTCTGCTATAGTACACACCACATATGCACCACCCCTACCCCCACAAATGCAATAATCTCACCATCCTCCCCCAGTCCCAAACCCCCCCCCAAGCTTAAGCCCCCCCATCCACGCCGCCTCCCCTGAACAACATTACTTGCAACCCCCTGGACACCCTATCCCACGACACATCCCCCACCAACACCCCACAACGTGTTGACCCCAACTCCTAAGCCTACATAATAGATGGCAATTATGTTGTCCATGTAGAATACAAACCGGACACCAATGGAATCACCAAATTCAAACACATGTACCTATGAACTGGCAAATCTACGGTAGCTCAAAAGTCACTTGGGAAGTTGAAGAAAATCTCTTTGACACCCATGAAGATTATGATCATGAACACAACCTACTCCTTGTGATACGATTTTTTGGATAAGTTAGGACATTTTTAAATTTTGAGTGTTAGTTTGATGTGAAATGGCACTCAGAACTCTAAATATAGTGATAAATTAGGCAATTAGTGACTCACGGATAGAAACAAGCAAGTTTAGATATTTTTATGTGCTGACCATAGTCTAGAGTGAAGTTACCAGGGGTCAGAGATTAGTCACATGGATAATTGTGAAAACACTTTCAGATCCTGGCCATAGTCAAACACAATTGTTCGTAAGGAAGCTAGTGGACTAGGGAAAAAGATAAGAAGGAAAGAAGAGGGTTGAGTGACGGAGAGAAAAATTATTATCAATACATTGTCCTCTTGTGAAGAGAGAGAGCTTCCTTGGGAAACTGAAGTTCTTTGATCTTGGAATGATAGGATGAGGAAGGCAGGATTCTACCCAGCGAGAGTTGCAGTCGTGATGCGCCTAGTGTTCACTTGTCCCATATCGATTGGGGGAGCCACGAAGAGCCAATATAAGAGGAGTTTAATCAGGTACGCTTTCGAGACTAGACGCTTCTATGTTACTAAAGACTATGGCCTGTCCTACTTCACAAGACTCGTTACTTGGAACTGATGACTGGTTACTTGGACTATGGCCTCGCTCTTAGACTCGAGTTACTGTCCTGGTCGCTCGCTTAGGACTCCGTTCGCTTAGTTTCCGGTACGCGGTTCCTGTCACTTATAACTAGACTTTTGTAGAAATTAACAACTTGGAACTTTAATTTATTTTATCACATAAATAAAGGAATGGAATAAGTATGGATCATAATGTGAATTTAAGATTACCAATATTACAAGTCCAATTTCCCATAATATAATTAACCCTAAGAGAGATGTTTGTGGGATGAGAGACTATGACTGAGCGATCGCATGTACAGCCTGGAGAGTATCCCTCACGTTTGAGTTTGTGATAAATAAACTCTCAAAGCTTATCTAAAAATCGATTCCTTCATATAATGTTGCGGTTAATAACGCTCCTTTATGGATCTAACCTATCAATTAACCTCATTGTGACAAACTAAAGTACACTCTGACACTTATTTAGCCTTCCCTGGGTGTTTTTCTGAATTAGAACCCTAGCATAAAAACTAACTACACTCCTCCTTACCAAAACACTACACCCAAGCCATGCACAAACATCTACACAAAATACACCACAAATATTATCTCCAAACACAAACTAGAGACACCCGCTATGCTACAAAGCCACTGCACCTACCACATATCTACCTCAACATCACTGAATATAACTCAAACATGGATATACACAACACAATCCACACCCTCCATATCTCTTCCCCCATAGCATGCCTCCACACATCCACCGACTCTACCCTCTACCCTCCATGAGTATTTCCTCACACTCATCCAATGGCTCTAAAACCAATGCCAACAACAATCCAACGCCTCACTAATCCCAATACTAGACCCCCCTCCCCATGTTTTCATAACTAAAGTAACATGGCTCACCTAAAGATACTCACCATACCTAAACCCAACCACCTCCCCTCGGGGAGGTCACTCCATTGTCAAGTTGAACACCACGTGCGTTAAAACAAAATCTACTTTTTCTAAAGGGCATCACCAAAATGGGTCAAATTTTTATCAATTTTTTTCATGAGTAGATATACATGGTATCTATCACATAGTAAAAAATGGAAACCAAATTTGATGATCTCTTTTTTATATAAAACATACAGTTTCTAACTAGAATGACGCAGAATTGAACTAAAAAAATTACTACAAAAATGAAGATGACTAAAAATTTCAGAAAAATATACAAAAAAATACTATCAATGGTTATGTATATGTAGAAAAATATCATAATTTTAAAAATTATCTATGACATGTAATATAGGGGTAGTGTGAGCCCAATGTCGTACTCACATGTGATTTTAACGTTCAAATTCATTAAAATCTTGACTTTGGAAAAGTGTCAAGCTAAACAGAAAAGATAAATAGAGTGTTGGTAGATTTTGGAGTTGAATTAGGTTTTAGATGAGAAGTGCAAGTTTAGGTGCTTGCTCATGGGCGTTTTATTTCTTCAAGTTAATGAAATCATGGCTACGGGAAATGCCCAAGTCAGTGAAAAGGTAAAAAGTGTGATGTTTTGGCTTGTGTTGATTGAGAGTTAGTCGGGTTAATTTTATGGTTAACTAGGTAGTTGAAATTAGGTAGGCTAAGGCTGGGAATCGCAAGTTAGTCTCGGGGTTTTAGAGTTGGTTTGAATGTCCTTGCTGCCCATTTAAGGGGGGGGGTAAGAAAAAGGATAAACCTCTGTGTTGGGCAGAGAAACCAAGGGAGGCCAGGGGCCTCGGGCAGGAAAAGGAAGGAACCAGGAGAGAAAAATCTCTCTCGCTCGTCGGTCCAGCAACGGTGGCAGGGAGTTGCCGCTATGGGGATGACGGCTCTCTGCTCAGGAGAGGGATGGGAAGTGATGGACTCAGGGAGGAGGTCCTCGGTGCCTTGGAGAATCTCAGCAGCAATCAGCTGAAAGCTGGATGGGTGGAATTTGAGCCGAGGGCGAACTAGGCCAACGGTTGACGGAATTTGAATTGAAATGCGGTGGCGAAAAGTGGCGGATCTGAGCCAGGAAGAGCAATGCCGCACTTCTCAATCAGGAACATCAGCTGCACACCGAATGCAGGTAACACTAGGAAGAACGTTGAGGCGAAAAAAGATTCCATTCAAATGCCCAGTTCGGAAATTCAGTCTTGCTCTCACACAGGTTCAGGGAGATCTGAGGCCAACAAAGGGGGCTAAGAATGCAAGGGGGGTTAGTGCACAATCTCTGGGTGGCAGTTCTGCAGCAGAGGAGAAGGCTGCGAATAGAATAGGTGGCACTCATATGGGCCAGTGCGGGGGTGATTGCGAGAATGGCGAAGGGAACTGAGGGCTCCGAACTCGCTGGATTGAGATCAACTCAGGGCTGACAAGGTGAGCTGGTAACCAGAAGGAGAACCAGGGAGGAATAAGGGCTGGGAGCCGAGATCAGCTGGTCCTTGCACCGAATGACAGGCAGTGACGGGTGTTGGTCGAAGGCCAACAACGCAAAATCCCAGCCGGGTCATGAAGACTGAGGACTTCCTCGGGGGCTTGTTAGCAGCCTCTGAGACTCTGGCAGCCGTGGCTTGAGGATTGAAGGGGAAAGGGGATGGTTAGATTAGGCCATTAGGGGATTTAGTGAATTAAAGGGCCGAAGGAAGGTGAGGCTGGGCTCTTAGCGTTGGGTTAAGAGAGAAGGGTTGGGGCACACCAATGTGTGAAGGTGTGACCTAAGGCCATTGGCAAGTAGGCTAGATTAATTAATCACTTCCTAGTGGGGAAGTGGTTTTAGGGTGTTTAGATGATGTAGGTGACAAGTTTGGTAAGTACTTAGAGTGTTTCTTAACGCTTTGGCTACTTTTTACATGAAGGTATGTGTTCTCATTCATGAATGTGGAGTTGTTGGGAGGATTGGACCAATGGTCGTTTAGAATAAACTTATGGTGTGTGAGCTTTAAGCCTCCCCCCGGATTACGACGCTTAAGGGTGGGGGTTTACTGCTGACAGGTAGCAAACTTTTAACGCACGTGGTGTTCAACTTGACAATGGAGTGACCTCCCCGGGACCTCCCCCCAGTGCCCCCTACCAACCCCACTACACTTTAAAAGGTCCACACCCACAACACCCTATTGTATAGTCTATTCTAGCATTTCTCATTGATACATTTTCACTCACACACATATACTACTCTAGCCCGCTTACATGCCCCTTGAACTCCACAACTATTGCTCATTCCACCTACGAGACACAATCTTTGGCACCCCTGACGACACATACTCTACACAATGGGCAAAGAGGGCCTAGCCACCTGTGAGCCCAATATGGTGCCCACATGTGGTGTTAACCTCAAAAGTTCCTTAAGACTTGATTTTGGCATTTCTTCAATTACTCAAAATTATAAAAAGAGTGAAGTTTTTGTGTTTAAATTTAAGATTTAGTTTGAAGTGATGAACGGGTGTTGTGTTGGGATTGGAATTAGAGGAATTGGTGGGTTGGTTAGTGTGAGCCACTCAAACCGCTCACGGTTTGAGTTTAGGCTCACTGCCTACAAAAACAAGGAAGTTAGTTAGTTGAAATAGTCAATATATAGGTTGTTGTTAGATTTTGAGACATCCGTCTGTAGATGCGAGTGGTCTAAGAGACTGGTATTAGGTCTGGACCAACCCGGGTTCGAATCCGGGTGGTTACATTGACCGGTGCTATCCCAAAGTTAAGCTAGTGGTAAAGCAGGAATAATCTATAGGTGGATATCAAGAAGAAGTTACTACGCGCGTGTGCGTAGAACCTTCTCAATTATATTATCTTTTTGAAACATTCTATTTACCCGCGTAAATTAACCAAACCGCTCGCGGTTGGGTTAAAGTTCGCGCTCTAAGTAGAAGAAAAATTATTGGTTTAGAAATTAGACTTAGGTCAAGTAGTTAGTATGAAGAAATGTAGAGAAAGGACAGCGTAGAACAGCGTAGGACATGGTCGAACGAATGCAGAACAGCGTCAAACGAATGCAGAACAACGTCAAACGAATGAAAAACAACGTAGGACATCGTTGGATGGAGAACGACGACGAACGGAAACGAATGGACGACGACGAATGGAAGTGGATGCCAAACGGATGAAGTTGGAACGAATGAAGGCCATTGGATCTAACGGTTGGCGAACGAAGACCGTTGGATCTAGGGGTTGGAGAAAGGTGGCTAGGGTTGTGACGGCCGCGGATGCCAACCGTTGGATCTAGGGGTTTAGATCAAGGGTTAGAGTGATGACGGCCGTGGATGCCAACCATTAGATATATGTATGGCTTGATCTACGGTGAAAAATGCTTTGTGGTTGGAGGGGGTAGTCCCATGGAGGAGAGCACGGAGGCTCATTCTCTCTCTCTCACACTAGGACCTCTCTCACACATTAGGAACATACACACATTATGATCTCTCTCACATTAGGATTTCTTCCACTAGGACCTCTCTCTCTCACTTATCACTTGGGATTGTTTACTCTCTCCCTCCTTTCTATGTAGTGAGAGAGAAGAGTTGTAGAAGGATAGAAAGATGAATGTAGGACAAGGGGTTTATGAACCCTATGAGTGTTGAACAAAATGGTTTTTGAACCTTATTGAAGAGTTATGTTATTGCCTAAGTTACATTAGCTTTGATATCATGAGTTGGTAGTGGTATAAGTTATTACCTCATCTCTTCTTCCATTAGTCTCATCCTTAGTCTATGCATTAGTCTTTTGCATTCCATTTCGTATTAATTTCTAGTATTAGGCCATGAACCAGTGTTCTGCATCAAACTCTGCATTCTATTATGCATTAATCCTCTGATTTAGGCCCTGGACTGGTGTTCTGCATCAAACTCTACATTCTATTATGCATTAATCCTATGATTTAGGCCTTGGACTAGTGTTCTGCATCAAACTTTGCATTCTCTTATGCATTAATCCTCTTATTTAGGCCCTGAACTAGTGTTCTGCATTTTACTCTGCATTTCTATTTTGCATTGGTTCTCTGCATTACACTCTGCATTATGTTCTGCATTAAACTCTGTACTGGTGTTCTGCATTATGTTCTGCATTAAACTCTGTACTGGTGTTCTGCATTAAACTCTGCATAACACTCTAGGTTGGTGTTCTACATGAACGTTCTACATTCTACATATTAGAAGGTTATTGCTTAGAAGGCACTAGAGTAGTACACCCATCCGGCCAATCTTGTGGGATTGTTACTCGCTCGGAGTGGCAATCGTCACCACACATTTAAATTCATTAGAGCATGAGTGTGGAGTTTCCGAGGCTAGGGGATGATAAAGACATGTGAGCCATAGACTTCCACTCGGACTACAGACGCAAAAGGGTGGGGGTTTATGGCTGACACCACCCCCCTCTCAAACTCTCAAACACCCTTAAAAGCACTACATTGGGCTAGAATGGCCACACACACAAACCCCGAGGCCCTTATCATCCTCATATTACCCACAAAAATTGGTACATCCCTCATTGGCCCCCACCTTGAAACCCAAATACTCGTCCACCTTGACCCAAACACCCTCTACTACTTCCCCCAAACGGGATTCCCAACATACCTTGCTAGAACTGGATCCAAAACCGTTACTATCCTATGTGTACACCAATTCCGGACACCCTCCATTATTCCCATCTTCACATAAAGATTCCAATATCGCCTCGAAGCCACACTACACCTAACCGAACTCCCCTTCACACAAAACTCCAACCGATTGGCCACACCCACCAAGGTCAACCTCTCCAAGAAATGAAAACACACCCCATCCCCCTCCCTACCCCTACCCTCATAGCCTCATTCCACATACAACCACAACTAAAGTACCCCACTGCACACACCTACTACACGAACGGTTCCTTCACCCCACCCCTTCACCAAGGTGACAAAGATATTGTTGAATTAGGAATCTACCACCCTGCTGGCAACATTGAATATGCCTACAGAACCCCTACACACTAAAATATCCTGCGCACCAAATTGACAACCATCTATGTTGCCCTCCACTTCACCAAAGAGAACACAACACACTCATATATCTTCACATGTAGTCTGAACTCCATCTACCTTATCTACAACCACCTCCACCAACCATCCTCCAATTATAACCATCCCAATAATTTACTCATACAAGCCATAATCCGATGACTATTGCAACATATTGCCTCTCTCACCCTCTAGGAAATATGCGCACACTCAAGAATATTTAGTAATGATGCCATCGATAAACTCGTCAAATTTGGCATTAACAAACCCCTGCCAAACACCACTACCCCAATGCATTTAGCACATACCACCCCATTTAGCATTCCAAAATACTTACAAAGTACCTCCACACCACACCCATCATGCACCTCAAACCCTACCTATATAAGAAATACACCCGCCAACTTACAATCACAATATTACCCAAATACCCATACGTAGCAAAATGGCTCAACAATCCACTAATCCATGCCCCCATCTCCAATTACTTATGGTTAGCACCCCACCGCACATATGCACAAACCCTCAAACTAGGATATGGCCAATACATGGGCAATCAAAGAAAACACACCAACTGGCCCACCAAATTTCCCTCCCCCTTCTGCAACCCCTGCCAATTACAAGAGGTTGACACATGTCTCACCTCCTCTCCACATGCCATATTGTTGCCATACTGTTGCAGCAATATGGCAACAATATGGCAACCTCCAAACAACCAAACACAACTAAACAATATGGCAAATACATGAGCCACTCCTTTCCCACTCCACAACACGAGACACAATACTTATGAATGTAGGCATCCATCTTGGAGCCCCCCTCCCTCAATACAATCCCTACATGGTTAAACCCTTGCATTTGCACCACAAGGCCATGTCAATGCCTCACTAGACTTAACCTAACATCTTGATCATCACCACCACCTCCCTAGAGAAACTATACACTATACCACCCAAAACTTGAGCCTACAAATCATTGAATTTGCCTTCTGCCAAGATCACGAACCCACCATCACAACCCAAAGGAAAAAAACTCAAATATTAAATACATTAGTGGACACTCTTGAAGATGCCGGATGGTATGTCAATACTCACTATCCTCACAACATGCATCCAAGGAGGCATCCACGCATACAATATCACCAATTCATTCAAACAAAGCTACATCCCCTTAATGCCCATCCATGCATGCATGCAACAAATACATATAATAGCCATTAAATTTTTGCTCAACAAACATATAATACCTTACTTTTTCTCAACAAATATATATTGGAAAACCACCACCAACCAATAATCCGCACCTAAGCAACCACCCAAAACTCCACACAGACACCAAAACCTCAAGAATACACCCCACAATAGGATGCCTACGTAATCTACCAAACAAAGGGATAGACAACCCCTCAAGGTTAGCCCTAGGAATCAAACACAACACATGTTACAACAAGTATAGATACCCTACTCTCACAACACCCGCTCTTGAGATAAACACAATGATACACAAAAACCTATGTACTAAATGATCCCCCCCTCCTCCTCTTGTCTTTGGTTACCCATCAAGACCACATTTGAAAGGAGGCAATAACACTTGTCCCGTAACCTTGCTCAGTTCCATGTTCACATATGAGCTCGCAGTTATGATCAAGGTGAAGGCTCATCCCTCATTCACGCCAACACTACAATGTTTATGGCATTTAGTGTCATGTACACTATTTGCAAAGGGCCTAAAGTATATGCCTAGAGGTCTCCAAGTGTCATGTCTGCAAATTGCCAATATCATAGTATTCATCAACATAAGTAACTTTTCTTAGCAAAAATTGTTTACATGATGACATGTAGTGTAGCACATTGGGATTTGGCAAAACTTAGGCATCCAGTTTGGGCCATTATAGCTTTTTGTTTTAACTTTTAATAGGCAAGAGGAAGATATCATTGAGCATACTAAAGACAAACGTCAAGAGTGTACATTTTAGTATATTAGAGGAAATTATTCTTGAGCATACTAATGCCAAGTGTAATTTATGTACAACTTTACTGAACTTGTAGACCATCGTCTAACTTAGACATACACCTCATAACACTATTGAACATACTCATGCTAGCATATTAGCAAGCGCACTTGAACGCCAATTGTCATGAGGTGACACTTATGATGAAATTGTTGATCATGAGTGTAACCTAGCATATGCCTCGAAACATGGTAAGTGACACTATCACACACTGCCAAACCGCCCACCCTTAAGCGTCCTAGTCCGGGTGAGGGAATGGATGTCACATTCGTTTTGCATAGCTCCCTCTTACCAACTTCATTGGAAGTCATTACATTTCTCATTAATTCGTACACACCAATTTATTCCATAGCAAGGTTACAAGTGTTTAAAAACACTCTGCTATTAGTGCTCTCTTAACAACCCCTATCACTTCCCACACAAATGCACACCAGCTTATATGAATATCTAATTATCTAACCAAACCATCCCTCTCAACTTGGGGTAATAGACATAGCTAGCCCACCATCCGAGCTCCCTAAGCCTCAGTTGCAGTCACAGCTGCCTAATCCAATTCAGTCACGACCGGGCCCATCAAGGGTCCATACCCGGCTCCTAACTCGGCCACAATCTTCAATTCCCAGCAGCCTAAGCTACCACAGTCTTCAAATCCCAGCAGCCTAAGCTCGGCAACTTCAAATTCCAGCAGCCTAAGCCCATAGTCTCAAATCCTAGCAGCCTAAACTCGGCAGCTTCAAATTCCAGCAGCCTAAGCCCGGCAGCTTCAAATCCTAGCAGCCTAAGCCCACAGTCTCAAATCCTAGCAGCCTAAGCTCGGCAGCTTCAAATTCCAGCAGCCTAAGCCCACAGCTTCAAATTCCAACAGCCTAAGCCCGGCAGCTTCAAATCCCAGCAGCCTAAGCTCCACAGTCTCAAATCCTAGCAGCCTCACTAACTATCTACCTAATTCTACCAAGCCCCCTACCTAATTACCCTAACCAAACCCACTAATTCCACTAAGCCCCTACCTAATTCCCACATTTTTCTAGCTCTAAGAGTTCAAATTCCTAGAGAAGAGGAAGAGAGAGCAAGAGGAGAGGGAGAGGAGATAATGAAGAGAGAAAAAGAGGAGGAGGGGAGGGCACCCAAGACCACAAGTCCCTCAACCTTCTCCTACATAGTAGGACCTTATCCTATCCACTAACTCCTTACCCCCTAAACCAACAAGAACACGTTCTAATTCAAACATTTAAATCCAAGGACCTTCCTCTTGCTTCATCAAACACTACTCACTTGACCACCACACTCCCTAATATCACTAAGCTTCTAATGAGCCACACAAAATGGCTTAAGGCCTAAACATAAATCCACACCAAGCCTCACTCTTTTTATACTTTTGATTGTTTCAATAACACTCCAATTGCAATTCTAATTAAATTCTAAACATAAAACAAATATGAGCACTCATTTTGGGCTCATACTCCACCATCATCTAGTAGTTTAGGGTCGTCTTGGACCAACTCCACAACATTTTGACATTGGTGCTTGTAAGAGGCTCTGTACTACATTGTATTGAATCTTTTTAAATCTCCAGTTCAGTTCAGCTGAAGGGATATATTAAGAAGGGTTTTGATTCTGACATCATAGGTGTGACATTAACCTCATATTTTCTTCATAATGGGCCTTAGTTTTGCTTAATAAATCAAGCATGTGGACATAATCCTGTCTGAAGATAGTAGAAAGCAACAAATATTTAGTTTTCTACATAGAATATTGAAGATGTCTTTGATGTGTCTTCAAAGCTTTGGTTTGTGGGATTAAGGTAGAAATATCATAACCCGTTAACCACCCAATAGCAGTGCACTAGACCGCCTCATAATGGTAAAGTGCCATGTCTTAAATGGAGCGGCAACTTCAATGCAGTGTAGCCAATGGGAGGCAAGATCTAACGTACTCATGATTAACGGGTTTAGGTGATGTTCTATATCGAAATGCGGAGAGCCCAGTGAACCGGAAGTGGGTTGGACAAACTTTTCACTTTGAAAAATTGTGGAACTTTTTGTACAAGGCAGAAAAATACGAAACAACTTGCATTCTTCATGAATCCTTCTCGTCTATCTTGGAAAATTATCTCATGATTGTCAGACCAAATCTTCATTGCGAATCACCTTATTTTAACGGGTTATGGTATTTCTACCTTAATGTGTTGGCATAACATTGTTAAGACCTATGTATGCTAACCTTTAAGCCTAAACATGCAGCATGGGCAAGTTAACATATTTAAGATAAGCTAGATCTAACCTTCGTACGTTTTTATAAGTTCATTATTCATTGATTTTTGTATCTCATTTGAGGGTGGCTCCATAAGGAGCATAACAATGTTATGAATGTAGGACACCATTTGTTTATTGGAATGTCTTAATAATCTAGTATGTATGGTCTCATGAATGCATTTGCTATGAATCATAGACGGTTGCAAAATTGCTCCAAGATGCATTCCCAAGAGTACAAGGTTAATCAAATCTTTTGGCCAACACTTCACCCATTTTCCACATTGAGAGGCAAGAACCACCACACTATAACAATTCAGTAAGCTTCACCAACAACCAGACAATAAATGATTGCTCTACACATCATGTTGGAAATACTAGAGTATTTGTCCTGCTTAACATGGTCATATGTTGGACATCCCTCAAAATCCTTTTATATATATCTAATCTTAGCACTCAACAAGGCTCCTAACTTAGATTAGCATATTAGGAAATGTTGATGGGTAAGACCCACATTTTCTTTGCCAAAAAACTGTATCCCTATATTCTGGAATCACAAAACAAAGAACCTTGTTGAAGTGAGTCAATTACACTACACTAGGGGTCATCGAAAGCAAAGCCATTTGGTTAGCTTAGGGCAACTCCACTAGATATTGCACCCCATTCTAAAACGGGTAATTGCAACATCCAGAGCCCGTTACAAAGTTTAGGGGGGTCCAACGGAATCCAATTTCGGGAATACCTCCCGGGCCCTCTCAGACACTACATTGTGACAGTTTGTGTTGTGTCTTCATCGCTTCCGCCACACAAGTAGTCAATGGCTCCAGACCAAGAAAAGAGGAAAAGATTTGCAACAACATCTTTGACATTATCACCATGGCTACGCCATCGTCAACACTTGCCGTAACACTACACTAAATAGGATATTTAGTGTTTGATTATATTTAATGTTGTTAACGCCCTACCTTGCTCAACACTAATTTTCAATTTTTTGACAATTAGTGTTAGAAGATATGTTAGAAGATATGTTGGAATTCTCCTATATCATTGTTAAATTTTTTTTCATATCCTTACTAACACTAAATTCAAACATGTAACTACCACATATTACCATAGTTAATATTTAGTGCTTGAGTTTACATTTAATGTTACTTACTTTCATAGGGTTATTGATATTTAGTGTATGCATTCGTATTTAGTGTATCAAACAGTAAATATCCTTTTTAGTGTAGTGGAAGAAGAAAGGCCTCCCACAAAAAATATCATGTGAACTCACAAGCTAGAGGACTATCTTATGGGAATCAGGAGCTCCACAAGCCAGTTGGCTCTTTCATTCCATATGCATTGCTATTTTCAATGGGTCTGCCTACATTGAACCACTACACTCTAAACTCCGTAGTATCACACCTGTGGCAACCAAAGTGCACGTGATATTACGGAATTTTGTACGGTTAACATAGATGTGTGATACTATAGAATTAGTGTAGCATGTGACACTATGGAATAACACAAAGTGCAATAATTTTAATGGTGTGGTGTGGTCCACTCCACTTGGCCTTCCCAGGCGATGTGGCATATGCATGCACCAACATTCAACAAGTGGCATAAGAAGAAGAAGAAGAATAAGAAGGTAACACTCCACATATTGACACATGGCGCAATGCGAGAGTGTGGGTTGACTTCTTTGGTGGTTTGCATTAATGACAAAATTCATGATATAAGGGAGAGAAATGTGACAATAAAGAGTGAGATTTGAACTACAAACATCCGTTCCCTAGGATTTCGGGATATTAGAGAGTGAGTGTCATTATGGAGGTTGTTATTACAGAGTTTAGGGTGTACAAAACCAACAACAACTTCAGCTTCACCCCTACCTTGGCGGTTCGGATTCAATATCCCGTGGAGATACACTTACTTAGCTGAAATAAAAATACATACTTCTCCTAGGTACAAATCATGCATTTGAGAGCCCTATGTAGTAGAGCCTGACAATTATAAGAGGCTTTGTGACAACTGTCTAACATACCTACCAAGTTATTTGGCCTACTTTAGAGTATTTACTACTTAGTAGTGTACATTGTAATTTGATGTAAGCATTATACTGGTGATTGAAGAGAAAAAAAGACCGACATGAAAAGAGTACTTGATTACCCTTATTTTCTGTGGCTTCGGCCTCCAAATGAAAGATTAATAGACAGTAGCCTGCCTTTCAGGAGGTGGGATCTTGGTAATCTTCCTAGTAACAATACTACCACCCTCAAAAACTCAAAGTATTATCAATAACTGATTGACCAATTTTGAAACACAATTTTATTTTGTCTTTATTCCTTATTAGTGTTCCATTGCCCACACTAAATTGAAACTAAGGGCATGTTTACACTAAAGGCATTAGGCCATGGCTCTTAAATGACCATGATGCCCCACTTTTTGGATGAGAGCATAGAGAAGTCAATGACTATAGGCCAAAGTCTTTTGGAGGTCACAACTCCTTAGTGTAAACTCAACTTCCCACTGAACATTCCACCAGGCTTACCTTCAAGAGTTGTCCCAAAAACTTCCCATGAAATAACATTGTTTCTTACTTACCATGTAGGACTCCATGTAGATTTTTCATCCACTGAAAATGTTATGGACTATAGATCAAAACTCCCCTCATGTAAACCTAAACGGGGGCAATGACACTCTCAACCAATGAAAACTCAAGGATTTTTAAGAGCCGCCACTAAGGGCTTTTGTGTAAACAGGCCCTAATGCAGAGTTCATGGGTCGAAGGACCCTTAGTAGTCACTTGATATTAAGACTTCTCACACATAAGTCTTATTAAGGGCAAAACTGAGAGCAATCCTAAACTGGGATTATTCATATGAAGAATTGCATGACAGAACAGATGCAATATACCTTGGAATTTTTATCAACAACTGGAAGAAGTCTTCCTTTGCAAAAGATTAAATTTTCAATCCTCGATACCAAAGTATCATCAGGCCCAAATTCATGTCAAACTTAAATTGCACAGGTCACAGTTGATGAAACTGCTGCGCAGTGACCAATTTTGCAATCTACAATATTTCTATGCAAGAACAGCCTGCTTAATGTACTAATTTGGTGAGAAAAAGGCCTCTAAAAAAAATTAAAAAGTGCAATGGATAGCTTCCCATATTTATGAACCAGTAGATTAGATTCTCAATAAGGTAGAATTCAAAAATTTGCGTTTTGCAGAGCTCAAACTGGTGTTTGTATCGTAGATTGTGTACCTAGGTGTTCTAGTAGAAAGAGTATTTACAGACTTGATCGTGGAACTTCTGACTCCTCTTTGGCAGCCACCTCAGCATACATATCTACAATCGCTTTTGCAAAGTGCGACTTTGCTTGGGGCCTCTTCACCTGCAAGTTTTGAACCAAATTTACTTCCACAACACAGTGCAAAATCAAAATATAAAATAAAGGCAACAAGCATGCAGATGACAATGAATACTGCCAAAATCTTTATAGCTGAAAATAGCAGGAAGAATCTTACCTTGAAAGTAGGGGTCATAAGTCCATTGTCAACAGAGAAAGGCTCAGCTGTTAATGTCACAGCCTTGGCAAACTCAAATCCACGTAGCTGGAGAACCACAAGATCAAGTTACTGATACAGTTGAAGCCCAATACAGTCAAGGTCGAAGGCAACCTTAACCAAAACCTAATAACTAACTCCAGCACCTAGCTCCAAATTATGCAGAGATTATTTTAATGTCTTTCATTATTAAGATGGATTCGCCTTCATGGATAACAGGGAAGGCTTCTCCTGACTTCGAGGACAACTTCCTCCTAGTTTGAAAAAGGATAACAAATTCAAATCTGAAATTTCCAACATAGCCTAATGTGTGTATTGATATAGAAAGAAACCTGTGCTTCTCGACCAACATTATTCATATCTGCAAGCACAGCAGCTCGAACTACAGGATCTGCACACAGCTTGCTCAAATCATCTGCATGCTGTTTTCACCAATACCCACAAAAAGTTAGGTACATGCTTTTCAACTCTATAAAAATTTGGTTTGAGTATTTGGTTTGACGGGTGTTTATTACACCGGATTTTGTGACAGCCTAACAAATAATTTTTCATATACTTTTTTCTACCATTCTTAACCATGACATGTAAGGACGTTCTCTTTCTATTCTAGCTTCAAGAATAAATCCAAAGAATCAATTTCCTTGATTACATGCATGAATGCCAAGCATAGTCACGTGGCATTAAGCTCTCATTAGTCGCCACCTCATTGTTACCTATCTTCGGACAAAGCCTTCTCCCATCTACTTGAAGGCATGCTTGCCAAAAAGAGATTCACCGAGTGTATACTCTCCAAGATGCTTATCTAGGGAGAGCACCCACTACACCACTTAAGAATGCCAAGTTGACAGTGATTCTGATTCAACTCTCAATATACTATTTTGATTGAAAAAACCATTCACATTTTTCAAAATATTCCTTGCTTCGCTTCTAATCTGAGCATTACATGAAATGAGATGTGTCCTGTGTGAAATTGGTTCAGAAATGTCAGACATAGAATCAATCCTCCAACAATTAGCATCCTCAATATTTGGCATATCAATAACATTAGTGCAGGGGAAGTTTAAATACCTTGATGCCCCTTGCCTTTGCCCAGGCAGGTAAAGCTTCTGGATCAACAACAGCAACTGCAACGAGACTGGCAGTAAAGCTGTCACCTGCTCACCAGTTACATCAACAACCACTTTATAGACATTTCATAGAATACAAGCCAACGACATAAATTCAATTTTGGCTTCATATTGGTAAGGAAGTTGTGGTACTTGTTGGTAAAGAATTTTGTGGAAAATCGGGAATGTCCATTTCCAGTATAAACAAACGTGCGTGTGCACCTGCTACATCACATCATTTAAAGAGAATGGCTTGTAAATGTACCATAGATAAAGCATTGTGTAATAAACTGGCTGCGGATATAGACATTCTCAATTTTCTCAGGTGAAATATACTCTCCTTGAGCCAATTTGAAGATATTCTTCTTCCTGCAAAGTCCAGAAGCAGTTGTGTGAGTATAATTGGGATATTACAATAAGGAAAGGCGTGCATCTTCAAAGTGTCAATACTTAAAAACAGCCCTGCGATTGGAAATGAAAAGAGAAGTATGTAGATCATGCATTGGTTTTGTGTTGATAGCATGTGGTAGGACTATTTGAATATCACGAGTAATCGCCACCAAGGACCCCAGTTACATTTACAAATGCGCTTGAGAGACTGTTCAGGAAAAACAAATCCCCTCAAGCTGGGTGAAGTCAAAGTTCCTTGATGCTCACTTTATTGCGACTAAATATTTGCAATAGAAACTGCGGAAGAGATAACTTAAATAATCACTGAATTGCTATCTGGAGGACTGGCAGTTGATTCAGTGTCCTAAATATGTACATCAAATCCAAAAGCTGGTGCAAAACTAAACACTAGGATCAGTTATCTCTTTGTGTGATTTATATGCATCTTCTTTTCAAAAGAGAACCTGTCAATAATTTTGAGTCTCCCGCCTGGCAACCAACTGCCAATGTCTCCAGTATGTAGCCATCCTTCTTCATCAAAGATTTCACGCCTGCGAGGAACCAATAGAACTTAGGATGAAAAAACTCGAGAGTTCTAAACCAGGCAATTTTATGTCGTCCAATATTTATGCTGACTCTTGGAAACGCTTAGAATAAGATCCTCCATCTATGACAACAGAGAGAATTCACATTGAGAGGAAGTCAAGAGACCTGAGGCAAGAATAAGATCTACAATTGAACTTTACAAGAGTGAAGTCATGGACTTTGTGAATGGAAAAAGAGGCCAGATGAAGAGTAATGAGTGGAGAAATGAGCTTTACGTTTGAATTTCATCTTTGTAGTAGCCTTGGAAGATTGTTGGGCCACGAACACAAATCTCTCCTCGCGGGTAAGGCTTGTCATCATTCGTATACGCCATTTCCGGAACATCAGCAAGTTTCACCTCTGTCAATCATATGACAACAACCTTCTAATTTTCTCCTGGGAATCTATTACCAGGCATGACAAAGTCTACGCACAAATGTGAGGGCGAAGATATGCCAGTTACAGAGGCCAAATTAAACAAAGGCTATCACAAAAGGTTATGTCATGCATCTATCATATAGCTTAAAGAATGTTGAATTGCCCAACTTTTGTATTTTGGAAGTTAATACAAAATATGTGTAGGGATGTACAAATGGACGTGACATGGTCTATGGCCATCATGTCACGTTAGAAATGTGTGACGCCATCATGTCATAATAGACGTGACTAAGACACCCTCTGATGTGTAATTAAAAATTATCACAATAATGGATGTGACGTGATGTGACAAACACCAATATGAAAACACTAAGTATGTGCTCGTACTCACTAGCATATGCACATGTCACAGAAGCTATCATGCCACTGAGCTTGGCAATAGGAGTTTTATTGTCGTCCACCTCCACAGGTGGTATGCCACCTTATACTAATATATGTAGACAACAAATAGATACCATAAAGGTCTCTCTATTCCAACAAAACAGAACTATTTCTCTGTCAACATCTGCCACATGTCACTCTTACATTGGTTGAGACCACTTGAACCCATGTGGGAACTATATTGTAATACTAATAAAGATGAAATAGAACGCTCAATTTTGATAATTAGATACAGAAACTTACCACAGGATTGACTTATGGAGCCCACGTGGCCTGAAGTAGTATCTCCTTCCTGAGTGCCAGAAATGAGACATGACGTCTCTGTCATGCCATATGCTTCGCTCACATAACCACCAAAGCATCTACACCCATCAAACTAATTAGATCGACACATTCAGACTACTTAGATAGATGCCCAGGATGCCACAATCACAAATCTTCCACTGTCGGTATTTAAGTTGTGCATACAGCTACGGTTGTGGCATGAGCTGTAAATTGGGATAGTACCATTTGGATTAAAGAGCAGGAAAGTTGTGAAATAAAAGCAATGTACAAAACATGTTTCTTACTCTGATGCTCCCTGTGTTCACAACTCTACAGTAATAACCTGACAATGCATGCGTTTACAGAAATGAGTAAAAAGGAAATTGGGATAGTGGCCAACTTAGTGAAGAAAGGATAGATATTCTCACATTCTCAAAAAATCTAGGACATCCGGAGATATTGGTGACGCTGCAGACAATATCAGTCGAACTCGACCACCAAGTGCTGCTTTTACTTTGTTAAACACTAGGCGATCCCATATGGGTGAAGGAGTCTTTCCTGCTTAAAGCAAGATATTGTGGAACTACAATCATGTCAAAAATAGAATAAGACCTTCAAACTTGCAAAGTAAATTTCTTGTATACTTGTAGCATTAAATAACATATTTCACACCTATATTTCATACAATAATCAGGAGATTCTAATATTTGAGCTGGACCAAAGTGTCACCTTTCTCGAGTGCTTGTTTCTTTGCATTATATGCAACATAAAATAGCTTGGCACGAAAGCCTCCTGATGCCTTTACTGTTGATGTAATCCTGTACCAGAAGAATGATACACCTCAAAAGTGTAAATACTTTTGACACTAGTGAAATGAAGCAATGAGGAGAGACCATGAACCGGAGCCTCACTAAGGATTTATCATATTTCCGAACTTTTAAAAATCGACTTTCTTCCAGCTTCGGCTGATCTACTTTAATATTATTCTTTAATTAAACAAGTTTGAGAAATTGTATACTCAATATATCAAGGTCAGAAACATTCTACTGGCTTCTGAAAATTCAGATGATACAACCCACAGGCTACTGCATTCTACCCACTTGTCATAAATGCGGTTGTAGAGACGTGGGACACTGGCAAAAATTGTAGGTCTAAGTGCCGCCATATCATCCATCAGCTTCAATACATCCTGTTAAAAACCCCATGTCAATGCCAGCCAATGTTTTACATCTTGAATTAGCAATAAAAGACCTACCAGGTCACTTAGCAGGACTAGAGGTGAATAAGATATTCAATGGCATTTGTCACTCAACCAGAGGAAAAAACGGAGAGTATGTAGCACAGCACTTATTTAAGTGAAATTAAACAATTCTAGAAACGTCAATTTGAGGCTACAAATAATTGACTTCTTACCCCTTGAAAAAAACCTACAGCCACTCCATGGTGTAGCATGACAATCATGTTCATCCTCTCATAAATATGAGCCAGTGGTAAATAGGAGATATGCCTGACACAATTACAAACAAACCAACCTCTGAACACTCTTCCCGGTGTTTCCACAACAGTAGTCATCCTTTTGTAGAGCCTTTCATCCACCAGTTCAGTTTGTAACTACTGCAGATAAAGGATCGGAATGAAACAAATTTAAATATGGGGTTTTATAACTTACACATCAGAAGTGAGGAGAGCTGTTGCTTGACTGCTACCAGCAGCATTCGCAATGAAGTTATAGTGAGTAATCATTGCTCCCTGTCTCCAAGCGGTCAAGGCAGTCAGTATGGCCTTCCTAAAGCTTTCTTCCAATATGATGAGATAGCTATTACCCATTCAAAAAGTTAATCTTTAGTGGAAGGTTACAGAACTCTAAATCAATCTGAATCTATGAATTGAACAACATGGAATTTAATCTTTGTGCTCATCCATGAAGCAGTCTTGCATTTGTTCGATTGAAAGATGTCATCACTCTTGAACGAAGTGTCCCATAGACTACAAACTATCTACAGATGTGAGCTTATTGAAGAACTCAATCCAGTACCTTGGGCACACCTGTGGTACCACTTGTATAACATATTGTGGCGAGATCATGTGGTTTTGGGGCCACGAATGCTCGTTGGTCTGCTTTACCCTGCAAATGACATCCAATCAACAGACATACCCCAGCTTGTCAGTAGGCTAAGTTTGCAGATGTGTTGAGATTGAATATGAAAAAATCAATGCGGCAGCACCAGAATATGAAGGGACATCTGAAGGTGCGTTTACACACAACCACCGTTTTGGTAGTTGATGGTTGTAGTTTACGTTCTGTTTTTGAGGGATAAGGAGGTAAAAGGTGCATTGATGACAACCACAACCACAACTACTCTTACTTGTCCATCTAACGATACAAGGTGTAGTTGGGAGTAGTTGCAATGGTTGTAGTCTACGTTCTTTTGTACAATTTTTGTAGCTACTATGTGGCACCAGGAGAGAACTTCGAGGCCAAAGCATACATTGTAGGAGGCTATTATTCGTTATTCGTTTGTCTCCACTCCATGGTTTGCACCAATAAGAGGGACGATCATTTGAGGTCAAATCCACTCTTCAATTACAAGAGCAATTGTGTGTAAACGAAAAAAAAGTAATTGTGGTTGAAAGTGGTCCCGAACCACAACTCAACCACCGCAGTGGTTGTGTGTATACACCTTGAAAAGAAGAACCACATTAGAAATGGATTAATCACCAAAATCTCATTGAAATATGCACGAGGAAGAAGTACCTGAGCTTCAAGTCGAGAGAAGGGAACAACTTCAACTCCTGACTGGGGAGGCAGAGATGGCGCTAGATGCTCAGCACCTCCCACAACCTATGCTTCAGCAATATATCTTCTAAGAATTTTTTGATTTTTCTCAGCAGAAGTGTAACAAGGTACCATAATACGCTCAATGCAAACCCAGACACAACAAATTTCAACATGTCCATATGTTCTATTGCGAAGGCCATTTCTTAGGTGCTGATAAATTCCTCTGTGACATCTCAACTTCTTAATATGTAGACCATTGTGCTATATAAAGCAACAAATTGTCAAGTAAGATCAATCTAAAGGTCTGATGGCAATAAATAATCTAGGATAGCTTACCACAATTAGTCGGACTGTGGTAAGCTCTGCGAGGCAACTCAAAAGCTGTCAAATCCATCCAAGTTCCACGATTTAGGCATGTTTTCCTATAACATTAACTTCACAGCTGCAAAATTAAGCACATCAGTTTTTGAAACCAAAAACAAGCGAAAAAAGCTACAAAGTAGAAAATGCATGAAGAACTGCTCACAGTCTGCAGTTTGTCTTGGGTACAAAAGACCGCAGAGACTTCTGCATGATTGATGATGTACTTCACGGCATCAGCCCCTGTAAATAAGTTCACACGACTCATTAACTGCTTTCAAAATTCAGAAAAACTTCTAAAATAAGTTATAATCTTGTAAACGGAAGGAAACTACATTGAATATGACCCTAATCTGTACTACTAGAAATTACCGGGCAGAATACAATTATCGTTTTGATTAGAAAAAGGTGTACCTCAAGTATGACAGAAGCAAAGCACAGAATAAGTTATCGGGTGACTTCACATACTAGTACAGGAATTTCAAAGTCTTCTCCAGTTGTGATTGATCTATCAATGTACAAAGCAAAGACTTGCCCTCATCTTCCTTAAAGTTTTACGTGTCAAGTTGAATGTACCAAGAGTGTCATAAAGAGGGACAGACACATAGGAATATGCTGTACAAGCCAGTTCTGAGATCACCCATTCAGCTCGGTTGATCATGTAAAGTCCTACACATGATCCCTGCATCTCCAACAACAAACACTCTAAATAAAATATAGATTTGCAAGGTAAAATACTTAGGTAGAATCTAGATTAATTAGATATTAAAGTCTACCAACAACCCAGAGCATTTGCTGAAATGGTAGAATAATTCTATTTCGGACTTTGACATCAACGCTCACTGATTCTAAGAGGTTAATCACATAGAAATTTGACATGCTTGCCTTAGGAATGCCATGTTGAACAAGTCCTGACCCAATCGCAGTTCGTGCAGTCCCCACTTCCCCGTAAGTCATCCACCTATATCTGGAAGGCATACTTATTAATAAAATTAAGGTGTACAACATCCTTTGTATGCACTGTCACAAGCAAAGAAAAACTCTAGACATAAGTCCTTCCTGATGTTGAGGTCTTCAAGACCCCACCTTAGATTACCAGTTTACAAGGTATTGCTCAATTGTTGTTCATGTTTGAGGGCACATCTTTGAGTTCCTAAAAACAACATACTTAGCTAGTAACCTATCATTTTGATATCAAGCAGCAAGGGAAAAAACAAGGAGGGGCAGGAAAGAAGTACTAAGTTACCAGAATATGCTACCTCAATCTATTCCCGGGTTTTTAAAGAAATAAATAAAATAAAAAGACTCAAGGAGACTGTAGCATGCTAGAAGCTAAGGCACGAAAATATGGAAACCTACTCGCCCACACTGCCATCTTCCCGTATTCTTGTTCCCAAACACTTGTTGTCCGCAAAAGCTTCCCCCGCATACCTGCAAAGAAATTCGAGCAAGATTTTGAGAACATTTTTGACTTCGATGTCACATTGTCACAGTTGGGTGTTGCTTGCAAAAATCCAGGTGTGAACAATAGGGAGAGTGATTGTAATTTGAAATTGAAGAAGTTATGTCTCTGTTTCCGAGCCCCTTCATACATCAGACGTACGTGTTGTATCATTAAAGTGTAGTTGTTATAGTGCACAATATTGAAGCTCACTTACAAAAAATTGTCGTGTAGAGTTCGAATTTCTGGGTGGTCAGGCCAATGGTCCATAAGCTTCAGGGGAGACTTTGGTGATCTACAATGAGCAGAATTAGTTCAAATGAGGCGAGAAAATTTCTTACTTGGAATAATGACCAAGCATAGGATAAAGCTCTTCTTCATATGCTTGAGCCATAAAACAACTTAAAGAAGAACCCATGTATGCACAAAAGTGACCTAAAAGAGAGAGAAGCGACCACATGAAATAGACCATCAACTTGTTCCAGTGCCAACATTGTTCAGTGTTGAGCCAAGTTCACTTTACATGAAATCAAAGACATTATTACTACAGGATACAGGGACTCCGAAACAGTATGATTACCTGTGCACATTCCATTTTCCAGTGCTCAATTTCTCCGGCAATATAACACTATGCTCCTCCTCTGTGGACAAAGCAACATGTTAAAACCATGCCTATATTTAGAACTTTAAATCTCACAGATCAGAATGAGAAAAGAGTGACCTTGAATATTTCACAACAAAGGCGTACCTATGTAAAACTCTCCAACAGTTGGTTGGCACTCCAGTTGCGTGTGCAATTCTGTATGGAACTCACAAGAAATATAAAATGTCAGAAATGTCCAAGTTGAGGTTGCATTTCTTTCAATTACACTGACATTGTGCGTTGACACTTGCCAACTATAATAAAATGGCAAGACATCTGCAAAGAGATGTGATTCGAATATTGAACTAATCACACAGAAATTGTAATTGCGACCAAATGTCACTTATAATAAATGTGCCTTGAAATTAAGAAGAGGAGAGATGAGTTAAGATACTTCTAACAATCTGCAGCTTCAATATTGTGGCCATGACAAGGTACTCTCAAAATCCCATGGCCACAATATTGAAGCACCTACTGCTGTTATTTTCATAGGTGAGGTCATTGATTTAGAATGTTTGAAGGCGTGGAGCTTTCCTTGTTAACCCAACAGTATATTGATGACACGAGTATGGGCATGTTTTGGTCAAGAATGACAATTCTCCCTCTCATTGAATTAGATCCAGTTAGTGATAATATCAATCGCTCATAAAAGATGTGCTCAGAAGAATGCAACTCAAACATACCACAGGGCTGTGAATGCAAATGAGCATTCATAATCCGAAGCCGCCTACTTTGTGTAGACTCCTTGTCCATCACTACAAAGTCCGCCTGCATCTTCCTTTCTCGGCAGCCTTTTCCGACCATGCAGATTTCAAACCTGAGAAAAGACAAATAAAATCGGAGAATTTATCAGGAAAAATGTGGAACCAAATTTCAAAAAGAGAACCAAGCATGGAGATGTCAAATCAATGCAGCTAAATACCTTTCTCCAAAAAGCTTACACAGAGGGCATAAAGAGTTTCGCACCCATGACAAATGATTTAACAATTTCTAGGCATTTCCAAAGATGGAGAAGAAGTAATCTGCAACTCCTAGATAAACTTAAATCTTAATGCTCCACTACACTTGACAGAATTTTCTTTCAAATACAATTCAAGGGATACTAGTTAGGAAGAACGCGTAATTTTGATCCTTGCTAAGAAAATACCTTGTGGATATTAAAGTTTGTCACAAATCATGGAGTACAAAGGCAAGAAAATAGTCAAATGCAACAACCTGAATTCAAGAAATGAGCCACAATAACACCCAATTGCAATCCTGTAAATAACCCAAATAACCAAGATTTTAAGAAATACGGATTCACCATATGAGAATAATTTATTAATGTTCGAAGTGGGGAATATTCCTTCGCTTTGGCACTCATTACAGTACCTCGACGAATGTTCAAAATTCACACCAGCGGCACCAAAAGGAAGCTCCAGAATTTTCATAGATTTCCACCAAACTTATGCAGTCGAAACCATGAAGAACCCAAGATCAAATCAAAGTGATTACACAACCCTCTTATGAACCCAAAATTCGCTCCTTCACAGAATCTAACAGTCCTCGTCGAACTGCTTGAAAAAACTTTGCCAAATTTCGGCGTAGAAGCACTGAGTTCGATTAAGTCAGAAAGTGGCTTCTACTTCTATCAATAAACAGGAGCACCCAAAACCAAATTGGTGGTAGATGAGAGCTTGGAAAACTTGGAACAGAAATTGGCAAACTATGAATGTATTCAACATATCCCAGATTAAAAGCTGCAGAACCTATCAAGGATTGCATTTTTTTTAACTCAAATCGGTAACCCAATAGCAACGACCCACCCAAAAACTGAAGATTCCGAGCCCAAACAAAATGGACAGAAGATGGAGAGTCTGAAAGCAACCAAGCACTAAAAATCGCGTAGAAAAAGTTCCAATCCGCGGACCTCGGAAAACACCCAAATTCACATGTGCACAATTTAGAATAAAAAATACCCAAATCCTTAACCTCCTCCTCCTCCAGAACAGAGGAATGACGCAGAGCAATCTGGTGTGGACTTACTGCGATGTCAAGTACAATGCGTGGACGCTACTTAGTACTACTCCCTTCACCCAAGATGCGATTGAGGATAGATTCCACAAGAAATTCGGGGTAGAATTTGGAGAGCACGCACAGCAGATGTGACGGATGAGATGAGATGAGATGAGATGAGCAAGATGATCGATCAATCGATGGGTGAAACGTAGATTGCAATTTGCAATGAGCGAGGATTATTGAAGGAACAGACTCAACCAGCGTGACGTGCTGTTCCAGTCTTCCCTTGTTTGCGGGGAAGACTCAACCTACTAGCGTTTACTGGCTTACACTCACTAATTACTTACTAAACACTCTGCATTACGCACTACTTTCTGGTATAAGGAGCTACTCATCCTGGGAGGTGCATCCTAATTGGAAATTAATCCGTAAAACCAACTCGGAGTCATAAGCCTGCAGAGTGAGCCCGTGGCTATCAAACACATGTATTAGAATCAGTTGACATCATGGGAATCGGCTATGAGTGACTGAATGGTGATTTATCTGAATGGTGATCTCATTTTGATTCAAAAATATCTTAAGAACATTTCAGAATTATTGGTCTACAAGTGAGACACAAGACTGTCTTCGAGCCGCCATTGTTTGACAAGGCGGCTATTTAATAAAGAGAAAGGGAATCACCACATACGAGCGTACCTCTCATTCATCCAATATAAAAGCCCTGAAAATAGTATGCAGCCTGGAGTTTACGACACATGAATTAGCTCTTAAATCCCTGAATTAATCTAGTCCAAGTCAATTTGAGATGAATCGACCACAACCCTGTAAGGGGTCAAGTTTTATGTTGGATTGATGAGAGGTACACTTGTATGCGACAATTCCCTCTCTCCAGTTAATAATATTGAATTTCAGAGTGTAAGTAGTACATGGTTGAAGAAGAAGCCATGTCGCATCAAATTCATCCTAGCTAACTAAGTGACATTTTATCCAGACAAGTGTTGCATTGTCAGTCCTTGTGTGCAAGTGAAACACAAACTCTGCATACACAATTTATGTGGCTCACAGGCAAGGTGTGACATACGCAATTAGGAGAATTTTAGCTCACATTTCAATTGATAAATGGTACATTTCCGTATATTAATCTCCATCTAACCTCTTACTTCAAGGTGTCTTATTATATAAGTTAGGCAAGCCAGATAATTTTATTTGCTGAACCTCTTGGTGTACGTCACAAAACATGACACTGGCATTTGCACCTGTGCAGATGATTGCTTCAGAGACCTGTCCTCCCTTTAACTTACTGTTCTTCCTAATATGACAGGTTTGGTCATGCAAGAAAGTGTCGTATTATCTGAATGTCGTATTCTACATAATATCATATTTTGGCCTTAAACGTCATACTATCGAGGTTTTTGAAGGAAATGGTCTATTTCAATGTAAAATAGCTTTTTGTATATACAGTGAAGATACATAAGTATGAAAAAATATTTTTATTAAAGAAATATGTTCACAACATCACACAATATGGAGTTAAAAAATATATAGTCCCTTGATGATGTCTTCACCATATATCACACTAGGAAAGTAAGAATCTATTGACTTCTGTTGATGTTTGTTGATGTTGGAAATATACATCTTGTTTAATTTATCCACAAAAGATTGCATGTTTGTCACATTTATAATTGAAAACTCCGAGGGATGCTCCTTGCAAAATCTGATAGTCATTGGGTATACTCACGGGCTTCAGGAAGCTTGACTATTGGTGTTGGCTAGTTTTCCACATCATTCTCCTCCATTGGCTCTTCATTCAAATCTAAACCCAAATGGATTTCTCTACCCCATGCCAAATCCACCAATTCAACCATGTTGTAACTCTGCATCAACAATTTCCTCTCCTGCCAATTGCACATATTCTTCAATAGGCATTTCTTTGCTTCCAAGATTCAAAGAGGAAATGAGACTTGCCAATTCATTTGTTGCTTCTTTCATTCTCAATTTCTCACGTTCATGATCCATGCCAAAATTGGCACTCCAATCTACAAGTAAAATATTGGACATCCTCCAGTTGTTTTGTATGGATTGGGGATTCATCACCAAACTTGAGAGCAACACATAATAGCATGCCTTACATTAGGCACTACTTTCCTGAAGTCCTAGTGAATAATAGAAGAATCAAACTGAGAGAGAACCCATTCCAAAAGCTTCTTCTTATACCAAACTAAATGAAGCAAATATTCCCTGGTCCAAAGGTTGTACCACACTTGTAACATTAGGTGGTAAGAAAGCCATAGTAATATTGCTAAATTGCAAGGTTGAAAGACCAAATGATTCACCCCTACCAACATGCTTAAGGGAATGAGTAGCATAATTGTCCATAATTAAAAGTACCTTCCGCTTTGGAGATTTGAAATATACATTGAGGCTCATCATCCAACTCTTAAATACATTTGATGTCATCTAGGTTGTTTGGTTTGCGAACCACCACACATAATTTGTTGACAACCACCTTCCAAAGCATCTTGAGCGTAGAAATTTGTAAATAATCACAAGTTCAACTTGTCAATGCATGTTGTGTTTACAGCAAGCACACTAGTCAACTCATATTTTAGCTACCTCATATGTTAGCTAACTCTCTTAGAAGTTAGCTAACTTTTGGGACCTTGTTTTTGTGAAGAAATCCTAACTCATCCATACCCCTAATGCGAACTAACTTTTACAACTGAGTGGCCCAAGTTTTTGGCTTGAATGCCCGCCTTTCATTTTCCCCATCTCTTCTCCGTTCTGCTACGAGGTGGACCACACTATTTTTACATCATCCTAAATTAGAATACATTTTAAGTTATAAAATAATATCGTAGTGTGTAAATAATTTTGAATTATCATTTTCAATGCTCAATTTTAGATTAAATTGTTTTTAATCATAATTATCATATTTTTATCATAATGAAAAAAAATGCCATGGCTATAGAAGTATAATGTATCATAATTAGTGTCATGTTCAAAACTTAGGCAAGATGAGCAAAACTTTGATTGGTCAACCTTAACTCCTCCCTTAAATTGGTCAAATCTTTCATTAGCGGTAAACATGATGTGCAACCATGCGATGAGTAAGCTCGCATATGAATTACTATGGAGGGCTCCTATTTCATCTTTACATGTGCCGAAATGTACTTTCCACATGGGATACAAGTGGGTCATGGCAATTGTGAGCATAACACATGGCAAATTTTGAGGGGAAAATCATTCTTTTGTGTTGGAATAGAGGGCCCTCTATAGTAGTTGATTTTACTAACTCACATTATTAACTAATTCTCCTAGGCAGGTGGTGCGCCCATGATTTTAGTTAGCTAGAATTTTGGTTAGCTAATCCTCACTAACTCTTAAGATAGCTAATTCTCTCAACTAGGTGGTGCAGCTGGACCCTTAGGGCCGGTTTACACCATGGACCAGAAAGTCGTCCCATGGCGTTGTAAGAGCATTGATTGGTTGTTGAACTCGTACCGGGACCACTTCAGTTTACACCAAGGAAAAAATTGCAGAGTGACCATGGAGGTTGAGGTCCCCAAAAGACATATTTTAAGGCCTAATTAATCCACTGATATGGTCCAACGGGTTTTGCAATGAGAGAGGCAAGAGAAGTGGTCTGGTAGGAAAAGGTAGGGCCCATGGCAAAGAAATGCCGTTATAATTTATTTTTTAATGAAATTTTTTTGGGGGGTTGTAAATGATATGGTGGCTCCCCTTTATTACAGAATGACATCATATTTCAAAAAACCAGTATAATGAGTAAACCCCAGCAACTAGTAAAATGTGAAATAAACTAAAACTTGTCAAATGTGAAATAAACTAAAACCAGTCAAATGTTAAATTAACTAAAACCAGTCAAATGCTAAATTGTATTAAACTAGTAAACATTAAATTACATTAAATCAGTAAAATATTACATTACCTAAAACCAATACATAAGGTTGTTGTTTTCACTAAGCTCACATTTCTATTTTAAACTTGTTATGGCATAGTTTGTGTAGTAGTATGTGATATTTTGTTTAGCAACTATGAAGGGATATATTGTTGATGAGGAGTCACATATTGAGTCACAAGGAGAGTGGTTCCAAAATTCATAATGGATGCAAAAAATGGCAACTTCAATTTTCAAGAGAAATCAATTGTCAATTTCTGCAATGTTGCATGGTCATAATTTGCTCCCTTCTCCTTCTAGTGCATTTTGCCCTCCACCAATTACACCAATATTCAATCTCTTACAAGGTCGACAAACGAACAAGCATTTTGGAGTTGACATCTTCCAAGGATTCAAAGAAGTGATGATAAAAGCAACAACAACAACAACAAGAGTAGTAGCAAAATTTGTACCTGAGAAGAAAAAAAGGCGAGCAAAATAAGAAGAAACAAAAAAATGAAGAAAACCAAGAAGGATGTTATAAAGGTTGGTGAATCCGAAGAAGAAGAAGAAATGGCAAGAACGAAATTGAGAGACTTTGAGGTGCATCACCTTATTACTATTCGAGGTGAGATGGACGATGAATTAGCTAAACAATAAATAAATAAATTTTTTACATATGTGAATTCTAAAATATATTAGTAATTTTTATAAAAAATTATAATTTTTTTTACAAAAAGTAAGGTTGAAAGAGGTAGAATGCATACGTATGAGGTAATATACGGGCGTATGTGGACCGTATGCTAAGGCCGTAGAAAAACTTGGCTGTAAAAACTTTACCGTCCACTACGGTTAACCACGAATCCATTTGCATCTATTTTGTCCTAACTTATTGCTCTAGTGTATATTATATACTTATGTTGCAACTTTGTTTTTATAGAAGAACTTTGTTTTTATAGAAGAACTTTGTTTTTAAATATGAACTTTATTTTTACATTTCATCTTTTTTTTTCCTGTAAGTGTTAGCACTTGCATTAAGTTGCAAATTCGTTTAGTAGCTACAATCAAAGGTTTTAATTGATCTTAGTTGTCATGTTAAAAAAAATGACTTGCATTCTCAAATAATACAAATCTGATAAGAGAGAAAATAAAGTTTCTGAATCTGAGAAAAAATAAGAATGTAAATGGTTTTAGAAGATGGATGAATGGCATGGGAACAGAGCAAGTGTACAAAATCATATTCTAACAAGTGCCACAGAATCATTTCAGGATGATGTTATTTCATCTATGCCTACATTTTATCAAACAACTACAGTTATAACATCAACAACATGTACATTACAAGAGAAGGAAAAAAAATTCCAGAGAAGATAAAAAATCTATTAGAACAAATTGTTGGTAATTCTGAAGTTTTTTTTCCATCATTCCATGAATCTACAAATTTTTTGAAGAACATGGGCAAAAATTTGTTGCTTTCTTAAATAAATTATAGTTACTATTCTACTGTATCAATGTCACTATCACTATATGTATATAGTATATCAGATCTGTTTCGTACTTTCTACTGTCATGGAATTTCTGCCAGTAAGTTGTGCATCATCATGGTTTTTCTGATAAAATTATTTATCTTCTCTTTTTTTCTCAATAAAATTAAATATATTTCTACATTATTTATTTCATCTGCAATTGGAGCATATTTTCCAGTTAGAATTTTTTCACTTTAGCAATTCTAGCTTTTTCTTCCCGTAGTTCACTGCCTTCTCACAATTTTCCTTCAGTGATTCTTTTAACTAATCTTTTTTCTTGCTTTTACAATCCGTTCTTCTTCAATCCCTTCATTGTTAACAATACATAAATTGTGTAAGATTATGCATGTTGCTATAATATTTGGCATATTCTTCAAAGGTACCTCAAATTATTTTATTATCAGCTTCCATCTATCTTTCAAAATACCAAATGTCATTTTTATGCACATTTTGATTGAAGATTGGATAAAATTCTTATTTGTTTCATTTTCGGATAACATAGCATTTCTACTTTTAAATGGATAATACATCCAAAGCCTTATCGGATACGCAGCGTCTTCTATAAGTTTTTACAGCTAGAATTTTTCTTATATACATGCTCGTCTTATCTTTGTAACCTCAAAAATAATCCAATCGTATACATTTCATGTCCATCTGAATTCATAATCCCAGAATATACAATCTGACCCGATAATTTTTGTAAAATTATTGAATGGAATGACTATTTATAGTAATAGTCTTCTCCGCCGACTACCAGAACTAAAATAAAAATATGTGACATGTCTATTATCGCACACATCTTTATGAGGAGTGTCTGAAACACCATGGACACAAGAGGATCCCAGAGTGACACCCGAGATTTGTGACGCCGTTGGTGGGAGGGCTCAAGTGATCCTAGTGTGGGTGAGGGCCCCGGACGTTGGGAACGCCTTCCACCCATGGAGACTAGGAGTCACAGGGTAAGACCATAAGCTATGCATAGCTTATAGTATGCCAATTTTAGAATGCTCAAGAACACCTCAATCAGAAGTGTAGATATGACAATTTGAGTGGATGTTGTCTCGGGACAACGCCCTGGTACAGCAGTGGCCTGGAAGTGGCTCCCGGGACTGCCAAGGTTTAAACAAGCATAACTTCCTCAATACTTGCTTGAATGGGACAAGTGAGTAGTCCATTTCAAATATAGATACAATCCACATCATTTTCTATATTGTCAACATTATTCATGAATGAAATCCATCAATATCTGCATCTGCATCTGTATCTATATCTGCATCTGTATCATTATCTGTATTTGCATCTGTATTTCCATCTACATCTGAACCTCTATCTATATATATGCGTCCCCATCTGAATTTGCATTTGCATGTATGTCATCCGCATCATCCGCGATATGCATGTATGTCATGTACGTCATCCACATCATTAACGACATATATGCATGTCATCTACATCATCCGCGACATACATGCATGTCATCCGTATCATCTGCGACATGTATATATGTCATCCGCATCATCCGCGACATGCATGCATGTCATTTACATCATCCACGCATTCATGCATACATTTTGTATCAATTTTTTCAATTATCCATCAATTTTTTATATTTCTATATTAATTTCTATAATTTTTCTATCAATTTTTGCAATTCTGCATCAATTTTCTCTATTTATGTATCAATTTCGATTAATTTAAGTATTTTTTACATTAATTTCAATAATTTTCATCTAAAATCGGCCATATTCCATTCATTTCTAATTTTTTGAATATTTTATTCTCGCATTCATCCATGGTATTTTGTCTATATATTTTTTGATAATTTTTTTCCATCTGTATAGGTCATAATCAATTGGTTTTTTTAGTCGTATCTGTCTAATATACAATATGCTACGTGGGATCTGTAATTTTTTATGGGTTGGTGTCAATTTTCTACTATGCAATTTTGTATATGTCAGTTTTATATGTTGTTGTCGAGAAGTTTGTGATCGATGTTCTTTATGCATTTTTCAATATTTTTTCTTGGATGCATACCAACTATTTTTTTGTATGTTTCAAAAGTGCATCCAACATCTTGTTCAATAAAATTCTCATGCCCGTGTCAAGCAAGTTTATGGTCATAGCGAGTCGCTAGTTACATCATTTTAAATTACTGATTTTGAATTATATGTAAATGTTTTTGGTATTATTTTTCAGATCTTATTTGCTTAGTTTCACGTGTTTTTAGGATTTTTTCTAGGTGTTTCGAAAGAGATATCTCGTAGGATAAACTAGAATCCGAGATTAGTAAGAAATGAGTGCAGTCATTGAGCTCAACAGCTCGGATGACTAGATTCGGTTTTGTCCCGTCGGGTGTTCGGTGCCCGTTATCGAGCTTATTAGCTCGGATGAGGACGGGAACATGCATGCTCCTCCTATTGAGTCATATGTTTCCTTTTGTAGCCGTCAGAGATTAGGAAGCTTCAGAGTGTAGCCATCCGCGAGCAGCTCGTAGAGTGAAGGTCCTAGTGCAGTTCGGAGGACAGAACGCCAGCTGCTCCGCCACAATCTGCTCCGGCTTCGGAGTCCGTATTGCTTATTCCACGTGTACCGGGAGCCGCCGTACGACATCTGTACCCTTGTACAGTATTATCGGGGGATAGATCTGCGAGATTGGTTCGTTTTTTCCAACCTCTGCGGGTCCTATATAGAGGATCCGGACGCAAACGACCCACAGACTCTGAATCTAGATGTCGCGTGCGTTATGATGCTGACGTTGGATCTCCCGACGCTCTTCGGCATCATAGCGTGACCAGCGTGTCGGAGGATCCCTGTTCGAGATCTTTCAGAGTTTGTCGACTAATTGCACGTGATTTTCGACCCCATAGTAGTGCGAGTGTTCACGGACAATAGCGACGAGAATAGGTCAATGTGCGATACCCTGTGGACGAGCTTTGGGCTCATGTTGACCTACATTGCCGATAGCTTGATATTAGCGACGAGCCAGGTCAATGTGTTTGTCTCGGTCATATTCGAGGCTCTCTACATGTTGCGAGCCCGATTGTACAAGGTGTATTTTTTGGGGATGAAATGGTCCATTCCCAGTGCCAAGCCCGCGTTGGACCGCTTCATTCGGAGATATCGCGATCAGGTAGGTTCCGCACTTCCGATTGGCCAGAATCTATTTGATTACAGCACGCGATATCCCACCGATGCGGTGGTATTGTTCTGATTCAGTGACGAGCAGCAATGCACACGCAGGTTCAGAGAGGGTTTGGTGCACGAGATGTGCAACGAATAAAGGTTTGGGTCTGTGAAGTGTAAACCGCTGCATAACCTTTGCTTAGCAAAGGTTAAGGTCTACTAAGAGCTCATTCATGATATCCTCTCCACCATCCCTCGACAAACGCTCGATGACGTGTTTGCCACGATGTTTTTCGTGTGCACTCGGACCAACCAACTGACGAAGCTGCTCCAACGCTGGATTAACATGCCGCACAATATGCGCGCGAGTCGTATTGGTGGAGTGAGGATCGAACTCACTGTCCAGACGAAGTCGGTCGTCGATGGATGACGGCTCTGTAGTAAGCATGATCATACTTCAGATGAAGTGGTCACTTATTAGCATCAGAGATCATATGATGAAGTTATAGTGTTTTGAAGCTGCTGGGGCCTTCTAGTCCCATGGACTAAGAGAAAATGTCTACTTTATCCCAAATCTTGGGGGAGAGACAAAAGTTTACTTGACGGTGGGATAGGGGCCCTGCCTAGAGTCCTAGAAGCTTATATGGGCGAGGCAGTGTGGCCGAACCCACCCAAGGCCGAATGGCATGGCCTCCACGGGCATTGGCCCAACGTGGGACATATATAGTTGTCTAATATGGTTCGGGTTGTTGTAGTGTTGCTCCGGCAACGCAATGATCAACTTAAAATTGGACTTTTATGGGTGGAAGTCCACATCTTAGCAATGGTTACTGATTAAGGGGCAAGTCCCGAATGCAAGTATAAGAGAATTGGTCCCCCTCCTATGAACTAAGAGGTCTGCGTTATAGAGAGCTAACCATTAGGATGGGGGGAATGCGAAGGGTTAGCGCTCGTAATCTTTGCTAGAATTGAAAAAACGACCAAGATATTTAAGGGGAGCTAGCAAAGGTTGCAACATCTATTGCCTCTATAATATAAAATATACCATGCAACTATTCGAACCTTGAAGCTAAAATCCTAAATTGCGATTCATTTGGGTTTTGTATAAAAACTAGTTGTAAATGCTTTCTAACATCTTTACAAAATTTCCTCATTATTTTTGACAATGTGCTCTTATGAATTTCATATAAGTTTCATATGCTTTGTAGTCCATTGCTGTTACCTAACCTATGTAATGATATTGCTACCCTATCTTGCACCAGCACAGTAACCCTAAAACGGGTGTTTTTTTCTTCAAACACAAGACCAACCTCTCCCACAAAAATTTGAATGTATTGTATTTCACTCGAGTTCACTTCCTAGACTTCTTCTCCGTCTACAACCCCAACAACAACCGGTCTACAAATCCGTACATCCGTTTTTGAGTCTATATACTTCCCTTTATATACCTCATACTCTCATAAACCATGCTCAAAATTGCGAACTTCTCACATTCGCCTTGCAAAAACAAAGCTTGAATGTCCATAACATGCTTCACAAGCATGTACAAAAACATATATAATCCTAAAAACAATATAATACTCCTCCTCCTCTCCTCCATTGTAACCATGCTTGTTGAAATTCAAGATGACAACAAGCGAAAACAAGAAGTGAAGTCAAGAGAAAACTAGTGAAGCCAAAAGAATGGTCAAAGTTGATTTTTTTTCAAAACTGTCATTTTCATGCATATATTAAAAAATCAGCATAGTCACTTTTTGGTCCATGATCATTCCTCTTGGTCCACATTCGGTTTACACCTAGTGAGGGGCCCAAGGCTTTCTTAAATGATTTTTTAAGAAGTCGGACCATGGAAGTTGGACCATGAAGTCGGACCATGGAAGAAGACCATCTTCCATGTCCGACTTCATGGTCCATGGTGTAAACCGGCCCTTACTTACCTCCCTTAACTTATCGCGCTTTGTTTGCTTCCATGTGTGGTTCATTCTGGTTGGTGGCTTGTTGGTGGTTGGCAACTTAAGGTGATACGCACAGTTGTTGGCACCCCCTCCCCCAATGATTCACTAGCAAATCTAGGGAAAACTGGAACTTAAAATTTGAAAAAAGAAAGAAAGGGATCCACATCATGACTAGTTGTGTCAAAAACTAGTTGAACATCATCAATACTGCCACACTTTTGGTCCGAGACGACCCTAAACTACTGGATGATGGTGGAGAGATACCCAAATCTCAAGGAAGAGGTTGGTGGTTCAATTCCCGGCTGTGAAATTTCCTCTCTACTTGATAGAAACTTGCAGGTGGTCAACTCCTCCTGTGCTCTGGCATTGGCCTGTCGGCCTTTTGTCTCAAATAAATAAATAAATAAAATATTTCCACACTTTGAATACATGTAATCCAATGATCGGGGAGAACATGCAGTTAGTTACAAATGAACCGCTTGAAGTTCAAGACTGCAGGAAAATTACCGATCGTTTTAGAGGAATTTATAGAATATACCCCAATTTAATAAAGGAAAATTGGAGGATGTCAACATGTAACCAGTTGGACTTGCAAACACTAGGATCTCAACCGATTATGCCCAAAAATCTCCCCGTTCACTGATGTGATCAAGTGCATTGGCATTGGCTCACATGTAAATCCCATGCAACTCTTGATTTCACAGCACGGGCCAGTTAAATAAGCCCCTACATTTTCAACGTGGGTTGTAAATGCTCATATAAGTGATTGCATTTTGGTATGAGATCTTCCTTTGAAGAGTTCATATGTGTTGAGTAAAAGCTTAACTTCAGTTCACCTCAATAACTATATAGCGACCACTAGTTACTGCTAGTTACTGAATGTAAAAGAGCCTCGGTAGACTCACCCAGTATATATATATATACATACCACCCTCACAGGTGGAGACAGAGTTGTTACAATATTTTTTTCTCTCTCTCTCGTTTTCTCCTCTGTCACAACACGTTATCAGCGCGAGGCTCTCGGGTTTTCACTCTTGCTTGATAGAATAATATAGTATTTTGTTTTTCATCTTATAGCATCTTGTCTCCTTGTTTTTATCATTATACTAGCATGGCTTCCTCTACCTCTAAATCTCCACTAGAGAAGAAGGTAGCCAAAAGCATATAAACTCTAACTTTTCCAGAGCTGGAGGTCGATGGGAGAAATTATTTGAAGTGGTGTATTGATGTCAAGGCAAATTTGGTAGCTTACGACCTAGAAGGCATTCTAAATTATCCGGTACCAGACAATTCTACAGCATCACAAAAGAGCTGGGCGTTAGTTTTTATGCGAAAGCATATTGATGATTCACTTGAGCAACAATATTTACAAATTGAAGACCCAGCAGACTTATGGAGGCAACTGGAGGCCAGATTTCACCACGAGAAGACTATCTTTTTGCCTAAGGCAAGTAATGATTAGGCAAACCTCAGGGTTTATGATTTTTCAGATTTCTCATCCTACAACAACGAGCTATTCAAGATTGTATCTCAATTGCACTTGTGTGGGGAGGACAAGACCGATGAAGACATGATTGAAAAGACTCTATCTACTTTCCCAACTGCGGTTGCATTGCTGGCCCAAATGTACCGGACTATGAAGTTTCGAACCTACTGCGAGCTCATACAGTTCTTGCTACTCGCCGAACAGCAACAACAGCTGTTGCTGAAGAACAACGAATCCAAACCGCCCCAAGAAGTTAACGCAGCGGAGATACCAACCAGGAGGCCCAAGGGAGGCTGGAAGTCCAATCAGCAGAAGCCGAATCGAACTCCCTACTCCAAGCCGAACGATAAGTCTTATAACCCCTCATCTGGTTCTGGCTCTTGCTTTTCCCATCAGTCCAATCAGTCTGGTTCTCGCAAATATTTCAAGTGTGGTAGAAATGGTCACATGCAGAAGGAGTGCCGGACAGGTGAGTGCCAAAAGTGTGGTCGCCCGGGGCATCTAACCCGGGACTGTAAGACCAATGAATGTCAAAGGTGTGGCAGGGTCGGACATGAATCTCGCGAGTGCCGGGCCGGAGCATATACGGAGAAACTGTACAAGGAACTCCAAGAACTTCGGAAGGGCCAAAAGGAGTCACACTCCCTGGACGCCCCATCCCTTGATGGCACCGACCCTGAAAACTACACAGCGATAGTGGAGTCATTGAGCACTCACAACCTATCGGAGACGGATGGTGACATGGCTTTGCTGGATAGTGGCTCAACACATACAATCATGCGTGTCCCACGGTATTTCGAGTTCTCGAGACATGATTCCGAGACTCCTTCATGGCAAACCTGTGAGCTCAGCACAGTTGCCGGAAAACGGAAGATAACCTTTCGTGAGGGCTGGGCGAGAGTCAAGCTCCCCGGAGGTGCCACCTTCATTTGTGACCATGCCATGTTCGCCCCGGAGGCACAGCGAAGTCTGATCAGCTTCCGCGACCTCCGGGCCCATGGAATTCACATCATGACCTCGATCAAGGACGGTGAGGAGACACTTGAGCTTTGGCAAGAGTAGATTTGCCTTGCCACCGCACAATGCGGAGCAAGTGGCCTATATGAGCTTGTAATCTCCCGTCTGCCTAACGGACGTAAAACTATTCCACCTAGTGGAGGCTCAGCATACTCGGTGATTGCTCCAAGTAAGACCAATTTGTGGCATGGACGCATGGGTCACCAAGGAGCCAAGATGTTCAGGAGGATGTTGCCCCTGCTTACATGACATGAGAGTTTCTACCTATTGATGCAATTGACAATTTTGATGTGAATTTCTACTCACATGGACATGTTCTTTGTACCAGTGATGCAAACAAGGCTGGAGCGTGTGATGCCTGTGCCCAAGGAAAGCTGATTTTGAAGCCTTCACGTTGGAAGCTGCCAAACGAGCTTCCACCTCCACTCCAATGACTTCAAGGTGACTTCAAGGTGACATAAGCAAATTGTTCAAGGAATAGGGATGCAGAGGTTTTCATCCCTACCTGACATGTAAATAATCATGTTTAGACCCTTCCACTCTTTTTCCCTTCACTCGTGATATTTTTTACCTCAATTGTGAGGAATTTTTTTATCACAGTAAGGTTTTTAATGAGGGAAGGCAACATGATATATAAACTAGACTCGTTGTGTCTAGGAGGAGTATTATGACACTGTAGACCCAAGGTTTTTACTCAGAACTAGTTTTTAACGAGGTACTAGTGATTGAGGAGGAGAATTAGTAGATCACAATCACTAGCATTCAAAATTTTCTTTAGCAGTAACCAAGTGCTCGAGGAGGAGTGTTGAGTAAAAGCTTAACTTCAGTTCACCTCAATAACTATATAGCGACCACTAGTTACTGCTAGTTACTGAATGTAAAAGAGCCTCGGTAGGCTCACCCAGTATATATATATACATACCACCCTCACAGGTGGAGACAAAGTTGTTACAATATTTTTCTCTCTCTCTCTCGTTTTCTCCTCTGTCACAACAATATGCCTCAACACCATAACCGTTCCCTGCATATGCTCCAATCAACACATTCCAGGATATGATATCGTGATTTATCATGCATCAAAAACTTGCTGCGCATCAACAACAGAGCTGCACTTTGCACACATAAGCGAATTTGCCACACACACATCGAAAAATTGTCTCCCTTTCAGGGCATGGACTCATCCTTCGCCCATTTCAGGGCGCCTGATCCATTTGCAAGCAAATTTAGCATCCTCAGATGTTATCAGTGCGAGTGATACATATGCTTCTTGCTGCATTTGGAGAAAGATTGAATATCCTTCGTAGACACGAGCATTCTCTACACATGCCCCACTCATCACACCCCGGGAGTTGATATCCCAGTAGGTAAATTTGTCAAAAACTCCTCTCGCCTCCTTGATGCAGCAACATTTTGCATACATCTTGAGGAGAGCAGTTCCCACTCACACATCAGATTCACATTGCCCACATCGCCTGTTAATGTATGCATGAACTTCGCATGCAACATTTTCCATGCTTCTGAGCTGCTCATGTGAGGCTGGCTGCCTGGGGCAGATTGAGAATCTCAATTGCAACATTCAAATGACCATGCTGAGCATAACCTCCAAGCATGATGGTCCAACTGTGAACAGTCCTCTTCTTTGCAAGGTTATTGAATACTTTGGATGCGTCCTGTAACCTCCCACAGCTAATCCACATTGATATGTGCAACTAGGTTGCCTTCGCAAATAGGTTGCCTTTTTACCCATGCACATTACTTTGGGCCGAAATCACAATACAAAAACTTATAACTCTGTTCATTCATCTGTACAGAAACCACACTAAGAACCTAATTGATGCATTTCGTTGCTTTAGTCAAAATTATTGAAATATCGATGTAGACCCTCAGTAGGTTGTTGGCCATATATGTTTAGCTTCAATGTTTTTTCTGATACAGTCATGGACCTGCGTGGCTGATGCAAGGTCCTTCTGATTGAAGCACCTCTGAAGTACTTCAACGTATGTGTAGGAGATTAAAATCGTACCTTGTCTAAAATGGTCCTTCACAACAGCAATTGCCTCACATATGGTACTTGCACTTTGTACATGCATTCTTGCATCATCACCCTATACAGCCGTCTGTACTACACCGATTATGGTATTTAGTGTCACATGCGTAATAGTGTCACTTACCCTATTTTGAGGCGTATGTTAGGTACACTAATGACCAACAATTTCATCATTAGTGTCAACTTGTGATGCTTGGTGTTCAACTCCGCTTACTAATATCTTGGCATGAATATGTTTAAGAGTGTTATGAGGTGTGTGCCTATGTTCCCCAATGGTCTACAAGTTGACTAAAGTGTATACAATTGACACTTGGCGTTAATTCTTCCGCTTGCATACCAAACCGCAAAACTATCATCTCAAGTATCCCAATGTGCTATGCTAGATGACCTAGTGTGAATAAATTTTCACTTAAAAAATTACTTGTGTCAAGACCAGCCTCTTAATCATTTCGTTATGGAATAATATACAAGAGGCATCTATTGTGCGATTGTATTTCTCGTTCATGCCTACCACTTCTTGGATAATCAAGTCCATTTCCATTGCATCAAACATACACTTGTACTGGGACTGCCCAAAGGGAAGAAAGAGAGGCTCATCTTCCACTAACCTAATACTAGAATAAGATGATAATCTTAAAAGAGACTGTTCGCAGCATTTGAGAACACAAGTTACAACAAGAGCCACTTTGATCGGCAAAACACATGATGCATAGTGGTACCTGACTGGTGGAGCAGTGTTTTGAGAACCTCGGGTGATTGCCAACATGAGCTTGATCAATCAACTTGAGCATCGCCTCACCCACAAAGGATTTGACCAACCATCTACCCACACTGCTTTTCAAGTGTTCAAAATGTGGTGATTTGGGATTGTGCTTTCAAGACGCACTGTCAGAGGTAGTAAACCTGAAAAACAAGCAATCATACATGATAATTTGCAAGAAAATATTTGAAAGGGACCCAGAAAAATGTGGATCGGCCTCTTTGCGACAGGTAGTGCAATTAACACTCGGAGTTTTTAGACAGGCTTTGCTTATCACCTGAAGAACAAATCAGATAGCGAGTGACTGAATCAGATTTCTTGTTAAACATTGAACTTCAATGCGTGTTGATCCAACTCTCTATTGTGAAATCAACTGGTGCTATTTATTACCTTACCAACTCTTTAGTCCCACCACTGGGAAGGATCTCTGATATATACTTCCTACAGTCACAGGCTCCCGACATATATATCTGCCTTTCCAATAACCAACATAATTTTAGGTCAAAGCACAACGTATACTTTTTAGGATTTTTGAACAGACAAAAACTAAGTTGCGGATTGTCTCAAATCAGACAGATGGTCACCAAGTAGACCGTAAAATAAAAGTGAGACATTTAGGGGAGTTCAACCCAAATCACAACCTCAATGGGATTGGGAAGCAGGATACACGAACCTTGTCAGAACCAATTTTGACATCGGTACAAGATCAAAAAATGAGGACAACATAACCCTCTAAATTCATATACCAACAATGATTTCACATTTTATTCAGTCACATCAAACTAGACCATTGTATCAATGCCTATCAAACATAGGATTGCATTATAATCTCTTGTTCCGATATACTTTCTGGATCGTCCACAAAAGAGATGAACAGCAAAGCAGAGAAACCAAACCTAGGGTTAGAACACTCAAAATGAATTACATTTCCAAGGAATCAAGCAGAGTGGGGTTACAAGGTGGTTGTCAATAGAGCCTCGGTAGCTGTGTGTGTTCATATGCACAATGCGCAAAAATTGAAGAGAGTGAATCGTTCAGTTGAAGTCCAAATATGAAACCAAGCCCCCCCCCCCTCCCCCCAAAAACTGAACGATATTTTCGATGATATATGCATCGTAAAGAAGCGCGATTGCCAGTTCCAAGCAGAGACAGAGACAGACAACTGCTGAAGACACATAGTAGACTCGCAGTTGTAGTGCCTATAACTCCTGGTTTTCTTGTTTTTGGTTACCCAAGGTTATTATGGTGATTTTAGTTTTGGGTTGGCAAAACCCTAAATCAGGTACCTACAATCTGTCGTAGTGGTTCAGTGATAACTAGATTCTACGGTGTGCTAAATCATTCAAAAATGACAAAATATTCTATGCTATCTTCCTTCGTGGAAATCCTACATTTTGTGTTGTGCCTCCACTTTTAGTGAATACCTGAAGAGGTCAGAACACACTCATAGGTTAAACAAGCCAGGAAGTGTGGTTAGTATGAATGATGAAGAACAACAGCAACCGTGTGAGGGAGGGAAGGGAATGTGTTTGAAAGGTGGTACACATCGTGAGCTTTGAAAATCTATAGAAATTTCTTTTAAATTTGCAGTGACCCACAACATAGTGGGGCGATGCGAGGGGGAGTCCTCTACACAAGCACAAGCTACTTTCACATACTGAAGCAGTTCCTCGTCGTTGCCTTGGTGTCGTAGGGTTGGATCGAAGATGTCGTGTGGAGCATTCTCCAGGATTTTCTTCTTCACCCATCCCACCAGGTTAGTATCCCCGAATTCTTCTTCTTTCTCTGTAGGGCGCCGCCCACTGATCAATTCCAGCAACACAACGCCATAACTGTACACATCCCCTTGTCTCGTGCACCGGAAGCTTTGGTAATACTCCGGAGGCACATAACCCGGAGTTCCAGTCAAGGTGCTCAGACTCAAGTGTGTGTCCACCGTATAAATTTCCCTTGCCATACCGAAATCAGACACTCGGGCCTCCATCTGTTTATTCAGCAACACATTACTGGACTTGAAATCTCGATGTATAATGTGTGGATTGCAACCGTGGTGCAAAAAGGCTAACCCTCTCGCAGAATCCAGTGCAATTTGCTTCCGATCTGTCCACAACAACCTCCTAGGTTCCTCGAATGCATCCAAAGGATGTAGATCCTGGTTGTGAAGAATGTGTTCCAAGCTCCCACAACTCATGTACTCATAGATCAACAGCCGAGTATCCTCCCGCACTTTGCAATAACCTAACAACCTCACCAAGTTCTTGTGCTCAATTCGCCTCAAGATCTCCATCTCAGCATCGAACTCACGCTCCCCTTGGCATGTGTAGTGGATCAATTTTTTCACTGCAATGACTGTCCCATCTTGAAGCTCAGCACGGTACACTTCCCCGAACCCGCCTACCCCAACTATGCAATTGGGGCTGAAGTTACTAGTGGCCACCAGGAGGTCACCGAAGGTCAGATTCTTGGTGAGCGGTGCAGCATGAACGATGTTCACTTTGACAGCCAAGTCTTCCTCATTCCATACCTTCTCCACTGAGAAAGTGGACTCTGTGCATGTTGGATCACTACCTTTTGAGCCGAAACAGCAGCAACACTTGCTTCTCCACATCACCCAAATCAAAGCCAATGCAAGACCCATGGCCACCGACAGAAACACAATCATCACCACATAGCTGCTCCTCATTCCACCTCTCCCAGGGCTCACACTTTGAACCGGTGCCCCTCCTGTGAGGTTCGTTGGTGGCCATGGCGGACATGCGGTTGCCAGCGGTGGACCACACAGACACAAATTCTTCTCAAACACCCACGCCTGAAATGTTGAGAACTGGCCACCGGTGGGGATGGGCCCGTAAAGCATGTTGTTGGACAGGTTCAAGCTGCTCAGTGATGTCAGGTTGGTGAGTTCCTGTGGAATCCTTCCAGTCACCGAATTGGATGACAAGTCCATGGCCATCAGCTTCGAGCACTGGCTTATGTTGGATGGTATCCACCCACTCAGGTTGTTGTGGGCTAGGTCCAGAACTTGGAGTGATGTCAAGTCACCGATCTGCTCTGGGATGCTCCCTGTGAAGCTGTTATATGACAAATCGATGTACAGGACGGTGGGCGCTTCGCTCCACGGGAATTGCGTTGACTCGGATGAGTACAGACGTGTCTGACATTCGTGCAGACTCGACAAATCGTCTGTTCGGATGCCTGCAAGCTCAACTAAGCCTCCTAGCCCTGTGCTGCAGTCCGGACCCACGTTCACGATGTATCCCACGCTGGTTCCCAGCAACGTGCCGCTGGCTGGACCTGCTGTGCGACCAATTTGTGTGGGGATCGGCCCGGTGATGTTGTTCACCCCTAGGTCGATCCAGAAGAGGTTGGTGGTGTTGGGCAAATACGGTGGGAGTGTTCCTGTGAGAAAGTTGTTGCCCAGCTGAAGAATTGCCAGCCTCGTGAGGCTGAAAATTTGTGGAGGGATGGGGCCGGACAGGTTGTTGCTGCCGAGGGACATCCATTCCAGCAAGCTACAATTTGACAGTCCGGGAGGTATGGGGCCTGTTTCAACCAACAACACCGACTTCGTGAGATTGGTGAATGATATCAACTTAGACACACATCTTATTCCATGGGAATAAGAATCATTGCAACCCAAACTCACTCGAAATCATCAAAGATCGAGTTTAGTATCCTCGGCCGTAAATAAAAACCTGAGAGGACGGCGGCTCTCAAACCCCTGGGAATGCACAAGACCTCACAATTTGAGTGTTTCACCTCTCAGCACATCAACCGGCGAACGCCTATGACCATGAGAATCACATAGACCACCTCCATGTAATATGTAACACGAGATGCAAATTTAACATCAATCTCAAGGATTTGCAAAGCCCCGCTCTCTTAATGGAATTGTTCATCTCCATCTGCCATCTATCTATCTATCTATCTATCTATCTATCTGAAAGCTTCAGATACTGCAAGTTAAGAACCCCAGTGGGGTGCTCAAGGTTTTGACTTTGACATCTTCTAATTGTGAGGAGGATGATAATATATACCTTGCAACCGATTGTTGTTAAGAATAAGAAGCTTCAATCTCGAAAGCCGGGCAAGCTCGTTAGGGATGTTTCCGCCGAGCATGTTATTCCACAAGATCAAGCTCTCCAGCTTCGTGAGGTTTCCAAGGGAGCTTGGAATCACGCCCTTCAAGTGGTTGAAGCTCAAGTCCAAGCTGGTCAGGTTGAGGCATCCGGCCCAGTTTGCAGGGATGGAGCCATTGAAGAAGTTGTCTTGGAGCCTCAGTTCCTGTAATAGGGAGCCGGAAGACGGGCAAATGTTTTGCGGAATCTCACCACTCATATAATTCGAGGAAAGATCCAGCAATTGCAGCTTTGAGCAGTTGAGAATACCGGACGGAAATGGTCCGGCGAACCTGTTTGATCCCAGAAGGAGACGCTCCAGGTTTTGCAAATTTCCCAAGGAGTTGGGTAATTCGCCGCTGAACTGGTTGGTTGCAAGGGATATGTCTATGAGTGACAAGCACTGATTCACCAGTGGAGTTGCGAACATCCCAGAGATGTTGCCGTTTCCTGAAAGGTCGAGATGTTGCAAGGCACATGACCCATTTGGGAAGTTAGGGACGTGCAGATCGCCAGCAAAGCTATTGTTCGACAGATTAAGGTATACGAGACTTGAGCAGTTCCACAGCGCAGCAGGGACTGAACCGCTCAAGCGGTTGCTTGCGAGGTCGAGGATCTGTAAGCTTGGAGTACAAAACCCGGTGATGGGCAGGGAGCCATTCACATTGTTTAACGAGATATTCAGTTCTCGCAAAACATTTCCTGTGCACACCGCTCCGCTGCAATTACCTGCCACAAAATTGAAGTTTTAGAATACAGCTCTCGAATGGACACAACAAAATCCTGACAAGATTGTCCAACATGTTTTGACGATGAATTTGCCATTGATGGTTGAAAAAAATGCTCTCCTGAGTCTGTCGGTGAAATTTCACATTGTGTCACGACGTCCGATCGGAGATGTGTGTGTGTGTCCTCATCCAAGAATGAAATGGTTCATCTGCAATGGTACCAATTCATCATCTTGAGGACGGAATCTCCGATCCTGGAGGCCTGCCAGCGTAATCTGGACGCAATCTTCTTATGCGTGTGTGAAGAAACTATCAGAAAGAGATCACTGAAGCATGAAGGCCATGGAAGTAGGTCGTAGTGTTGGCTTTCAACAACTCACAGCCGCTTCGAGCTGCGATGTAATCAATCATAACTTCTTCTAGCATTGTTCAGGTTCGGGTGATTTAACATGGTTACCGACACCGCGTTCGGCAAATCAAGGTTGTTTGGAGAAATTTTCTACGAAATCAGGTCGCTAAGGAAATTAAATAGAGGCCATGGTAGGAGATCCTGACCGAATTATTATAACTGCTGACAACCTGAGATGTATCATACCTCAGTCCAGCATTGTTGGTCGAATTTGAAGGAACAAACTTGGGTTAACTTATGGCCCAACCCAGTTGCCAGCTTGGATTTCTAGGGTACCGACATGAAATGGGGCAGAATCAAAATGGCATCATAAGTAAATCAATTGATCGATGACTGAGAAGAAGCAAGGTAACTTAATTAGGCACCTGTGAAAAGGTCTGCAGGGAGGCCACCGGTGAAGTTGTTTCTTGTAAGGTCGATCTGAGTGAGTTGTGGGCACCGGCCAAGCCCAGGAGGGATAGCGCCGTTGAAGTCGTTGGAAGAGAGGCTCAGCACCTGCAAGCTGCTGCAATTGATCTCGGTTGGGAGGGTCCCAGTGAGAGAATTGTGAGAAAGGTCGATCACTTTGATGGACGGCAGCTGTGTGTACATCCCCGCAGGTATGCTACCCACAAGCTCATTGTCTGTGAGGTTTAGGGTTTGCAGCCCCTTGCAGACACCGAACCCATTTTCTGTGAAGTTGCCTTGGAGGATATTGTAGGAGAGATCCACGTACTCCAGTTGACACACTGATCCGGATGTAGTGCTCCATGTCAAACTCGAGATCGACCCCTGCGAGAAATTGTTCCCAGACAGGGTGAGCAACTTCAGCATAGGCAAGCTTGCTAACCCAGCGATGTCGCTCACGGTGCCTTGCAACTGCCCATTCTGCAAAGTGAGGGAAGTTACTCTGGAAGATGTGCAGTTCACCCCGGTCCAAGTGCACGGATCCGCCGATGATCCCCATGACCCAAGCAATCCATTCGGACCTTGCTGCACACTATTTTTAAATTTCTGGAGGATCGTTGCGTCATCTGTACTAACAGCCTCCACCAGCACAGTCATGTAGAGGCCGGCCACAAGAACTAATAAGCTCCATAGCAACGAGCTTTCGCTCGTCATGGAGCAGGAGTCTCCGAAGGATCGATGGCCTCAATTTCTCCAAATCATCGACCTCTCTAAGGTGGAATCACCAGCTCAAACTGGAGCACGTAGCTGCTTAATAGCTCCCAGTGTTCTTGGCTACTTGCACATCTATACAGAAGTGCGGAAGAGGAAGAGGAAGAGCAACAAGGAAGCATTTTGTCTTCAATATCAGTGCACCCAGAATTAGAGCATTTTCACCATCAAATGCAATATCGGTGATATAACTCCCCTAGCATGACTGGCGAGAAATGCTAGGTACCTTGCTTGCTTGCCTGCCAGCCAGCCGCAAGTATAAGTAGTACTCCTACAAGACTTGGACATGGGAGAACGTGGGCAGGACTTATCAAGTGTGGTGCAGCTGTTGCGAGATCATCCTGTCCTTTAATTCTTCACAATCGACATCAAGACCAGCCCGGCCGGAGTGATTGGCGCAGTGAAGCTGGAAATCTGTAACTGGTCGTAGCTTGGAAGAAGGATAGTCCGGGGGAGACGTCGAAGATGGTGACAGATGGTCGGTGGACGGCAGCAGTCCACAGGCAGTTGATGACCCGACTTCAGCTCCATTGGCAGTGCATGTAAATTAGGTAACTCCCAAGATATTGATAATCTCCAACTAAATTCGCTATACATCACGGTGGATCAGCGCCTCGCTTGGTTTATAAGTTGACAACTTGTGCAGTTTCAGAAATTCACAATTTGGGTTGCAGGAACGAATGAATGAAATATCCGACATGATCTGACGAGTAGGATTCAAATAAACCAAGCAGTACTACTGTCGGTCAGGGAAAAAAAAGAAAAAAACCCTTTCACCAACTACAACGCAAACCACACAAGCCACCAAACCCGAATGAGTAGCATCACAGATCCCCGAACTGCGTCACCGGTGTTACAATACTTGTTGAGGAAAGAAGAAGCGAAGAAGAAGAAAAAATGGTGACTGGTCGATCACAACTCAGTTTCTTTCACACGGGTGACGAGCACACGATGAATTAATTCAGCATGAACTGCAACTGCGTTGAATGCGTCCTTGCTTCGCGGATCCTGCAAACCCATCACTAAGAATATTCTACCCACGTAACCTACGACTATGATGATGTCTCCCGGAAACACGCACTGGGCTACGTAATATTACGGAGTAGGTAGGTAGTCCCATCCCGAACCTTGAGCAATATCATTCAAACTTGAGCACCTTGATATTCTTCTTCTTCGACATAAAATATAGGCGCTGCAGGGTCGAGCTTCAAGGCTCCTCATGATCCGGCCGGCAATATAATGATCATCGATCGACACCCAGACTTGCTGCTCACAGGAAACAACACCGAAGCTTGTATCATCCGTCCATATGGGGATGGTGAGTTATAATAGTACATGTACTCCACGAGCCTAAAAACTTCAACTCCAGCCTCCGATCGATCCATCATGCCTGTCGGCTATCGATGCATCATCTATCCGTACTCTGGTTCACCTCCTACTACCTAACTCTAAGCTACTAAACGCCCTGCTGATGATTAATGTTGTGGGTTGCATCTGCACCGAAGTCTAAAGTGCAGCCCCGCAATGCGGCGGTCACTCATCGAATCTTGGACAATGAAGAAGGCAAAAAAAGAAAAGGAAAAAAAAAAATCTTTGCTTTCTAAGCAGCAGGCAGGGGAAAGGAGGAGGAGGTCAGAGGATTAGGACCGGAGTGACGATGATCATCACCCTGGTTCAAGTTGACTAGGGTCCCCATTGTATCACTAAATTACTAACCTAAGGCATCCTCCTCATCATCATCCTCACGATGAATCGCTGGCTCAGGTAAATATTTCCTAAATTTTGAGCTAGGCTGTAAGAAAGTATGTGTTTAAAAGTGATGACGATCCTCATCATCAGCATTGCCAATGATCGCATATGAGAAAGGGAATCATCGCATATGAGCGTACCTCTCACTCATCCAACATAAAAGACCTGAAATAGTATGCGGCCCAAAGATTTCCATTTTTAGTTGATTTGACCCGGAATTGACAAATCGACCACAAACTTACAGGGGGTCCAGTTACGTTGGACAGATGAGAGATACGCTTGTGTGCGATAACTCCCTCTCTTTATGCATCCCAGAGTGGAACTTGACTGACTTCCCTTAACCCTTAAAGGACAATGCAAGCCCCACGGGCTTGGTATTATTTTGGGAGAATCTTGTTCAAAACTTCTACTCCATTGCACCAAATGGGGTTTTTAGAATGCCAAATCGAGCACCTTAGCAAGATCTATACTTCTTTAGAATAGAGCCTATGTAAATTAATTGGTTAATCATGCTTTAAATGAATTTTAAAAGATATTTTGGGTGTGGTATCGGGAAAGCATATGTCCTTTAAGGGTTAAGCTTACACGTCACTTGACTTCATGCCAGGTTACTTATTACCTACCTACCACTATATTGACCACCCAAAAAAAAACATCTGGAGATAAGTTATGATTCACAAAGGTAACGAGTTAGAGGAAGCACGCAATTCCAAACACCTATCTTTTTGGGGTCTGAAAGTGCATAGCGACTTACTATAAGTGGGACCGATGATATTATTCTGCAGATCGAAAGACGCATGTCACTGGTTGAGAGAGAGAGAAAAAAAAGTCAACACTCAACACTATTTGCTAGGATTGGGGAGGGGTGGCCTATATTCTCACTTTAGATTGCAAAGAACCTTTGACTTTCATTAATCATGTCCAAACACACAATCATGTCAAGTTTTCATTTAACTCAATTACATTGACCTCCTTGATTATATGGAATGTGCTAACATTTTGAAATTGTCTTTGAAAATTCTTCAAGGAAGGACAGTGGCCGAGTTGCTCAAATCTCTCCCCGTTCACTCGATAACAATCTTGCATACCACGTGTATAGTAACTCAATTACTTCACATAAAATAAATGTTTATTTGATGTCACTATGGTTTGAGATACCTATGGTTTTCATGTATCCCCAAAACATAATCTACACACGTTCACCTCATGCTTCAACTACACACCATATCACTACACTAAATATGATATTTTAGTGTCACTTACTATTTATAAGAGTTACACAATGCTATATATTTTTACTATTGCTATGACTTTTTACCACTTAAAGTTGTTAGTGTTCTATAATGTCCAAACAACCAATTTGGCATTTATTGGTAAAGTTTGAGATATACAATTTATAGATATAGCATTGTGTAATTCCAAATAGCAAGTGACACTAAATACAATATTTAGTTAGTGTACGTAGACTGGGACTCGTCTGGGAGTTGATGCGGATCACAAGAAACGTTTGAAATGGTGGTGATTTTGGTAATAATCTAATAGAAGTCGAGAGTATACCTTCTAGCTCTGATACCAAGGCCAAGGATATGATACCACAAGTTGTTGAAAATAGTGGCACTGCTTGCACCGCCCTCCAACTTAAACACATGTAACCAGGTGAGTCTTAAGTTATAATACATCGTCATGTCACCCAAAGCTTCATGCAGGCTTCCATGGTGACCAAAGAATCGGCTATCGTGAAGCATGAGACACCTTGCAGTGAGATAATAGTTTGGCCGCCCAGGATGAACTTGAAGTACATATAACCAAAACCAGCATTGAACCTAGAACCAACACTAAAGTAGATGGTGTTGAAACCAATAGTTTGTATTTGAAAATGTCCACCATTTTTATATTAGGTTGTCCTGAACTTGATTTTGGATCATCTATCAATAAAATTTTGAATTTTTATAACCTTTGCGTATGAAACTCAAACAAGACATGGTAATTTGGTGCATTCTCAAATGTCCCCCCGAGGTGAGTTCTTTCTCACTTTAATACTCTTTTGCAATATTCTCTTTGAGGACCGGGAGGTCTCCCGATGATGGATCTCCATAGATATACTTTTATTGTATGAGGTTCATGTTACCTTGTTCTGAAATTATGTTCCATTGTCTTGCAGCAACGACTGTCTTGCCTCCGCAGTCCATTAGTCTGCCAGTTAATTATCAATGAATTTCATTGATGAGATTTCAATCTAATTATAATACATATACTCAACATTTTAAAAAAATTGACATCACCTACCTTATGTATTCACATTCATATGTTTGGAAGCAAGTTATAAATGGGTACTACAACATTGATAGCATCTAATGCCACGTACTATTTGGAGTTACACTTAACTTTTCGCCAAGAATGTGACTTTTAACCAAATAAAGTCATTTATGTTGTATATTGTCCATGCAACTTATTTGATTTCTTTCCAACTTTAAAAAATGAAATTCTACAATATAAAAATATAACCCTTGCATAATTTCAAATAGTAAGTGACGTAAAATACCATAAATGCTTGCAGTGTTATGCCATGCCCACACTTACTGATGGGCATAGCCAGTAGAAGGCTCCTACGAACAAGGGGGACTTTTTCATTGCTTTTAACCAACAACTGAATGTAATGTAATGTAATTTTTACATGTTCATTGGATAAAAACGAACAAAAATGTCCTCTTACTAATGGGAGCCGTTCACTGACTATACCCACCAGTAAGTGTGGGGAGGGCGTTAATTTTGGGTATGCCTACCTAAGGAGCTTCGAAGACTGGGACACCCAGTCGGAACATACCAAAGCTTATTCATCAGTACACAGTAGTAGAGGTGCAAGTTGCAACAAAATTGAGGTCAAAAGGAGGGTACCGAAAGGCAACGGTGGCCCCCGTACGTGGGGCCGGCTCCTTCCAATAATAAGTATCAGAGGACTCTCTATAAACCCCTTGACTCCCTGGGAATAGGCAAGGAAGTCCCGAATATTATATGTACATACGCTTACACACTTAGGGCCGCTTTACACCTAGAGGCCGGGCCAATTCCCCTTGAGGCCGATTGCATGAAATGCCAACCCCTTTTGGGTTGGAGGCCGGCCTCAACGACACATTACAGAAAGATTATAACAGGGGCCAATTTTCCCATATGTAAAGGCCTTAGGGTCAAGAAGCCGGGTCGATTCAATAAATCTAGCATAATCCAACGGATCTAGCATAATCTAGCATAGAGCCGTTCAGATTTCCACATAATCCAACGGATTTAGTTTGCAGAAAAATCATATTTTATTTTTAAAAAAATTATTGAAATTTGACATTGGCCCTCCATTTTGGGTGCACCCAATTCAACAAGCTCGGACCATGCAAGAGCCCACCCACCGCAAGGTAGGCAGTAAACCCCACCCTGCACCAAGAGGATTCTTGAGCATGGTAGGGCCAACGGGCTCAAATTCACGTCGGACTGCCCGACGTTACATTTTTTAATTTATTTATTTATTTAGCTCGGACCATGTCAGACCATGCATTTTTTTATTATAAATTTCAAATCACCAAATCGGCCCCGGCCTCTAGGTGTAAAAGGGTTGGGGCCGATTTCAGCCTTCTGGCCAATCACAAGTGAGGATTTCAAGCCTCTTACAAAACAAATCACCCCGGCCTCTAGGTGTAAAGCGGCCCTTACTTGCAGTGGCCGTGATAGACCTACGAGTTAACAGACTAACTTATCATACACACACCATCCGTCATCATTCAGCCTTTTGTTGGGTCCGCACAAGAAATCGGGTCCACCTGGTCAAAAATCGAGTCAAACGTTGAATTTGGGGTCCCGTGAGAAGCAGCTCCCGACAGGTAGATCTGCAAGCCAAGAAAGACAAGCGTGGCCTACAGTCCTAGACAAGTAGTTTGGGCATGGCCCTTGAGACGCATTGAACATGAAGCTTGACATCTGGGCACAGCTGATTGATGTAAATGAAACGCACACCATCAGTGTCCGGGAGGATTTTTGGGCATGATCCGTCAAGATCCGAGTGTTTCCAAGGCCAACCAGTTACATGTTGACATCTTTCAGTTTTCTTCATTAGATCGAGGAACATTCTGTGAATTACTCTAAACAGTTGGTGACTTTCTTGGAAGTCTTGAATTTGACCGGGTAGTTCTCCAACTCAACAGGTTCATCTGCACGTAGCGGTCAGTTCGTCCTGTTCATTGACTCGCATTTTTGGAAACCTTGATGTCATGTATAACATTATTTAGTCCACAAGGTTCCCATGTGGGTACATGAATCCAGTGAATATCTAGCACATTTCACACTAGATTTAGGATGAGTTTGGTGTATGTATGAGACAGGAGAAGTCACTACACTATATATTGTATTTAGTATCACCAATTTTATCATAACATTATTCAGATCCATAACAGTGTTATGTGGGACTACAGTATTATGTAGAATATTCCACCATTCAAGCTGAATGTGGGGAATATTCTACATAATATTGTCAATCTCACAGAACATTGTTATGGATCTGAATGATGTTATGATTTATCTTGCTTGATTCTAATTCTAAACCGGTTGTGTAGTGTCATCAACACTAATGTAAACCTAAAATTATTTGTCTTTCCTTGTAGAACTTTTTGGGCGATACTAGATTTAAAATGTTACACAAGATGTCACTTAATGAGTGATTTTCATCCAATTTTTAATCATCCAGACAATATGACATTACAAAAATGTTAGGATGCACAATATACCAAACTTTGTAAGTAGCTCATGACATGATTATTATTCGGAATGACAGTATTTGTAAACTTGTACATAAGAAGTGTCATTGAAAAAGTTACTCTAAGCCACATTTTTGGGCCATAACCTGGTTGAAGTGGGCAATCCTCAAAATTATGTGGCTTTCATCCAACATTTGGTAGTTGGAATATCATCCATAGTAGCTATTGCCGTGATAAGTTGATTATTGCATGTAACCACCTTTTCCTTCCCTTTGACTCAATAAAGAGAAGATATCCTAAGAAAAAAAAAGGCTATTTTTCATTTGTAGAATCAAACTTAGTCTCATCCTAGCAAAGCAATAGGCTTTTTGAACCCCCAATCTCAATGATTGAGAGCAGTGGTATAGTTACTAGGGTTAATCCCAAGTAAAGAGTTGAGGATAGATGTAGTCTGATGGAGCCGAGTGATTCGGACTCAAAACTTTATGAATGAACTCTAACATGAGAGTGCATGAATGTGGTATTTCTACAATTTTTTGGAAAAAGAATGCCAATTGTTGAACTCTGCAATTGGAGTTGAGTGAAGTTGTGGTCCCGAGTACGCAACTCCCATATTATACGCAGGGGGCATTGTATTAAAAACGGCTTAGAGGACGGCTTTTGTAAAAATTATATCAAATTATAAAAAATTAAAAGGACCAAAAAGTTGGGTGAAGACCAAATTAAATAAAATGAGATGTAAAAAAAGTTGGGTTGCATATTAATTTATTTATTAAAAACTCCACAACATATATAAAGAATTGAAACACCTATTTTTTAACCTATGCCTATGCATAATTTTAAAGGATCCTCATGAGTAGTTGCCTCCAATTAAAATTAAAGTCATTGGCAATGTTTTATTTATAATAAACAAATCTTAATTTTTTATTAAAAAGCCCAAAAAGTTGGGTAGTTTGACCTATGGTACCTGTATTAAAAAAAAGTCATATTATTAGGTTTTTAATACAATTTTATGCTTCAAGGAATATTCATTTCCTATATATAATTACATTTTTGGATTCCTTGTTAGAAAGGCCACAAGAGTTTCCTACATGAAAACAAATTATATCACTTGAGATTGGACTAAAATGCATTATAAGTGATTATAATCAGGGCCATATAATACGGGATACCCGGGGTTGTGGTATGTGTAAAAGAGAAGGCTTTGAGCATTGAGTTATGCGAGTGAACTTTCCAGGCTATAAGCAAAGTAATTAGAGGTTGCTAAAATTAAAGCTAAGTATAGTCAAATTGATATGAGGGAATAATCATAGTGAAAGATTGAGTGGGAGAATAGTGATTGTCACTGTGACTATGGACAAAAGGACTGTGAGGATTAAGAACCAACTAATCAGGGGATAATCATAGTTGAGTGTAAGAGAGTTAGTGTTGGCGATAGGCCAAGGAAGAATGAGTATAAGTGATAAACTGGCAGAGTAAGTATGATAAGACACGATGTCAACCAATGTTGTGGTTAAGAGTGTTACCAAGAGTACAAGAAAGTATATCAGTGAGAGCAAGAAAGTTGAAAGGTTGTGAGAGCCATAGTTAAACTTGAGTGTCTAGTTCTAAGGCGATAGCCTTTAAGCATTTACGTGAGCAAGTCAAATTGTAGAAGGTTCAGAGTCAATAGGGTCCAAGAGGAGCGATTGGCTCTAATGAAAAGAAGGAGGGAAGCAACTTTTCAAGACTTAGAATAACTTGGATAAATTCATGCGCAGCAAAGTGATGAGTCAAAGCTTGAAAGGAAAGTGGTGAGGGAATGCATCTCCCAGTTTGAAAGAAGAAATGAGTAAATGCCAATGGCCCGTGAGAAGGTCATAGGGTCTAGGCTCGGGTAGGTCACTCTATAGGATTTTTGTGCACCACGTGCGGTGGAGGGGTATTTGTTTCACAATTATTTACCTCCTAGGCACGAATTAAAAGCTCCTGATAATTACTTAATTCTCTAAAATGGCCTATTTTCTTGCACCCTACCATTACTTATACTGCCCATGTCATTGCAATTTTTTGTAGTCTACATTTCTTTTAATTAAAGGATGTTCATTTAAAAGTGTATGCAATGCAAAAGTGGTGGGAAAAAACATGGCAACAAAAAGGCATAAAGCATACATACCATTGCAAAAACTAAGTGCAAAAACTTATCATACAGGTGAAAAACTTGTGCTTACCAAAAAAAATCTTAACTTGTGCAAAATATGTGTATCGTTAACCACATCACAGAAGATCAAGTGTGATGACATGATGCATATCATTCCAAGACCATAACTTGAATGATATCATATAATTGCAAGTAATGAATAACACAAGGATACTTAAACATAATGCAATTTAAATTTTGTTTTAAAATTTACAATTTTACAGCCCATAGAACATAACATTCATGCATCAAAAAAGAAGACTCAGGGTGGAAACACAACAAGAGTGAGCATGTGTTCACTATCATAATACCTGCTCCATAAAAGTTTGGTCCAAACACAAAAAAACCGCAACCATTGCAGCTATGTAGAAGTCTTGTAGTTCCCTACAAGTCTATGCAGGTGGGTTTAGGATATGCAAAACAAAAATACCTATGTAACCATGTCCCATACCTCAGTGTCCAATCATACACCAAAGAAACAAGCAATTTACGACAAAAAACATACAAACGAATCCTACATTTATCGTCATTGTCCCAAAACTCAAACGGCTACTCTAGCGCCGATTTCTCTTCCAAATGAACCCTAAGTGAGGCGTACGTTTCCTCCTCAAAAATCTTCAATGTGTTGTAATACTACCGCACAACCGAATTACCCTCCATAGTCCACATCTTCACTTGAGTTGCCATTCGTAAACACCACATAGCCACCCCAGCAGAAGCGGAACAATCAATCACAAGCTACGCACAAAAACTCTAAACCCTGAACCGCCTCCAAAACAACCGTAAGACCTTCAACCAAGAACATCAAAACCCTATATAGAACTTCACGGCCGCCCTTGATCCTAAAGCAACTACAAAGGGGACTCTACAAAGGAGATCCTAAACCAACTACAACAAGACATACTTGTTGGACTTTGTTACCATAAGCTTCAACGAGGAGTTTCAACAAAAAGTTGCCCAAAACACAACGGACTTGAGGAAGAAACAAAACCCTAGGTGTTTTTTTACAAACAGCAGTGCAGGAAGACGACCAATAACAAGCGCTGCCATTTTCATCCATTTTTGGGCAAATGATAAGCCATTTTACATCCATCCTTGGTGAGGCATGCGTACAAAATTGATCCTACTAAACATACATCCAAGGATCCTTATTTTCAGCCCTTACATTATTTTTACAAAAAGGAATGGCCCGCATTTTAAACCTATCTACCTTATTTCTAATGGGATTGTCTATTTTTAATGGACCCTTCATTATTCGGATTTTTTAATGAATTTTATGTCAAACAAATTTAATCCTCCTTATATTATGCCGCACGTCGTTTTTAAAACGCACTAAGTGAACTACCTTGGGGTCTAGGGTGGATTTGGTGAGGAGGATGGAGCCTGGAGGGGATTTGTAGGATGTTTGGTCATACGTACATAGTGTACGGTTTGACTACAATGGCATGTCACATTTATGACCATGTTTTTTGTCATGTCATGATTGTTTCCCTTTGCAACATGTGGTTTGAGGATGTAGATTCACAGTGTTGCTATGGTTCAATATGATCAATTTGGTGAAATACCATGACGTGCAACATACCAATTTAAAGGGCTTCATGGCGGATATTTACGTAGGCCAATTTTATTGGCATTCGAAGGGTGTTTGGTTCCAAGAACGTACATGTGTTTTCCACTAGGAGTAGTCTTTTGAAAAACACAAGAAGCACATCCAAGAGTCCAAGAGGAAAGATTTTGTGTAACATCATGCACCGACTCCCAACTATAACTTGTCAAAGACTGTTCGTCATCGATGGCATGCTACACCCTCAAAAAAAGGTGTTGATTTCTTTGAGATTACAGTGGATGACTTGGCATGAGCAATCACCCAAATGTTCTATTACTTTGGTTTTTTGGACTCTGGCAAGTCCCCAAATAGGGGTCTTGATCAAATGGAGTTATTGTGGCGTGCCATGCATCGCTATCATGACCCTGATGTCGTTGCAATGATTGTCGGCAAACATGCATCGGAGCTCCATGATCGAGTGTCACATTTGGAGGGGGAGATGGAGTTTGTATTTGTGAAGTGATCCTTCTCCAATGAAATGGGTGGCTCTAATGATTCATATTGTCTAGATCGGGTAAACTACAACACACAAAAAATCCACGAAACCCTTTTGCGGCCACCCTTCTTATATGCTACGGAAGGTCATGGAGACCCAGTTATCCACTACATCGTGACATATTTCATGCACTAACAAGGGTTCCAATATAAAATGCTTTGCCATCAAAATGATGACCCACGAGAAGTGGAAGAATGTTATTGGCGGTGATACCCTTGCGCCATGTATGGAGGTCCCTTTAAATTGCCTTCATTCAAAGAGTCAAAGTCAAAGTCCATTGGTTTTGATTAGGTGATATTGGGATGTATGTGATGGGTTTGGTGCATGACTTTGTTCTTTCCAAGCCAACAATCCCATTTCTTTGGTGAATGGAAAAAAAAACTAGGTTGACAGCTACCAAGGTGTTCATGCTGAATGATAGAGGTTTCAAATTGGAAACATTGGGTGAAAAAATGTAATTGCACCCTAGGCCAAATAAGCACATGCAACATGCACTCTCCAAGCTACACAACACACATCATGCAATGCGTGATAACAAGGCAATTCGTCAAGTCCAACCTACTGCATACCATTTCACAAAAATGGATGTTGGACAATTCATGGTGGCTACCGTAAAGAGCATAATTTTTTTGGCGTGAAGTTGTAACTTTTGACAAACCAGAATAGCACAAATCTTGGCATTGAGTGGAATGTGACAGTGGACAAATTTCCAAGATGTATGTATCCACAATGCAACATGGAGCGATTACGAGGTGGCCAAGCTTCTCAACAATGATCCATTTTTTGGATGATTGTACCCACCTCTATGTTGTCCACGTATGTCATGACAACATGGTTTGGTCTACTTGTATTGTCAAACATAGGGAAGGATTTTTTCCTAGTGACATGTCAAAGGTACATAGACTTGGAATACTACAATGTCTTTGCTAGTGGACAACCACATCCATTAGAGCAGTCTATGGACAGTTCTTCGATTCATCCTTCCATTTGAAACATCACCTTGTTTTTTGAAGCTCGCAGCTCCCACCAAAATAGGAACAACATGGGCTGTGTTTTGCATCCCATTCCAGATGACCTCTTCTTGCAGCACATTTTGAAGGTGATCATGGAGGCTACATTTGATGAGGTTATTGCTCAGTTGTTAGAGCTCCATCTTGTGAACACTAATTGGAGCCGGGTGATTAAGAATCACCCAAAGTAACTTGCCCAATTTCAAGCAATGTGAGCCAACCAACACTATGCAACATTTGGTTCCATTTTTGGTTTGCAAGTTTGGGGGAGAGTCTCAAGCTGAACCTAGACCGCGACCAAGAAATGCAAGACTTGGAATACTACAAGCATTTTGCCCCAATAGGTGGAGATGCAACTAAAGATGAGGACGTGCATGTTTGAAATTTTCTTGAGGTTGTTGTTGCTACAACATAGCATCATGGGGTCTTAATCCATGGTTGCAGCTTAGGGTTGGAGTTCAATGAGGGAACAATGTTTTGGACCTTAGGGTTGGAGATGTTCAATGTAGGCCATTATTGTTCTCCCAGACATTCAATTCATCCAATGAGGTTGTTGGCTGTTTTTCACTACACTATGTACAATAAACTTTATGTGCCATGCCCTCAAGCTTCAAGAATATGCATATTGTAAACATTCATCATTGTTGTTATTGTTGGACATTGTCGGAACATGGGATCAAGAAGACGTTCCGGATAAGCGTTTTTAGTGCTTAATCCGCTCTTCCGGATGATCCGAGTATCGTTCCAGGGACTCTGTGAAGTGTTAGAAAGTAGTTGTGTTCCGTTCCGGTTTGTGAAACAACCACCGCTCAGAATGTCTTTATTTTTCCGTCTGTCTACCCTTTGAATTCTCTCTTCCGGAACTTATATCCTGGACTGGCTATCAAGGCTTAAACTTCATGTTCCTAATACCTTCACAATTATCACACCCAACAGCGAGTTATGTCATTCAAGAAGGGCATTCCAATCTGGATGCGTTCCGGAATCCACTCACGACTAGGACGGACGGAATCCGGGCTAGCAGGTCACACAGAGAATCCCCAACGCAACACACTATTGGAATTACAACGACAAACTGATCCGGAAGACTGGGGCCTGTAAATCTGGGATAACTGGGCGACCCGTACCGCTTTCCGTACTACCCCTTCTAGATATTGTGGAACCTCATCAGAAGGTCGGATGGCATAAGTCCAAGTACCCCTCAGAACCTTACCCAATCCTAATAGCGGCTATCCCACATAGAAGTTTCCGGATAAACAGAACAGCGAGGCTTCCCTCCCACTATACCACAGAAGTGATCAACCCAATCCGGTAGTCGGAACCGATCCGGACCTTTCCTTCTTGTTCCGTCCTGGCTTCCTAACCCTTCTATTCTCTCTGATACTTTGACACTCTCCGGACTATTCATGCACAAATACACCAGGGCTATAGAGAATCAGAGTTCTATTGAGTAGAAAGCACAAAACAACCACAAGGGAGAAAAAGCCCTTTCTCCAGCTTCACAACATCCTAAATAGTGGTTTCAATCTCTAACTGAAGGGGTGGCGCCGTTGGCCGCTCTAACAAACCCTAGCTGAGAAAGTGTCCGGAAAGCGCCTTTGCGGAATTTTCGGATCTCAACGGATTTTTCGGATCTCAGATCCGATTTTCTCGGATCCACTCCAGTTCAACTACCATAATGCCGACTCCTACCTAATCCTACCTAACTCTACCTAACTCTACTAAATGCCTTTCTGGCCGAGGTGAGAAGCTTCCTCTCCTAGAGCCGGGTGAAGATATTGCGCATGTTGGGGGGGTAACCTCTCCGACTCCGAAATCTCAGCAATTCAACTGCTGATGATTCAACAACCAAAAACCCCTCACCACTCTTTCTCTCCTCACTGCCGTCCAAGCGGAAATGGCTCTCGAGGGTTCTAAGTCCTTCAATTACCCCCTCCCTCTTCTGTCCGGACCGGCGGCTGTTGGTGGTAACCATTTTTCCTGCCGTACAACTGCCATCATCCTTGCCGTAGATCGTACTACCGTTCCGGGAGTCCAGTGGTTACTCCAACGGTTTCTATAATGACGGTTATTCCAATCCGGTTCCGGCCCTCGACATGGATCCGGACTAACTGCTTTATGGTCTTAGACGGATGCACAAAGGTCTATCTTCTGAATCCGCTAAACTACCTCTAGTTTTCCTGTCTTAACCAAAAAAAACAAGTTCTAATCTATCCAAGTTCCGGTTTAGCCTCTAGTCCGGATTTTTCCAAACTTAGGTGCTCCCACAGACATCGTTGTGGGCATGTTGTGTGTGCAATAGAATCAAGGCCAACTTCAAACCGTAATCCATGTGAACCCTAACAATGTGCCTTAACTCCACAAAACATCATTTGGGCAACCAAAATGTTAATTTGAGCAACCAAATAGATCTTCTGGGTAGCAGAAAAATATTTCAAGCAGTTGCCTCTACAACACAATTATAGGGGTGTATGTGGCCTTTAAAATAATCCCAAAAAATGCGGTCAAGCCCCAAAATGTTGGTAATAGGGGCATGCTCATGCTCATGCTCATGATCTAGCTTCTCTCGATGATGAAGCTCCATGCAACATGCTCATGGGAATAGTAAATGAAATTAAACTAATTAAATTGAAGTGTAGATGTAGCTTTCCCTAAATATTGGGGTCCTTTTGTCACAATATTATGACACCCAACAATCTTCTAATTATCGAAATCCAATCCTATCAATGTCAATTGCAAATCACATTTATATTGTGTATCCACTTGTTCCCTAGAGGTTAACACTAATAGTGTTTAAAAGTAGGAGACTTGCATTTGGTGTTCTTGCCGAACATCATAGAGAACATCAAAATATATTACCACCTTGCCCTTTCTTGTTAAAAGACGAACTAAAATGGTCTCCACCATCTCCCTCAATAACAGGTGCTAGCATGGCGAAAAGTGGACTTTAAGATGGAACGAATGTGGGTCCAGATCCTCCCCTTGCGCATGCACCTGCGAAACATTGCAAATTTATTTTTCCCTGCAAAGGCTATTATTAGCAAGCATCCCTAACCCACTCTAAAAAATGAACCAAGTCATTGAAATTTGTTCCAAAAAAAACTTAACACTAAATCTCAGAGCATTGAAATAAAACGTTTAAACACTTCATGTGGTTTAAACGGATCGATTTACCCAAGATGACCGTTGGGCTTCTTTATCGAGGAGTACCACGGACATCTCCACGGATAACATTACCCAACCCAAACGTCTTAACTCCGGCGCGGAGTTCAATGCGGCTCCGATGCGGCTCCGGGGAGGTTCGGATGCCAGCTCCGGTGGGTTCGGGTGGGTTGGGGCAAAAATTGCCCCCTATTTTTTTGATTGGGTGGGGCCTTACTTGATCTCATAAGGGGCCTCCTAGAGTAATTTGGGGTCGTAGAACCCAAATTTAGCAAAAAAAAACCAAAAAAAGTCATCAAGGGGCCAAAACAGGGAGGGCCAAAAAAATGGACCCACCGGAGCTGGCATCCGAACCTCCCCGGAGCCGCATCGAACTCCGCGCCGGAGTTAAGACGTTTGGGTTGGGTAATGTTAGGGCATCTCCACTCATGGCTTGCTATGACATTGCAGTAAAAGCAACCATGATAAATTATGCTTATATGAGCATTCGACAATGCACACAAGGAGTCACTGCAACAACTATGAACCTCAACATGGTTGGTTGCATGTTCATTCCAATTTTGTCATCAACTTACTGTCCTCAGGTTATTTGATCGCATTCGACCCACTTGACACATGTTGCCCAAAGTATTATGTCAACTCCATGGACCTCAGTCGTCTGCCCGTGCTCAAATCGATTTCTTAACTTAATCAGTTTCCTGGTTCTCCTGCGACTTCTGGGTTGCCTCTCACATGATGCATCCAAACAGTTGCAGAAAGTAAGACCGTGTCAAGGCCAAATTATGCTTAATTTATTCAATGTACGGGAAGAACCAACCGCTAGTTACAGATGAACCGGTTGAGAAGCAACCGGTTGAAGTTCAAGACTGTAGGAAATATCACCTATCAGTTTAGATGAATCTATAGAATATACCTCAAGTAAATAAAGAATAAACGGAAAGATCACGACATGTAACAGGTTGGACTTTCTAACACTAGGATTTTGACCGATCATGACCAAAAATCTCCCCAGACACTGAACTTATTTACACCCACGTCTGCATCGGCACAGTCACTGCAAGCATTGTAAGGTGTGCAGATGTTGTTCACTTAGTTCCTCTCTCTTTTTTCCTCCATCTTTACGTCGATCATATTTAGGTTGTGAATTTGTGTTAAAGACTACACTGCTTATCCCAATCAGTGCGTGCTATTATTCAGAGTTACACAATGCAATAACATCTTACTCAAGAGTTCAATTTTTACTAATGAAAGTTCAGTAGGTTGTTTGGACATCAAAGAATATTACATTCTCGTGAAATAGTTATAGCATTGCATAACTCTGAATAGTAACATGCACTAATTGGATAATTAGTGTAGACATGCCTAATTCATGCACTCATCTTAATTGAACACCTACATCTGAGTGGTATGTGGTCAAGTGTGTCTCCAAAAATGGAAATTAAAAAGACATGTGTTTTACAGAGATTGGAATACATGCTTAAAATATGATAACCATTATAGGTTCAATAGTTGACATAATTTAGGGGGGGCTCCTATATGACCATTTAATGAGCACACGAATCTTTGCTATAATAATGAAATAGATACTCATGTAAGCTCTAAAATCATGAGGAAGTGGCTTTGGCCTCGATTTGAATTTGCCATCCACCTAATCACATCATTCATATCCTAGGAAAAGTGGGCTAGTTGGAAAAAGTAATCATATAACAACCATCTACCTTATTCTACGTGACAATGAAACATCATCAAAAGCATATTGAAATTTGACCTCCTCTTATTAACTTAGTTATGCTTTATTGAAGTGCATGTGTGTTGATTGTTGAAAAAAAAATACACAGATTCCCTCCCCAAAAAATATTCAATAAATAGTGTTGACTATTGAGTGTAGAGTAGTTAATAAAAGTTGAAGATGTTGCCCATGTTATTTATGAATATGTGTCTTTATGGTTTTTTGTTACTAGGTTCACACTAACTATGCACCTTTGAAATAAAGGTGTATGATCAAGAAAATCAACTGAATAAACCATGGATGCCTTGCACCATGAAATCGAGCCAAAAAGAATGCTCAATTGAGGGAGCCATGGTGGGTTTACAAGGCTACAAGGCCAAGAAAGTTTGGACCCAACGAGTTCACACTATGGGTTTGAGTGCAAAGTACAATTAAGTTACAATTTGTAGTGGCAGTGGTGTGACATCACTTTCCCACCAAATCTTGTTGGTTTCAACAACTCCATAAATATTCGTTCTAGTTTGAGAAACTATTCTTCAACCGAATGTCCAATCTTGAATCCTTGTAAGGTCCATTTGAGGGGTGTTTGGGACCTTGAGTTTCTTGAACCTGCACCCTAATACCGTAGCCCTCTAGCAACTTCGGCAAAAAATAATCAATTTTAAAGGTGCATAAATTTACGGGGAATTAATTTTGTTGAGTGTACAAAAATAAGAAAAAAAACATTCAAAGAGTGCCTAAAATCACAATAATGCAAGTGACATTCACTGGAATCCAACAAAGTAGCATCAAATAACTTCAACAGTGTCTTCACGCAGCATCATATCTCACTCGTGGTCTAAAAACAATACAAGCATGAATTTGCTCCACAAGTCATGCTAACACACCACCATAAAAACGGGAATGAGACAAGCAAACAAGATTGAATGTCTAACTTATTTTAAATTACTTTTTGAATTTGCCCAGTTTTGAAATATTATTTTTTGGGTTGCCTAACTTACTTTTGCACTTTAGTTAATTATTAGGCAGAAAGGTGCCCAAACTGCTAGAGAGCTACGGGTATATATAAACCCACACTAAGCTCATTGATGAATAGCATACTTGGTCACTAAACTCAACTAATAAGGGGCTCTCACATTTTAATTTCAAAGATCAAACTAAAGATCACATGAAGATTCCAACTATAGGGAGCTTCCAATCTCAAGGTGGAAGACAAGTCACCACTAGGGACATGATCATGAATATTGGTTGGCAACCTACTTTCATAACATTATTCAGATCCATAACAATGTTATGTGGGACTGACAATATTTTGCAGAATATTCTGCACATTCAGGCTGAATGATGGAATATTGTCAGTCCCACATAACATTGTTATGGATATGAATAATGTTATGTTAGGTTCTGGGAGCATTCAGAGGTTAAAGTATTGACTATATGGTGTTTTGATACCTAGTGCCTTGATGGGTCTTGCTAAAATAGTTCCTTGAGAATGTAAGTGACCACAAGGAGGTCATTAAGTTTGCCAAAGAATTAAAATTTATGTTATTAGTATGGGTTCTTGCCATCCCGGCCCTTTGCACCCATACATATGACACATCGCTGCCCCCACCTTTCCGGAATGGTGGGAAACAACAAAGTGACAGCCTCACCACCACATGGTACATTGTAGATAGATGTGGCTTCCAATTCATGGTCTTTAGTAACTCTTCATAAGGTCCTCCAACTTTGGAGCAATGAGAGGCCAAAATTTTGAGCCAATAAATCAGCCATTATCCAAGTTTCTTTTTTTCTTTTATCATCTATAATATTTTTTATTGAAGCACTTTGGTTCTTTCCTGTACTTTTACTTAAAATACATAAATTTTAATTTACAAAATTGGTGTGATGAGTTGCATATAGTCTTAATTTTGGGTTGGTGATTTAAAAGAAAAGGACCATATTCACATGCAACTACACATTTTATTTGAACTATTGTGGGTTATCATTTGGAATTATGTAGTAATCCGAATATTAAATGATGAGACATCATTTAAGAACCACATACTAAAAAAAATAGATAGGTAATATGTACTTCATGGACCTTAATCGCTAAAGAGCTATAATGTCTCAAGGAAGTTATAGTACTTCCAAGTAGAATCCCCACTAATTTAAATAAATGGCATTATGTTATTCTACCATCTACACATCTACATTGCATTCGTGTATATGTTTTCTCTCAATTGAAGCATGTACATGTTCAAACTCCCATTTTTATCTTTATTTCTTCTTTTCATAATGACATTTGATGTTATTTTTACACTCCTTGACCCGACAAGACTTTGGTGTTGGCAAGATGACGTCTAAGTCAAGCCCCTAAGTAAGATGACATGCCAAACTTTCACGAGTTCACAACGCAGGTTTGAACCTAGACCCTTGAACTCGACATCAATACACTCAGATTCTTGCTCTTAGTCTTTTGGATACACTCACAAAAATCTTGTAGATTGCAAGTATAATAAACTACAAACCCAAACATACTGAAAAATTTGGTCCCTTAGCTTGAGGTCGCAGTGCAAAAAGGGCTGAAAGCCCATGTTTGAACTTTCGTTGAAGTCGTTGCCACTGCGAACTTACGAACGACGAATAAGTAGGAGCTCGTGACATTGACTTTGGAAATTTCCAATGCAAAAGTCGCCATTCAATATTGTCATGGATAATTCTGAAAGTTTGACAATACTATATTCATTAAATAAACAACTAGGAATCCACAAAAAGCCACTTAACCGGGGCCTTGTAGTAAGTTGGTGGAGACTTGCTTCCAGTGTTCAAGTTTGAAGTGTGCACATGCATTTCAATGTGAAGGGCTTCAAAATAATCACACTTCACTAAAACTTTCAAACTTTTTTGCAACACTTCACCAAAAAACTAACTTAATATTGGCCATTTTGTATTGAATATGAAAATAAATTGATGTCTCACTATATTGAAGAAGTACATGCAAAAAAAATGATGCACTAAAATTATTTAGATTCCCTACACAATGCAACTTAACCATCATCCAACTCCAAAGGCAAAGTCCTCCGGTTTTTGGTCGTGTCAAAAGTTCTAGCCCAATCTATATTTTCCATTGGAAGACCGCATAATGACACTTGCATCAATGCATCCAATATTTCAAGTTTCAATCGACTTTTGCGATCACTCTTCACCCAATTCTATTTGAAAAATCCACGTTCACATATAGTTGTGCTTGCCAAGCCAAAGTTGCAATCAATGCCAAGTCGAAGTTGCAGAGTCGAAATTGCAGGAGTTATTGAGATTTGGAAGTGTCTGCTAGAGTGCCAAGATTGGAGTCTAGCTATGTTTTTATTTGCAAATTGTAGCCACTATATTTTGTGACATGCAATTTTTGGAGAGGCCTTCACTGTGAAGGGTGGACACTTTGCAGAGCACATTTTTGTGAAGTGCCCACCAAAAAAAAACTTTTTTGACGGCCAAAATGGCATTTGACAGGTGTTGAAGACTTCAATATTGAACACTGCTTGCTTCGATAACTTCTTATAATTACAAGTAGACAAGGATGTGGTGCAAATGCACAGGAGTCAACAATGCTTACTATGCGGCCACTCCTTATTCTTACCACGACTTGTGGTTCTAAGTTTTAAAGTGATTTTTTTGCACAAGCCCAGCCTTTTGAGTCCGCATTTTGACCAAGATTTCAGTTTATTCTTGAGTTGAGTGTGCGTTTACCTCGGATCTGCACCTAGTGTAAACTCCTTGGGGCCACAAATTTGCTTGCAATCCATATAACTGCTTGATTTTGGAGTTTCTTTGGTCTTGGACATTGGTGTAAGGGTTACATCAAAGAGTCGATAAGGTCGATTCATGTTATCAAACCAATTGAAGCACACACTGAGTTGTTGATACTCTAGAAGCACCTACAAGCATCCATTCAGCCCCTAAAGGTGGATATGAAATCTCCCCAAAATTTTATTTAAAAACAAAACAAAACATAAATCAATTCAACAACTTGTCAAAAAAGTAAATCATACCTTTGATAATGGATATGATCATATGGATGGCTTATTTGTAAAGTCAGTTCTCCCTTCGTCTCAAAATGATTGTCGTGTTCCTAACTTCGGCAAGATTATGGCCCGCTGACCATTGACTGAGTAGTTGTAAGTATGACTCTTAAAACAGAAAACATCAACTGCTCCAAAACGCCCCCCGAAGTTGCGGGGTCGAAAGACTTCTTGATGATGAAAGTTTGGCACGAAAATATTTGACTTTGAGCCTCAAATTTCTAGCTGGGCATATAAATTGGACAATCATTTTGGGGAAAAAAAATCAAGGAGGTAGCACAATCATTTTGGGACAGAGGGAGTATTATTTACACAAGATATCAACTGTCCTTATGTCCAAAATCAAAAGAGTATAATGTAAATGTGCACGCTAATATGGTTGGGTGGAGGTGATGGCCCGAACAAAAATTATTGATATGATATTGTGTGTTTGTATTATTACATGCCCCTCCCAAGTTAATGTTTGATTTATTTCAATTAGGTCCCACTAGTTTAATATGATATTTAGTGTGACTTACTGTTCGGAGTTACATGTTCCTATATCATTTTACTATTAATGTATTTTTTTTACCAAGTAAAGATGTTAATGTTCTATAGTGCCCAAACAACAAATTCAACCATGGTTGGTAGAAAATGAGATGCACCATAGATAATTATAGCATTGTGTATTTCCAAATAGTAAGTCACACTAAATATCATATTTAGTGTAGTTTAATCATGGTCTCAACCATGATCAAAAGAGAACTATCCGGAATACATGATGTTCTATGTATTTTCACCCATTTAGCTTGGTAGGTGTTACAAAACTTTACCCATTTAAAATTGAAGACCCCGGGCTTCTTCTTTTTTTCTTTTTTTCTTTTTTTCATGAGACAAGTGAAAAGCTTGTTGAATCTACTGCCATGAAATCTACAATTTGAAGAGTCACCAGGTGGAAGAGCCCATGTTGGTCTAAGTTGTCTTGGGGATGTGACCAAATGTTGAGAATGTTGAGAAAATACTTAGTGTCACTTACTATTTGGAGTTACACAATGCTATATCATTTTACTATTGATGTAACCTTTTACCAAGTAAAGTTGTTTATTGTTCTATGATGTCCAAACCACCAATTTGATATTCATTGGTAAATTATGAGATATATATGAAATAGATATAGCATGCATTGTTCCAAATAGCAAATGGCACTAGATACAATATTTAGTGTAGTGCATGTTTAACCACACTACTGTAGTAGCATCCACAAATTCAAGGAAAAAAATATTAACACCATGAGACAGTACCTACCTACACCAAAATTTTGTTATGAAGGCCCTGATATTTTACAAATGAGGACATCATATCATGCGACATAACATTATTCAGATCCATAACAATGTTTTGTGGGATTGATAATATTCTACATAATATTCCCCACATTCAGTTTGAATGTGGGGAATACCCAAGAATATTCTATGAAACATTGTCAGTCCCACAAAACATTGTTATGGATCTGAATAATGTTATGGAATGTGTCCAATGACACATACACTTTCTTGGAAGGTGTGGCTCATTTTTATAAATGTCGCCCATGTGCTTGCCTGTGTGGGTTTGCCAAATGACACTACATATTAAGGAAGAATCGATAATAATTATCAAAATGTTGGTGTAATGAGTGCAATGATATGACAATGAAATGAAATTGATTTTAGAGTCTAGGAAGCCGAAAGGCTTGTGGGACTAAAGATACATTAGGGTGGTGTCAAACCGGCTAATTCCCTCCAATGGTGGAATGCGGTGGCCTCCGTGAGGTAGAGGATAATATCAACTTGTTGGTCAAATTGAAAGAGAGACTTGAAACTCCCTAATACCTTCTCAAATATTGATAGAAATTTCCATTTATCTCTAATGGAGTTATATGGGGGAAACTCCAACACAAAGTGTGCCTCATTTTCAACTACATTATAAGAGAAAAATTGGCATAATCTACTATCTCTATAAATTGGGATAGTTGACCACTGTCCAATTTCAATGGCAAGTCTATGATTCAAAGTGTAGTCAGGGGCAGAGCTAGGGGTTGGGGGGCTTAGCTCCCCCTGACATCACTAGTAGAAAACTATGCCAAAACCATTACAAATTTTTCTTTTTTGTTTTGTGACTGCAATGTTCATTTTTTTAGGGCGTGTAATACACTATTGGAAAGGTGTTTTTGTAACATGTATTTACTTATTTATTATTTATTTACTATTTACAACCTCTAGTTCAACTAAACTCCTTTTGCTAGAAGACTAGAGGCTCCACCCTAGGTGCTCTAGTAGTTCTATAAGGTAAAGGGAGTTACTACTAGTTGAGACTATGGTGTTACACTAGGTTATCACCTCGTAAGTAACGACTATGAGTTAACTATACTTAGAGTTATCCTAAAGGCATGGAGGGAGAGCTACACTATTTTTTGCATTTAGTGTTGTCAACAGTAATTACGAACCACAACACTAAATGCCAGTGACGCCCTTAATGTTTACATCTCCACAATTAGTGTTATAATATTTTTATGTTTTGTGTTTTGTTGCCGCATGGTTGCACCACCACCATCTCTACCACCACTACTTGAACACTATTTGTCAAGTGTTTGGTAGATAGTGTTGCAGGTAAATGAATAGTAACAACATTAAATGCCACACAACACTAAATGCAAAAAACAATGTAGTGGTATATCTTGCACTACTATATAGTACTATATAGTTACTCATAGTAGTCGCAAGTATATAAGCTCTAAGGTTGGGAGGAACATGGCTCTTGAATCTTATTATTTTTGAGATACATTACAGTTTTCAAGACCTTTCCAATAGCATATTATAAGCCACCAAATCCCTAAAATTCTAGTTGGTAAATCCAAAAAACATTTGCAGTCGTTTAGCAACTGTAGAGTAGGCTGGTCAAAAGAATTGCAATGGGAAAATGATTGCGGTTCTTTTTTGCAATGTTTTCTACGAGTGCATTGAAGGAAAGTCAGGCATCTGCTTACTATTGGTGATGTCTATTGGCGATGATTGGATGGTCGATCTAATGATCATCTATATCGAAAAGACCATTGCCAAAGCTTTGGATATTAACAACATTATCAATTTTTTATGGGGATGTCAGCTCAATGAGTCCAAATCTCTCAATAAATAATCAAATTCGACCACCTATTGAAATTTGAAATAAAATATACATTGGATATTTTCATATTCTGAGGTCAGCCCCCCTAGGTCAAAATCATGGCTCCGCCCCTGGGTGCAGTAAGTGGCAATGATCTTGTGTTGTGGTGGTGTCAATGGTCGCTTCAAGTACAATTCACATTCATATTTGAGAAAATCCTTGAGATGAAGGTAATCTAGTTTCTCCCCCCACGAGATGGAAAGAGTTCCACTATTTAGCAAGAAAAGCCTCTTTGATATTGTGAAATGTGATTTTTGATGTTCTTGGGTTGCCTCATGATGAGATAGACCCCAAGATGCTTTCACATGGTTATAGATTTATGCTAGGTGTTTGCCATTGTTTGGCAAGGTGACAAAGAAAGTGAGACTACTTGACTGACTAACCAAGAGGTGGGTAGGTGGGCAAGTTGTTGTTGAAAACTCATAGTAAGCTTTAGAGCATATAATTCCATGGGAAGCTCTCCAAATTCGACCAACAAAATATGATAGGTTGTCGGAAAACGCGCCTTGACGTGAGACATCATGTGTATCTTCATGCCCTTCTCGAAAACCTTCCAATGAGAGTTTTTCAAGTGACCTCCTCAAATTGCAGTGCCATATGTGAAAGTTGGAAGCACCAAAGTCTCAAATAGATGCGATTTAAGTTCCCAAGATGTAACTCCAACTACTGCTTCTTTCCTCAAGGTGCCCATCAAGGCTTTAATACTTGCAATTCTTTGCTTTTTTTACTTGATGATTCAAAGTGGCCATGTGAGTAGAGATCAATCCCGAGGTATTTATATTCATAGATTATCTCGATCTGGTCCTTGCCTAGGTAAAAAACATCTTGGTTTAAGTTCCTTTTGTTGCGGCCAAAGATCATAATTTTGGTCTTAGATAGATTGACATCAAGGCTAGATAAAGTGAAAAACTTAGATAGTTTGTTTAGAAGTCTTTGAAAGCCCGATCATGATTTAGAGAGGATAACAACATCATCCACATAGACAACCACCGTATCAAATAAACACAAAGAATCTTTGACGATCTCGTCCAAATATGTTTCAAGTTTGTCATTGTATAAACCAAACAATGTGGGAGAAAGGGGACATCCTCGGTTAACACCAATGTTGGACTTTACTTCACCACGTGTAACTCCGTTGATTTGTACTTTTGCATAGATTGTGGTATAGATCACTTCTACAACTTGTTGTAAATGTACAATGGACATGATAGCTAAATTAGTGCACGGAAACATGTTGAAATAAGTTTCATTTAAGTGTGGACCTTGAAGGCCCTCATGTACATGCAATTTGGATGTCCTCAGGCAAATGTTTACAACAACTATCGAGGGGGAGTAGCTTTACTAGCAAATTTCCTAAATATGCAACACTAAATCATATGTTCATCTCGAGAGTAAAAATGATGCTTATTATTGTAGAGTCCAAGGATTACTATCTTTACCTAAGTTAGCTCCTAAACTAGGTCATGGCCCAACCCCAAAGTAGTCTAGTGAACTCAATTCATGAAGGCCAACATAATATTACTTGACACTAGGGTTTCTAGTCCCCTAGTGCCAGGAATTTTGGAAGAATTATTTCCCCCTTATGTTTGGCCACCCTTACAAAATGAATAATACTCAGCTTGAATATTGTTCACTTTGCAAGGGTGAAGAGACCCGGGAGGAGGGGAGGAGATGCCACCGATTTTGCAAGTGGAAAACTAATCATATATATATATATATATATATATATAGTCCTTACAAATCTATTGGTTAGTTGCATGGGCCCAACACCAATGTGACAAGTTACTAACAAACCCGACAAGGTATGTGACAGGCACAATGCAACAAATCATGAGATTGACTAGGATTCAAATTGTGGCCACCTAGCCAACCTACTTCTAGCTTCCCCCTTTAGAAAATGGTACGGAAGTTGTAGGTTTTCTAATGTCACGAAGACAAACATTTTTGTTTGGGCAGTCATTGTTGCTTGACAGTACCAACTTACTTGTTTATGCCTAAAATTTTGGACACGTGGACAATTGAAAATTTGTGTTGACAATCATGACTCTACAAAGCTTCCATTTGTACATCTAGATCTACCATAAGAGATGTCAATTTTGAATTGATTTTGGATTGAATCGATTTAAACAATTTTAAATTGTATTTTCTTCGACCTTTAAGAGTTGAATTGGGATGAATCTACAACCAACGCATATGGATCGATTTGTACTATGATCCCCTTGATAAGTGGTAGGAAACCAAAGCGGACGTCAACATTCCACAAAGGCTTTTGAATGACCTAGTCCCTCAAAGTTTATAGGTACTTGAACCTTCTTCTTCTTCTTCTTCTTCTTCTTCTTTCCCTTTTTCTTCATCAATTCATGGAGCCTATTATCTCACAGCCCTGTGGCCTTTACGCAAACTATCCTGACCTCATCAGTCGGCCTTGAAGTTATTAGCCAACCCCTGCAACCTAAATGCCTACAAGGACTTTTGAGGCTTTGACCTAACCGGTCTCATCACATTACTCAGCTGCGAGAAGAATGAGTTTGTGGGTCCGGAATTATTTACTGAGGGTTACCATGATAATACTTCTGTGAGAATCTCAAAAGCTAGATTTTTTCAAGGTTGAAAGTCATATATCTCACCCTCCACGGAAAAACTAAACTAGTTAAAAATAGCCATGCGCCCAAAAGGGCATCAAGAATGCACTAAAACAATAAAACTCGATTTCACGCGTCCAAAAGGGTGTCAAGAATGTAGCAAACAATAAAACTCGATTTTTAGCAAAGGCAACCCAACTTCTATTTTTAACCAGTTTAGTTTTTTCCGTGGAGGGTGAGATATGGGAGGTTGATCCTACACACAACTCAACTTTGTCCAACGTCGATCCCATATTTATTGGTATTCTTATATAAACGAGAAAAAATAACTCAATTACTACATTGCTTAGTATTGTTATGCCCTTAGCACTTGTCCCATAGACATGCTCAATAAACCCGTTCCGTGTTTACATATGAGATCGCGGCTATGATCAAGGTGATCTCTCTCTCTCTCTCTCTCTCTCTCTCTCTCTCCCGCTTTGCTCTTAATTTTGCCTTTGAGATATAATTCAATGTAACATTCTTGATAAGGTGATTAAAATCTTCTACTAAGACTAGGACACTTAGCAGAATATACACCACAGTTAAAACATTAAACTAAACCTAACCATGAGTTAAGTTACCATGGTAAAGGAAAGTTACTACGCTCCACGTTTTAGGGTTTCAATGACCTAAAGCGGCCACCATACCTTGCTAAACCAATACTTAAACCCTATACTCCTCCATGTGAAAACTCTTTTACATGCTTGAAGGAGGAAACTCTTGGCTTCGAATGTGAATACAAGACTAGTGTGGAAGTGCATGGTGTTTGGTATACTTGTTACTATCCAAGAAATTACACAATATGGCAAAAGAGCAGGTTTGTATACTCATTGTTTTGTAGTGAGTATTGGTGTTTGCAAACATTCAAATGGACTTGACAGGTGAGGTAAATGTGTGACATGGATTGCAACTGAGCTTAGCTGAAGACACTTGACACACGCTGTGAGCCCAAAAGGGTGCCCACATTTAGTCTTAGACCCTTGAAACGTTAGTTGATGCACTTTGAAGTAGCATGTTACTTCACAAAAATATAAAAAGAGTGAAATGTTAGTCTTAGAAGTACCATGTTGTAAGAGGCTAGGATGTGAGTTGTTATTGTGTTTTTACCTTCGGAAGGATTTGAGTGAATGAGGATAGGTAAGGAGAACTTGGATTGAGTAGTTAGTGAGTAGGCTAGTACAAATGGATGGAGACAACCAAAGTGACTCAAGAGGCAAGTGCATTCGAATTGGGATGAATGGAGGATCACATGGAGCGCACAAGTGGACCACCTCATCATGGCCACTTAATGGGGAAGGTCCAAGGAAGAATGCAAGGTGGAGGATAAGCAAATTCTCAAAGCACCAATCAAATCACGAGTTAAGCATCGTGGTTTGAATTAAGTGGTGAGCAACGATTTGGGAAAGTAAGGGGAGAAAGTTATGGCGGCGGAAAGCGAAGGAGGCTAAGTTTGGGTTGAAGCATCCCAAGTTTGGTAAAGTGTGGTAGGTAGAAAGCCAAGGCTAGTTAAATGTTCGAATTAGGATCCTTGTTGATCATTTGAGGGAGGAAGGCTTAGAAGATAGGATTGGCGCCTACTAAGTAGGAGGAAATCTCAAGGGCTTATCGTGAGCCTTGAGGGTGCTCACCCCCTCAAGCTTACTATATAATCCCTCATTCTTCCCTCACTCATCCTCTCTTTCCTTTGTGCTCCAAGGCACCCCACGAGTTATAAGTGTGGGTGTGGGAAGCCATATTGGAGCACATGTGTGTGCTTAGTTTTTAGTTTGAGAGCCAAGGCTTGTTAGCCTTGAAGAGGGCTTGACCTCTTGGTAGAATTAGTGTTGACGTGGAGGATTTTAAAGTTAATTCATGATTCCAATTTGTGGTACTTAAAGTTCATGTTTTGAATACACGTGGTTGCAAGTTCCATGTTTAAGAGTTGAGCACTTGATGTTGTGATGAGTGCAAAAATATACGTGTGTGGATTAGTTAGTCTTAGTGAAGTTAGGAAATTCTCTCTCCCCCTCTCCTCTCTAGGATTTTAGGATTTTAGGATTAGAGAAGAATTGTGTGATTAGAAAGGGGTTGTTAGTAGAATTAGGAAAATTAGGTAGGAAGATTAGTTAAGGGCTTGAATAATTAGTGAGGTAGTTGGGGATTACAACTACAAAGTTGTGGGTTCATGAAGGAGCTGGGTTTATAAAGGAGCTGGGTTTGTTTAGTTAGAAGCTAAGAAGCTGGGTTTATGAAGGAGCTGGGTTTATGAAGGAGCTGGGTTTATAAAGGAGCTGGGTTTGTTTAGTTAGAAAGTAAAGAGCTGGGTTTATGAAGGACCTGGGTTTATGAAGGAGCTGGGTTTGTTTAGTTAGAAGCTAAGGAGCTGGGTTCATGAAGGAGCTGGGTTTATAAAGGAGCTAGGTTTATGTAATTAGAAAGTAAAGAGATGGGTTCATGAAGGAGCTTAGTAGATAGCCTACTTAATTAGCTCATAGACAAGTAGTTAGTTACATTATGCTAGTTAGTGTTATGTGTGGCTTTCACAAGTAAATGTATTTGAGATTGACTATAGAGAATAGTGTTTTTTAACACTTGCATCCTCTCTTTAAAAATAAACCACGTGCACAAATTAATGGAGAATGTGGAGCACTCTCGCGATGGCAAGACAAAGGAAGCAAAGACCAAAGGTGCGAGGGAGAGATTGACATAAGTCACATAAGTATTTCTTAATACTTAAAGGCTTATGTACGGTATGGAGACACCAAGTGAGACCTCTTATAGTAGCAATACGGAATACACAAGTGATAGTTCAAGTGGTAGTATAGAGTCAACGGCACGGACTCCATTTAGGAGAGGGATATCCTTAAGGGCTTGTGTAGCTAAAGCGGCCGGATGGACGTTAGAAGCAAACAAAGACAAAATAGCACCCGAGCATAAGGAGGTTAAAATAACATAGTTAACTTGTGCATTCTCCACATACGTATTGAAATCGTACATTGAGTTGTTAAAAGTGAAATTCCAGTTAAATCCAAGACCACTTGAAGGGTGAACCTTGCACTATGGACTCATCCAAGTCCAAATCCAATACCGCGGAGGAATGTGAGCCCAAACCCACTACTCGGACTACGGACGCTTAAGGGTGGGGGGTTTGGCCTCACACACGCCTTTCTAACACACAATTGTATGTTTGGGTTGGCACGGGTGCAGGTGAGGCTAGCTCTTCACATTTTCAACACCAACAATAGTGCATTACTTGTGTTTGAATATTCTTTCACTTTTATGCTCTCATATTTGTGAAAGTTACTATGTTATTTTGAAATAGTATCTTGGTATGTACACAAACTCTTGAGAGTAGTTGAGATGTTGAAAATACATACAAGTGAGGTATGTAAGTTTATGTAGCACATTTTTGAGGTATTATTTGATTGTAACAATAGTTAGCAAACACAATGCAATTACATACTAAACTATGTTTTGAACCCAGCTGCAAGATGTAATGTATTCTTGTGAACATGACACACATCATTACATTTTAGTACTTTAGGCCCTTCTAACACCATGCTATCAAATTTTGATTTGAAAGCAAGGCAACATAATAGAGTATCTAACCACTTTGATGACTATACATATTCCTTACTGAAAGTTCAAGTTACTTAGCATAATGTAGAACATAGCATTAAATCCATGGTTACAATGATGGATACTATGTTTTGAGAATGCAATAGACTTGTGATGAAAGAAAATCCCACCCACCCACCCTTGCTTTATTTTGATGAAGAATAGAAAGGAAAAGGCCTCTAAAAAGAGGAAGATCAAGCTTTGAAAAAAGCTTTGAAAAAAGACAACTCTCTCTCTCTTTTCATTATGTAAATGAATCTACCCATGTGACGAAAAATAACCCTAACAGAAAAATTACTTTAGGGTTTGGTAAAATCTACCTGACAAATGACTATCGTAGATCTACGTCTATGAATCTATGTTCAAGGGAACTTACCTAATACTATAATAGGTAAAGGAGAAACCACAAGAGCTTTCTTCCATATTTTTAGCATTGGCAGTTGTTTACCCTAAGTAACTCTTGAGATTAGGTTAAGTAGTCAGGACTAGTAAAGGTGGAAGGAGTGTGTAACCTACCACAAAGCTTTGACTCGCGTGGTTCAAATGGCTAAAGAATAGGTAGAATACTCATCGGCGATATGTGTATTCGTTGATTAAAAAAATGGTTGTTTATGTTGTACATGACTGTGTGACATAGATGACAATTGGGTTATCTTGATATTACCTCGTGTACGTTATCGACCCTCTTTGTGGATTTGGTTGGTGGCATGGACATAGGTGAGGCAAACCCTTCACAATTTTGGCAACACACTTAAGTTTTGTATCTCATATTTCTTCAATCTTTTTGTATGTTGCTTAGATATTCTACAAGACAATTAGAATACAAAGCATATGGATCTAAGGCAGACATTTGAAGCTCTATTGATTTTGTCTTGCACACATTCTTCAACATGTAAACTTTGGACATTTAGCACAACACTTTGCCTAAGTGTAAAGAGGGTAAAACCTTACTAGATTGATGATTGAGGTTGTAACTTCTTACTTTGAGGAGACAAACTTATATGAGAATGCACCAAGTTAGGGAAGATAGTTAGACAAAGATTTTCCTTGAGGGTTAGTCCCACCCACCCTCTTGGGTATTGAAGAATACACAAATATGTAGGAGAATGAAATGGCATCTGAACAAGAGGATGTGCTAAGAAGTGACTAAGCTTGAAAGTAAGCATAGAATCGCTCAAGAAATGCCCAACTCCCTCCTTGAATCCTGCTGCAAAATAAGTATTGTTTATCTCCCAACCCCACTCTTCCCCACGAGTTCCCTCCAAAGACCTAACTATTGTAATTATTTATCACTTCCAAGGCTTGATCATGAAATTGCATGCATGGTTAATATCCTCTACACCTCATTGAAGTGGTTACAACTCAAAAGGCAACTTCACGCTTTAGAATCATTTTATGCCTGCAGCTTTCCACCAATATAGATATAACTTAGTATCTACAATTTCAACCAATTTGATCAAGTTTCTCATTAGAACAATGGAATTTGTGATTACAATGAATTTTAAATTTATATTATAGGAGGACGCACGATTGAATATTTAACCATATGGATGTGAATATCTTATATTACTTGGAAAACAAATTTGTATCATACCCTCTAAATTCTTAACTAATTGTATATACTAAAACACTTTCACCTCTCACGTCCTTGTAGGCAATGACGGTTAAATTCTCAAATCTAACTTGAACTTTTTGTGACATTATAGGCGTATTTTGCATTGATATGTGCTTGGTGTGAACACAATCTAGAAAAGTAAAGATGCTTCTTTTCTAGAGACACTCGTTTTCTATTTTTGCTTCATAATGATAAAAGCTTGCCATAAGTAGCGCGGCGCCATGACACGTAACTTACGTTCACTACTACCGTAGAGGGCTTCCTATTTCATCTTTACATGTGCTAGAAGGTAGTTTCCACATGCTGGGGCAAACCAACCCGTACATTGGTTCCTTGGAGGCAAGGGTTTAGGCATCCAACAAGGAACGAGTGTCTGGGTTGGTTCGCCCAAATCTTAACGATCATGGGTAAATCTATCTAGTGTGGTGAATCTATCTAGGTAAAAGGTTGGTGTATATGTAGCGAAGCGAAAACGTCGGCATATGGTACAGACATAGTGGATCCGGCTGGGGGCGAAACAACCCGTACACTGGTTCCTTGGAGGCAAGGGTTTAGGCATCCAACAAGGAATGAGTGTACGGGTTGGTTCACCCAAATCGTTTCCACATTTGATACAAGTGGGTCGTGGTGAATGTGAGCATGATGCATGGCAAATTTTGAGAGGAAATTATTTTGAGCCAACTTGACCGTAAAGCTGGCATTGGAGACCCCGAATTATTTATGGCTAATATGGGTTGAATTAGTCATAAATCTATAGAAGGTAGGTTCTTGCTAGGTCCCCTACCTAGCTACCTTGGATCATAATCCAAAAACAACACATAATAGGTATGGAGAGATTAAGTTGGGATGAATCCATCTTAAGATAGATAATGCTAAAAACCAACACCCTAAAATCTTGCACAACAAATACATAATGTTTATGAGAATGTTCACTACATGAAACATCAAACTCATGTGTTGGGTTTAAGTTAATTACCAATTAAACTTTGAACCCTCATAACCTTGACATACATAACTAGAATGAGACATACTTTAGTACATCGGAATCCCCTCTCAATCGCCGCTAAAGAGATCCATTTATAACTTTATATACTTAATAATAGTATATAAGCTCAGCGCTTAATTAAAGCGACGACATAGCACCAACTAACTATCTTAAATCTATAGGGATCGGTTTAGGGTGTACGTCCTTACCTAGCTGCCACAAATCCTAAGCTGCACGAAGCGGGAATAGGGTTTCATGTACCAAGGAGGATGCAACAATAGTAATCCCGCCCGAATTTGTGGTTAATAAAATCCAGTTAATTCCAATTGACTAAACAAAGGACAGCCTTCCATAGCAGAAATAGTAATTTACATGGAGATTCTCATATGTGGCTTCTTACAATATAAGAATCTACTGTGGAGTGGATGGAATATGCCTTTATTTACATGCATAATTTGAAGTGTGTGTGTGTATATATATATATATGTATATATATATATATATAGGCCATGGATTTTATCTGTGCTAAATGAGGTTGTTAACGATCGTACAAAAGAAGTATGTACTTAAGCAGCCCACAATTGCCTTGCCACTTCAACCCCCAAGGTGACAATTTGACTTGTCACGTTTTCACATTTCTAAAAGGGTTTTAAGGACATACATAACATTATTCAGATCCATAACAGTGTTCTATGGGAGTGATAATATTCTCCGTAGTATTCTCGGATATTCCCCACATTCAGACTGAATGTGAATACTATGGGGAATATTGTCAGTCCCACAAAATATTGTTATGGATCTGAATAATGTTATGTACATGGTATGATTTCAATATAGATCATTTATATGAGCGCAAAGATCTCAATATTTCTTGTCACCTATGTGAATGTTCCAATTGAAAAAAGTTGTTGTTTATGAGTGGGTTATAATTATGTGGGCCGTGACTCGTGACTTACGAAATTTTCATATGAAAAATAACACTATGTAGTTTCAATTGACACCAGTTGAAATAAATGGTGTACATCATTTGTGATATTCAATGTCATGTACACTACTTGTGAAAGACCTAAACTAGATGCCTAGAGGTCCTCAAAGTGTCACGCGCTGCTAATTACCAATATGATTCCATTCGTCAACATAAGTAATTTTTTCAAGTGAAAAACATCTACGTATGACATTTAAAATACACCAAATATGATGTTTAGTGTCCTATGGTATTTAATGTCACTATGGTAACTTCTTGGATGACGCTTCTTATGAATAAGTGCACAAATACTGTCATGGATGATGGATGAGTTCATCCATTGGCCAAAACCCTACCTTCATAGGGTACATGTCACTATTACATATGTGACACTTAATACCATATATGGTGTAGTAGTTTTGTGGCATATGAAAGACAAATATTGGTGCTCACAATGTGCTCATATGTGACAAAAGTCCACCATCAACATGCTTGTAGTAGCCTATGGGTGAAGAGACTCTTCATGTATGCTTGCCTCTAGAAGGTTGCCGTATCTATCTATCTATCTATATGTGGAGTGAGGAACGAAGCTACCACATTGGTCTACTATAATTTGCATGTTAAATTGGTTTGCCATGTCAATGAGAGTCACTTCATAATGTGTCCCTTGCCCAAATTTAATGATTGTTGCCTAGTAATTGTTGAGCATTTAATATAAAAATAATGATAAAATGTAGTATGATTCACACTAATTCAAACCAACGAATCATGTGTTTTGAAAACACAAACTTTGTCCATTGAATATTGTGGCAAACTACTGTACACCTTACACACCTATTCATGAGGCCCACTTTAATTTTGACATACCATGATAATTTTGGTCAATGTATCTTCTTTTGAACCATGTCCATTTTGAGTTCATGATTACATATGTTCAAAATTAGGAATGTGACATCAGTGCTATTTACAAGAACATAAACATTGTAGATTGAAAATATAGAATCAATGTTGTACCAATAATAAAATATAATGATTACAATTTTATCAGTATATATATTTTTTGATATGTTAATACTTTACTCATTTATAAGACACCCTAATTCTCAACCCACACATTAAAAACAATGAGCCATGATATTTTCAACCCACAAAAATAGGTGTGAAAGGTGTCCCTAGTGATTTAGGAAATTAAGCTATGTTTGCGAGGCTTAGATACAAGACCATTCTCAAATATCTTTGACATATATCTTCAAAACATGTGGCTAGAAAATTCGACTTTGGACATATTTACATGCTTGGAAAGTAAAGTCAAATGAGCTAATTGGGACATGCTTCATGTACACTAAATAGTCATTAGTGTGAGTGGAAAATTAGCATGGAAATAATCAGAGTGGGCCACACTAATTTTCTAGTCAAGGTGAAATTACATTGGGTCCAAGACCTTGGGTCTTCCCCCAAGTCTTCATGGAGGCTTTCGACCAACACCTTACATGAAAAAAAATAGTCACCTTAAATCAAAAGTAGTACAAAACAAATAATCAACACATTAATTTTCTAGAAAAACAATTATTGTGGCCCACAACTAATTTTCTGCTAGGAATTTAGTGTGGGTTAAAAATTAATGTGAATTCTCATTATGAGAATTAGCGTGGGTTCTAGAAAATTATTGTGGCCCACAGTAATAGGACTATTTAGTGTAGTTTCCGAATGAAGCCAAGATGAAGGTAAGGCACATATAAGTTAGGATGATTCGTTGAAATGTGAGAAGAAGAAAAAAATCAAACCATGTCTTGTTTTTGTAGTGTATGGTAGACTGTATTAGGAAAACCCCACTACACTAAATAGTCCTATTTTTAATGTGGGCGAAAGATCAACGTGGAAAAAATTAACACAGACCACACTAATTTCTAGTCAAGGTGGAATCAACGTGGGTCCAAGACCCTGGATCTTCGCCTCGATCTTCATGAGGGCTTCCAACCAACACATTGGATATTGTTTTTACGACAAAAGTAGCCCAAATCAAAATGACCACTCACATCAATTTTCTAGAAAAAAACCAATCGATGTGGCCCACACTAATTTTCTACTAAAACTTTAGCGTAGGCTCTAGGAAATGAGAATTAGTGTGGCCCACACTAATAGGACTATCTAGTGTAGTTTCGTGTAGGAAGGAAAGTAAACTCCTCGAGTCACATGCTCGTCGACTTTTGCAACACGAACGACGGGCTTGTGTAGAAGAAAGTAATGATCGTATGTGGGAAGAATGAATGCTTTGGTCATTGGAGCTTATCCGATTCCACGAAGAAGGGATATTAAGTTCCTCCCCAAGACTCCTCATGAGTGGGAGGTTGCGGGAAGAAGACAAATCGGAAGCATGGTGCAGTCTAACCTTGATAATGTCACACCATCCGTTTCACCAAAAAGTGTGATATAAACAAGGTGTGACATATTTGATAATGTCACATTTGGAAGATTTATGCATAATGTGATATTATTAAAGAAATAGGTAGAAAAACAAATAAAAATTACAATGTTCAAAAGAAAATAACAAAGATGGGGAATTCAATGTTTTTAAATATAAAATCAAATTCAAAAGCTTGAATAACAAAGATAGCACATCATAATGTGTCATTGAGATCAGGTAAAGACCTCTCACTAGAGACAAAGAAGGCTCCTAATGTCACATTGTTTTGTTGACATTGATGTTAAATGTGCAACACCAATTCTAATGAGCTTGTCATGGATTTTTTCCATTCCTAACAACTCCATAGTGTTGAAAATTTGAGAACCTTGACTAGCCATAAAATTCAAAACATCTTTAACAGATTTTTGTGCATCGCTTAACTTCACTACCTTGGACTCAACATCATTGCTATCATCAATCAATGGGTCTACTTCTACGGGATCATGTACCTCCTGGCCATCTTGCACTAATTGCACAAGCTCCTTAGTAGAATACTCCACCTCAAAATCATCTTCACCTTCCATGTTTACGTACTCCAATGGAGAAAGCTTCTCTAGAGGCTTGCCTTGGACATCAAAGCCCAAATTCAATGTTGCCGACGTCATCCATAGAATTTGTTGTCCATCCGGCCTTTTTTCATCCATATTACTTGTTATTATCACACTTACACTACAAATTTTGGAAAAAAATTAGTGACATTATCAAGGGTGATAGGGATAATAACGAGGGAGTTTTACACTAGAAAATTTGGTTTCGAAGTTTTGGGTGACAATATCAAGGTGTTCTATAAACAAGAGTGACATTATCGAGGTTAGACTGTGTTTCGTCAACATGGTGTTTGAATTCGGGAGTCTCTTCTAGCATCATTACCGGGTCGTTGAATCATGGTGTCATGGGACTCTCTTTTTCCGACGTGGATATTTTTGTGTATAAGGAAGGTATCTATATGGGCCTTATGTGGTCATTCGCTTTAATCGGGCATATTGATTTTAGTAGAATACGGCAAGACTTATAGTTAATACTAGTGGCAAAGACTAAGTGACCACTTTTGGTCCTGGACAATGGTGCTTAAGGATTAGCGTAGTGGATGGATGAGAAAAAATCATTGGATGAACCCTTTTTTTGCTCATAAGTTTATTCCTAAATAAATGTATGTGGATGAATGTGGAAAACTAGATGACTGATGTGGATGAAACTAAATGAGCTTTGAAATTAGTACTAGGTGGATTTCTTTTTCTATCAACCTTCCATACTTTGGTTGGATCCATATATGGGATGTGTTGATCAATTATAGATATTTGACCTTCTACAATTTAAGTTTGAATTACTGCTTTAGGATTTGTAAAATAAAAGAAATAGTCTATCACTTATTTCTTTCATTTATTGCTGTCATTTAAACTTCTCGCGGAGAACCATAGTTTCTCAAGATTTCCTAACAGACTTACCTCCCTAGACTAAAATCGACCGTGGCCTTCCCTAGTAGTGGCACCAAATTGTAGTTAGGATTTTGGATAAGACAAAAACCAGGGAAACACTCAAGGAAGACTTAAAAGGTGATTTATCATCTAGGTGTCACGTATAAGTTTTATTAAGACAATCATATGATTATTTCAAGTTATTTCAGTTTTACACTGGCGATTGGATGATGATTTATAGGGCAAAGTATTCCAAACTCTCACAACAATAAATGCAATTGTACGTGGCTGTCTCTCAACTCACACTGCTCACCTATGCAATAGTCTAACAATGAATTCATTTTAATTGGATCAAGTGCGTTGTCCAAGCATAGGCACAACCATTGACAATAGTCTTGCATAAAATATCCCATTTGAGCATCGTCACCAGAGCCAAGGGCATTTTGGTATAGTCAATAGTATCGTTTTAATTAATCCCATTTAATGCAACTTGAAATTGTAGTGCAATCATTCTTACATGATTTTCAATTTTCTTGGATTACATACAATTTTAATTATATTGTCCCGGTCTAGGCCATAGTAATCATGATATCCAATGATTGTAACCATAGATCAAACCACAACAAAATTTATAGAATATGGGCTAGTGCATTCATTCACTCTTTTCTTTTTAATTGGTCTTTCATTATGTATCCTCATCTCAAATCATCTATTCAATTTTAGTTTTCATTCCAATGATAACGTCTTTGATACTACGAGCTAGAGAATTGAGTTATCATGTTTTACTTAATCCAAGGTTACCATTGTAGCATATGAAAGTGAAATCACACTCACATCCAATTATGGTTCGATACTTACTAATGCTCGACCACCAAATCAGTGCTTTACCTTATATTTGCTTTGTCTCTTCACATGCAATGGTCTTGTCACCCTGTTCTTTCGGTTCCTGCCAAAAAAATACAAAAATAACAAACCTTTGGGTTGCTTGAGAAATTATAGTTTGGACCATAGCATGTTCACTTCAGTAAACCCTCGCATTTTTCTCCCAACATGGTAAATCCTTGCACACTAAGACTATTGCCTTCACCAAGTTACATTTACAATGAAATTGTAACAAACAATCAAATTCTTCTTCGACACACTCGATTGGGCATATCATATTCTTACTCACTTGTTCACAACAAGACTATAATCTCATGCTTATCCAGGATTGATTATTGTAACCAAGATTATATCCTCATGCATGGGATCACTATATCACATGGAAAACCAAACTACCAATTGTAAATTTGCTTCGGATTCATCCAAATCAGAACACATGCTTGTTCTCCAAGATAATAATACTGACAAATTCTAAATTAAAATCACAAAGTCATTCCTATCAAACGGTCCCTTGTAATTTAGTACTTTAATAATTCCCACATGTACTTATAATTCAAATCCAATTCCAAGTTCATGGGGACAATCCAATACAATCACTTTGGATGTCCTTCGATAATTTAACAATGTAGACTATGGTTTTTTTTTGTAATGGATCTCTCCTCCTTCATCCTCAACCTATGAATTTAACACATAGGATCTTATCTCTCTTTCTCTCAAAGAGGGACTGACAATAGAATTATATTACCTTAGTTTGTAATCACAACATATTGAATTGCAATCTCAATATGAAATCAACAAGACCATAGCTTGACTCACACAAACTAGCATCAACTTAACCTTCACTTTCCAAAATTATCATCACAATCAAGGAATCACACTATGAAGTTATATCAAACATATTTAAATTCGTAGTCCTTCACCAAATTAGATTAAGAGTCAAGACAAGTTGTGATCCATTACAAACACCTTGGAGGCACTCAATTGATAATTTGAGTCAATGGTCTTACAAAGAATGAATCTTTCATACTATGGAGTCTAATTACTCTTAATAGACTCAAACTCTTTCCAAGTCCAGGGACTCATAACTTCTGAACTAATTCCAAGAGAGGTTCACCAAAAAATTGTCTGAGAAAAAGGAACTCCCCCTCCTTCCTAATCATTGTCTAAATATTCCTCTATCAACACATGTGGATACCAAACCAGACATCCCTTTCAACAAACCATAGTCTTTCCAACTACCATTTTTTGATATCTCCAGATAGTAGCCTATTCATATCATTTCAACTGCACTTTTCCGGTTCATTCAAGAGTCTGCTCACATTTAAATCCTCTTTAGGCTAAATGAAACTGACAAAATTATTTGTATTGATATTCTATTATAGTAGATATATGCATGCATCTCCTCTGTTCGGGATAGGCCATAGTCCTCTAAAAACCACGAAATGACCGACCATATCAGAACTGGTTTCTTTTCTGGTGAATCAAACATGTGAGCATATATACTGCCCAAGGTAATGGAGCTGAAGGGGACTCCCTACTGGAGGTTAGTTTATATTTTGATAGGCTAAGATAAAGTTGACTGGGGGTAAGTCAAGCTGAACTTGTCCATGCAAATTGAGGAGAGGTCTTCTTTGGATTGAAGTCTCATTCAAATATCTCTCTAGCCTATGGACCACCTTATCAGTTTAAAAGAAGAAGAAGATGGGACCTTGAAAATTCTGCACTTGGAGACAAAGAAAGTTGCTGGATGTTGGCGATCGGGACATCTGACACAAAATCTAGGTTGTGTTTCAACCAAGCTAGTAGTTTTTTTGTAAGGTTTCCTGCCAACACTGGAGATTACTTAGAGGTTGAGCCTAAAACTGAGAACTCACTTGGGTTCTATACGGGCTGGGGCGAACCAACCCATATATCGGTACCTTACCGGGGAGGGTGAACGGCTGGGGATTCGTGGCACTCACTTAAAATCAACCATCCTACGAATCGTGGATGAAGTGGCTCCAATACAAAAAGACCCCCTATGAGGTTGAGGGCCGATTCATTCGAATGTGACATCACTAGACATCCGGTAAGGTACCTTACCGGATGTCTAGTGATGTCACATTCGAATGAATCGGCCCTCAACCTCATAGGGGGTCTTTTTGTATTGGAGCCACTTCATCCACGATTCGTAGGATGGTTGATTTTAAGTGAGTGCCACGAATCCCCAGCCGTTCGCCCTCCCCGGTAAGGTACCGATATATGGGTTGGTTCGCCCCAGCCGGTTCTATACTCCTGCCATGAAACCTTTCTTCTCTTAGCCTGGACTAGGAGTTGGTGTTGAAGAAGCCACTCATTTTCTAAAGATGCGTAATAAAATAAAATCCGGGCTTCAAAATCTCCTATGACTACGAAAGCCGAGTAGCGGTCAGAAAGATTTATCTCACTTTGGGCTAAGATTTCTACGAAAAGGTTCTCCACTCCCCACTCTTCACTTTGCTGCCATAATTTTTGAAACTGGCCATGGTCTATCCATACATACTTCTTAAGACCCACCAGCAGTAAGAAAATTTCACATTGTCCCTTGTACATCTAGAAAAGGCCTTTTAGGTTCAGAGTCTCTAGACTCCCAATCCCACAGCTCTACAAAAAAATCGGAGAGTAAAAAGGGAGAGTGCACCGGGTTGGATGTAAGGTAGAAATACCATAACCCGTGAAAATAAGGTGATTCGCATTGAAGATATGGTCTTACAATCATGAGATAATTTCCCAAGATAGACGAGAAGGATTCATGAAGAATGCAAGTTGTTTCATATTTTTTTGCCCTGTACAAAAAATTCTACGATTTTTCAAAGTGGAAAGTTTGTCAAACCCCTACTCGTTCACTAGATTTTGCTCACACCGAACACGGTAATCCGCATTTCCATACAGAACATCACCTAAATTGGTTAACTCATGAGTGCATCAAACTTGACTCTCATTGACTACACTAAGTGTACACGCATTGAAGTGGCCAGCCTCGACATGATCGGTTTCAGAAATGGCACTTCACTATTCTGACGGTGGTCTACTGCACGGGTAGAGGGGTGGTTAACCGGTTAGGATATTTCTACCTTGGTAGAAGTCATTGAGGGTTGGTCTTCAATACTAATTAGGAGGGTTGAACCCATACTTTCTTTCATGCGCCTTCATTGGTTTCACCCAATGCTATGGCATTTTTCCTCTTGGAAATAACAAAAATTCTCTCTAACTGAGGGTCTTGTTGGACTCTCATAACATTATTTAGACCCATGACAATGTTTTGTGGGATTGGCAGTATTCTAGGGAATATTCCCCACATTCAGACTGAATGTGAAAATATTGAGAATATTCCCTAGAATATTGTCAGTCCCACAGAACACTGTCATGGGTCTGAATAATGTTATGCTCCAATTACAAGACTAAAATTGTTTTGTAACCAATAGTGAAGGCCTAATAGTGATTGCACCTCTCCCACTTGTTACAGGTTCTCCGAGACCATGTTGGAGGCTTGTTAGAGCCTCCTTGACCGCTTCCATAGTGAGCTTGACAATACCTCATCTCTTTGCGATGGATCAAACCCAACAATCATAAGAATTCACTATAATATGCTTAGGTATACAACTGCACCATTTATGGTATTTAGTGTCACTTACTATTTGAAATTATGCAATGCTATAAATGTTTACTATAGATTACATTTTTACCAACAAGGATAAACTTGGTGGTTTGGACATTATCTATAATCAACATCTTTACTTGGTGGAAAGTTTTATTGACTATAAAAAGTCATAGCACCGCGTAACTCCAAATAGTAAGTGACACTAGATATCATAAATTATGTAGCCATGAATTGAGATTGAATCATTTCAAAGGCTTCATACTGATTTGACTATGAAGGATTTGTATTACTTCAAAGGTTTTAGAATGGGTTGACTCTGAAGGATTTGTATTACTTCAAATTGGCTTCTCACTGAGTTTTTTCATGCATTTGGTTCACTGGCCTTCACAGGCATTCGAGTTGGTCATGACGGGGTGACTCGTCAATGGGGTTGATTGCAAAGAGGTTTTGAGCAAAAACATCGAATGCTCATGTTGTTGTTGCTGCTACTGGGCACGGGTCATCACATCTCACAAGAAAATTTGTTTGAAGAATATATGGTCGTGTTGTGTACATGTATTTCAGAGAATCACACACCCCATGGCCTATCTCACATGACAAAAACACACATGTCTTGTTATGCTCGCAAAATTTATTATAACTGGGCTAAGAGCTAATACACACATACTATTGGCATTTGAAGGAGGACTCAAGAAGCTTAGGACCTCTATGGGTTCAGATTCAGGATTTCGGTTGTGGGTCTAGTCGAATTCACTCAAGAATTCAACTAAAAGAAGCAACCTGCAAAGAAGCAAGTAGACCCACCAATGTCTAGTTTCTTTATGGGCAGAGAGATCTCCAATTTTTTATCACTCACTTCGAAAATTGATGGAAGTTGTGGTCACATTGGTGCCATTGGTAGTTTTGTGACACAATACCGGTTGGTTGATGCAAAATGATAAAGAAAGATAAGAGAGAGTGGAGTTCACCGTCCTCTTCAATCTTGCTCAACACAACTTGCATGGTTTATATTCATAATTTGTATTGTGAGTTAGTTCGAATTCCCTCAAAACACCTTCATGTTTCATTTGCACTCAAGCTCTATCAGCTTGGATTACTCAAAAGGGCTTGAAACGCTTCATGTGTGAAGATATAGGCCTTGCAACTCGCTTAGAGCCTAAAACCATAAGCCCCCTTTCATGTGGTGCAAAGATGCTCGTTATAGAATAATGCATAATATTAAGGTTGGCCTTGTATAACAAACAAAATCTTGATTTTTTTTTCATTCTTATCTAGATCACATTATACCGAGAATATGCATCAGGCTCCCAAATGCTAATAACCAAACAATGGGTTTGTATCATACTAGGGGGATATGCACTTTATTATGACAAAAATGAACGTGAGTGCATCACTTGCAAAATAATATTGCTATCTTTGTAGGAGACTTGTTTTCAGGTGTTAATTTGGCTTGCAATAGAATGCACCAAACTTTACATAGGAGTCAATGTTTACACCTTTCATGATGGTAGGTGTTGTAACATGTACCCCTCTCTTAATGTTTCATTGCCCATTGGTGCAGTCCAATGAACTTGGAACTTTCAAACCATCCTTGATGTCAAGGGCATTTCAGCCCATTGTTACCCACATATTCTATGATCGACTTCTTGTATGTGGAAACTAATTTCGTTATAAAGAGATGGGAAGAAAAATCCATGTGTTTCATCAAAATTTGAGAAAATCCAATGGTTACAAAGTTGAATTTGTAAAGTTTAAGCAACTAGTGAAAATGTTTGGTTTTCTAAGTTTCAATGACAAGATCAATGAGGACCCTCAATACAAAATACAAATTGTTATAGACATATTTATTCCACATATATGTTAGAATTTTGAATTTTAAATATGGAGTTCATATTCGTATCCTAGAGGTGGTCAAAGTTCATTGACCAGATGATGAGCATCTTCACAATGAGTTTCAATGCCATTCTTGAAGCATGTTTGGTTTGAAGTGTTGCCACACTACTAAAAGATGGTTGATCCTTACAATGGACAACACCGACAATTTATTTCCTCATTCAAGTCTTAGTGACCTTCTATGAGCTTCACATTCACTTCATAACTTTGTTCTCCTTCAAATCAAAACAAAATCTAATGAGACCTACACTTATCTATTCCTGAATCCATGCCAATTAGGGGTCCAAATATAGACATGACATGGCTCCACAATGGGTTTTCTTTTTTTGCTTTTTTGTTTTTTGTTTGTTGGGGGGGGGGGTTGGTTTTGAGAAAGCATGCCCATGGGGCTCCTGTGAGCAATAAAAGGTCAAGACTTAGGAACTTACAAGTTTTTATAAGTGAATTCACATTCAAAAGAATCAACTGAAAAGCCACCAAAAATGGGGAACAACTCAAGTTTTTAAATGGAATCTCCCATATTTGCCACTTCCAACACTTGTGTCAATAGAATAAAAAAAAATCTAGGGAGGGAAGTCATTTTGCTCTATCCCAGGGCCAAAAAACTTTGAGAAAACTTTGAGTTCTTTCTTAAGTTCGATTCTATTTGATGAGTACACAAGTGATGAGAGGAGCAAAGAGATGCATGTGCATGTCATAGATGACATAGAGAATGAGAGGATTCTTACCTATATAAAGACACAACATGTTAGTGTCTAAAACTCGAAGGAGCCCTCCAAGACTTTCCAATTAACTTACACTCAAACAAGGGACCATTAAGGCAATTCGACCCCAATATCCCCATATATATATATATATATTTTTATTGAGACAGAAAGCTGACAGGCCAACACCACAGCACAAGAGGTAGTTAACCACCTGACAAGTTTTTGTCAAGTAGAGAGGAGATTTTACAGCTGGGAATCGAACCGCCAACCTCTTCCTTAAGATTTGGGTATCTCTCCACCATCATCCAATAAGTTTAGGGTCATCTCGGACCATGATCCCCATACTTTTCGATGGACTCCAATGTATGATCACAATCAACTCAGCCTCAAATACTACTGTAATTTTATTTTGTACCTCGAGAATCCTTATGTTCCTTATTGGGCCTTCTATAAAGTTCAAGTCAGTCAATTTGAAGATTATTTTTTATTACATTGTGAAACCATCACTTAGCCTCCTGGTATCAACTTCGCAATTAAATTGCATGATAGAATACTCTGAGAGAACTTAAAGACAGGACAAGATAACGTTCCCTTGCGGGAACAACATTGAGATAGTTGGGAACTTCGTCTCTCTCGCATGGCAAAACCCTAGGGTTTCTGTCTCGACTGCAAGTCCCTGCTAAGGCAAAGCTTACCTTCCCTCCTAATGCTTTTCTTTCAGCTGCACATTAATGTAGAATGATAAATTTCCAAGAGCCAAGTCTCTAATATATGTCCTCTGTTTTGCTACAGCGACTTTGTTTATTTGCTTCCAATTAACATGGAAGAGGGATTGGTTCTTGTTTTTGGGATTATACAGTATTTGTTTGAGTGGACTTTGAGATGAATGCCTCTGTATAGGTTTGGGAACCCAGTTGAGACACAATCATGGGAATTATTCTGCTGACTTTGTTTTATTGGCGTTGTTGGATGTTTTATGACCAATTTGATCAGAGCTCAATTGTTTGATCATTGAGCAATGGAGTTACTGTCATCTTTCGCCCCAAAGGGACAACTGGCTGCTCTTTCGTGCAGGGACAGCCTTGAGCTTGATTTAGGTAATGTCTTTCTGCTTCTTCTTTTCATAACCTTGGATAAAGACACAAACTGCAATAGCTGTTCTGAACCTATATTTGAGTAACCCATGTGGAGCATTATCTTTCATCTATTTGTAAATACAGAGCACATATTGCTCAAAGTGCTTTTTGTGTCTGTTGGCAAATTACAAATTGTTGTGTGATTATCACAATTTGCATTTTCTCACTTCCCATTGGGACAGAAATTTCTGCAGTGATCATAGAATTCTTGAGTAGCCTATTTAGGTTCTAATGGAATTGGAATAATTCTTAAGTGATCCGGATAACCTAAGAATGATTCCAGTGGAGACGCACCTCTGCAATTGGATCTTGGTAGATGGAAGAAGGCTTTCGTGTCTAAAGATAGGCAACAATGCGGTGTTGACTAATGCGAGCTTGCCACTTGACTCTGCTTGGCTTTCATGTATGTACTCAGGGACTTTGATCCTTTAACTTTTATTGTTGAAGCTAGAATAAAAAAGAGAACGTCCTTATACATGCTCAAGAATGCTTTGAGGAAGGAAGGGTTGCAAAATAGTGTAATTTAGAGTAAGGTATGCTTGCCTAAAACTGTTACTAGCCTTTTGCCAACATCTAGATTTGGTCCTAAAACCATGCACGCACTACCATTGTTAATGAATCCCATCTAATGAATTGGTTATATCTAACAGCTGTAGAGGTAGGTTTACAGTGCAAATGTATGTGGGAATAGACCCCCCTACTTGACAATAAAAGGCCTAAACCCTGAGACAACTTCGCAGAATTTTGTAGGGCGCATATGATTTTATTTTATCTTGATTTGTTTTTTCTGTGCACCCCTCGCACATTTGCAGAGCTGCCAGAATTTCATGGATTTGTTTCTGACTCCTGTAAGGCCGCCACAAGATAGAAACTTGCTGGAGGAGTTGCTTTTAGGCACACGTACCTTATGGGTTCTTATGAATATTGGTGCAGGGTGAAACCTGGTGTCTGCTTCTGATTCTCATGCATTGTGTCCCTTGCCAAGATTTGTGTATTGACCACAGTGGTGGAATGGCAGGCAGGCTGAGTGCGGAATCCCACTGTTTGCCAAAGATTAGCTGCCAGGTGACGCCTCAGTTATGTGTCAATGCAAGAACTATGGTGAGCTCCAATGGTGATGTGGAACGTAATCTGCATAGTGAAGGCACTTCATCAAGGGGGTCAGATTTGAAAAGGTTCGAAGGGATTGCCAGTGTAAATCCTACTCATCAGGATAGGGTCTGGATAGGACGGAGTCAGTATCGTGAGGAGCGTAGTCTAAATCGACGCATAGTTGAGGCTCCTGACGCTGAGTATGTACTAGCCATTGTTACTGAGGCTCTTAGGAAACCTCACTGGGGACAACCCAGAAGACTACCCTTGAGTCCTTTGAATTGTGCAACTGCCCTTCACCGCATTGCGAAAAGAATGGAAGCTGATTCTATGCTGAAATCTGAGAGGCTGGTGTTTGCTAGGAGGAGAGAATTGAAGGAATTCCTAGGAGCTGTTGTGCAGGCATTACCAGAGTGCTCAGCTCAGGGGCTGGCAAATATTGGATGGGCGTTGTCAAAGATTGGTGGAAGTTCACTTTTTATTGAAGAGATGGACCTTCTTGCTAATGCGGCCCTTGACAAGTTACCAGAGTTTAATGCTCAGAATCTTGCAAACACTGCAGGTGCTTGTGCTTCCATGCTACATGCAGCCCCAATTCTCTTTGAGGGGATAGGCGAACAAGCTGGCCTTAATGCAGAAAACTTTAGGCCACAGGAGCTAGTGCAAATTTTGTGGGCGTTTGCAAGCTTGAAACAGCCTATATGTCCCTTATTTGATGCCCTTGATGAATTAGCAGAGAAACCAGATGCTCAAGCAAGCATTTTTAGGGGGTTCACTCAACAACAACTTGCAAGCATGGCCTGGTCAACTGCTGTTTTAAAACAGATGAGGCGTCCATGGTTTAGTGTTCTTTGGAGAAATATAAATACACGCGCTGTCATGTGGGGAGCAGAAATGAATACCTCTCAAGCTGATAGAAAACCCAAAGGATCCCAGCATTTATCTCAGCTTTACCAAGCAAATCTAACCTTAAGACTAGAGTACGCAGACATGAACTTGGCCACAGAGAAGGAATTTGAGAACATGCTAAACGAGGCTTGGGAGAATGAGAAGGCTATTCCTAGATCCAGTTCAGTAGATCACAAGGAAGTGAACAGGTTACTTGTTGGAACAGGACGAAAATGGGTCTCAGAATACTGTGGAGCCGTGTATTCATTAGATCTGGCTTTGGTGGAATCAAAAGTTGCTATTGAGATTGATGGCCCTACTCATTTTACTCGAAACACTGGTACGTACATGTTCTGACCAAAGCTCCGACTGAAATCTGACTTAACATGTGAGAAGGACTTGACTGATGTTTTATGTAATCCAGTCACCACTTGAGAGCGTGTAGTGCACATAACAGTAATTTGATTTAGCATTTTTTTTTCCTAGTTGGAATGTTCACTTGTGGTTCTGTTCCTTGTGGAGTATGTCTCTATGGCTTATTAACTGGTGGCATCTTAATGTGCTTTGAAGCAGATGCCCTCTTAGGGCACACAGCATTAAAGAGGAGGCTTCTAGAAGCATCTGGATGGACCATCATCCCTCTATCTTATCAGGAGGTAAAACATGCATTGGATCCTTACAGATTAGCCTCTTAGTTTGCAGTCAGAATATGAACCAATTTCGGTTGCTTTTAAATAAATTGCCTTTTTTTTTCTTGATTGTTGAATGGGATCAACTTCTGACTTGGTCTCTGCTATCATCAGTGGGAGGAGCTACGAGGGGAGCAAGAGCGGATGCACTATCTCAGGAGGCTCATAGGAGGCTCCACTTAGAGATCAGATTTATGCATGTCTTGTATTTCCAAGAAGGAAACCACCTGAGGCACAATTTTGGTAGCATATCTGACAGCAGTGTCAGAAAAATTGCATCTGGGAAGATTTAGAACTTCAAGTTCTTAACTTGCTCCAGATATTGACCAGTGTCTACAATATGTGGGAGACTATCATTAGATCAGTGATCAATGATCAGAAGAGTAACTACACTGATTATCCCATTTAGTGCATGTGGTATGAATTACCGAAACATGCACTATTTTGCCAAATCTCAAAATTATTGAGGGTTGAAATTTTTACTCAGTGATATTTATTTACTGAGTGATACTAAATACATAAATACATGCTCGTTGACCATATATTTCAAGAAAATTAGTGTGAGCTCTTAGGTGTTTGTAGAGTGCACAATATGTTTTGGTGAGCTCGAAGAGGCTTCTTTTCAATCGGTGCCATTCACTTAGGCATCTCTAAATACTAGGAAATTGAAGAGAGCTTGCATTGAGAGTTTATGGTACTTTTGACACTTTGGGCTCCCAAAACCCTAAATCTTTTGGTGGCACAAATTTCATAGCATCAAGAAATTTAGTATCACCTTTGCTAATTTCCCACATGCACTATTAGTCCACGGCTAGGGCGAACCGACCCATACATTGGTACCTTACCGGATGTCTAGTGATGTCACATTTGAATGAATCGGCCCTCAACCTCATAGGGGGTCTTTTTGTATTGGAGCCACTTCATCCACAATATGTAGGATGGTTGATTTTAAGTGAGTGCCACGAATCCCCAGCCGTTCGCCCTCCCCGGTAAGGTACGGATATATGGGTTGGTTCGCCCCAGCCATTAGTCCACCTTCACTAAATGGGATAATTAGTGTAGTGTCTTTTGTTATAGATTATTTGATGATAACTTTTTTTCAAATGATTGCACCTTACATCTCAACCATTAGTTTTTGCTAGTGTGATGGTCATTGCACTATGTAAGTGATCATTGAAGCAGGTGTCAATGCTAAGGTAGGTGGGTCTTAAATGGTTGCTTTTTTCAACTAGTCCACTTCTCTTGAGGTAGAAACATGTGATTAGCTTGAGATGGTTAGCAAATCCAAATTGAGGCCATAGCCACTTTGCTCATGATTTTTGGAAGCTCATATGAGTATCTTGTCCATTATCAAAGTGAAGATTCTCATGCTTGTGAAGTGGTTATATAGTTCCCCCCAATTACGTGGACAAATGAACCTAGAATGGTTATTATATTTTGAGCACTTAGTCCAATCTCTTTTAAACCCATATCTTTTTGGTGTCCGTTTTTGGAGGCATATGTTAGACATAAGTTCATGACTGTATATACATCGTATAATACTATATATAGTACACTAGTTTGTTATCTAAGTCGAAGAGTTGTTATGTAAGAGATGTGACTCTTACATAAGAGTTGTGTCTCTTAAAGAGGGCTCTTCTTGAATACAAGCATACATTGAAAATTGTAACATTATTCTTTAACACAACTACTTTGCTCATGTGTATGTATTATCTTCTTTTCTCATAAAATTCCACATGGCATTAGAGCGATCTTGATGTTTAGAATGCTTGATTCTTGAGTTCAATGAGTAAAGTGTTGAACAAGAAAAGGATTATTGTATTGATTACAAAATAGCTGGTAATGGCCATGGAAGAACAACCTATTGTAATCAAAGAGGTTGTTGATGAAATTGAAGTTATCAAACCTATGGAATGTGATTCTAATCTTGCACCAAACAATACTCTAATAAACAACCGAACACAAAGCATTAGTGAAATGGAAGGAATGGAAGCATGGCGGAACAATCTTACTATCTTCATGGAAGACCTTGAAATACATGTGATATTAAATCAAGTATACTGAAAATGGCACAAAAGGTGGACATCAGCCATGTATCTAAATTTGATGGTTCTTACTTCAATATATGGAAACATAGATTAACATAGATTTTCAAGGTAGAAAAATTATGGCCCCTTGTAAGTGGTGTAGAACTCTTACTGGTGGCACCGATGGTAGCATAAATTGTTGTTGGATTCCCATCTTTACCTGTCACATGAGCAAGGAGTATAGGTGCATGGGAAGACAAAGACGCTTTGTCTTTAACATTTATCAATAATTTCCTTCAAAACAATATTGTTTCACATATACAATCATGCACATATGCTCATCTTGCATGGCAAGAACTATTAAAATTATTTGAATCACATGACGATGTAACAAAAATGTATTTAAAGGATAAACTACACACTTTAAAAAGAAAAGAAAATGAAAGTGTTGTACAACACATTCATAATTTTAGAGCTTACCTTGAGCAATTATTAGTAGCATGTTTAGCATTTCCTGATGATGAAGCCATACTCACCTTGATGAGAAGTCTTCCTCCAAGTTATAGATCCTTCGTTAGCTCTTTAAGAACGCAACCAATAACTACCTTGCAATCACTAATCACAAATTTGATTCAAGAAGAAACCCTAATGAAGATTATGAACTTTATTACAGACAACGCATCAACACTCTATGTAAAAAAGAAATTTTATATTAAAGGTAAGAAACCTTACACTAAAATTAACTTTAGGAAAAGTTCATATTCAAAGGGAGGGAGTAGTGACTCCAAGCCTTTTGAAAGGAAAAATGTTGATGCTGATAATAAATGTTTCTACTACAAAAAACAAGGACACGTGATTGAAAATTGCAGAACAAGAATTGCTGCAAAAAATGGTAATAACAAAACTCAAACAAACATTGCTACCAGAAAAGAAAAAAAGCCATATGTGGTAGCTTTAATAGCTAAAGGAACATCAAACTCCACATGGTATGTGGATTCAAGAGCGACACAACATATGTGCCGTCAACTTGAAGGCTTCACAAAATATACAAAAAGCGAAAATCGACAAGTTGTCTACTTAGGAGATGACTCAACATCATAAACCATGGAAGGATATGATGATGTAAATATAAGACTTGTAAATGGTGATGAGAAGATCATACTTGATGTCTTACACATACCGGGACTTGCAAAGAATTTGTTTTTGGCCAAACAATTAGACAGAGCCGGTGGAGAAATCCGCATCAAAGCTGGGAAATTAACACTTATCAACAAGTTTGGACAAGTAATTGCAATATGCAAGTTAAATCTTGATTCATATGACTTAGGTGTCACTGTGACAACTAATCATCATGAAATTGCTATCCCAACTACAACATATCTAAACGAAGCAAATTTGTGGCACCTAAGACTAGGCCACATCAATCAAAAAGATATTGAAACAAATTCAAATTCAAAAGGTATTGAATTTTTTGATGAAAATGAAACAACTTTATGTCAATCTTGCATTGAAAGCAAACAACATAGAGAAAACTATCCAATTCAAGCAACACATTGAATTATTGAAAATAGTACATTCAAATATATGTGGACCCATGCAAGTTGGGCCACATACAAGGTGTACTTACTTCATTACGTTCATTGATATCTTTCAAGATATTGTCATGTATACTAAATGACACATAAATCACAAGTATTTGATAAATTTTCACAATACAAAAGCTTTGTAGAAAAACAAACAAATCACAAAATTAAAATACTAAGGTCCGATTAAGGTGGAGAATATGTGTCCAACGAGTTCAATGATTATTGTCAAAAAGAAGGCATCAAAAGAGAACTTACTACAACCTACACACTACAACAAAATGGAGTGTTAGAAAGAAAAAATAGGACATTGATTGGAGCAGTTCTAACCATGTTATCCTATCCTAAATTACCAAAGAGATTTTGGGGTGAAGCACTTCAAACTGTAAATTACCTTCAAAATAGAAATCCATAAGGGCTATGACAACAAGAAAAATTCCTCTTGAAAGATGTCATGAAAGACAACTAAATTTATCTTATCTTAAAGTTTTTGGATGCAAAGCTCATGTCTTAATTCACAAGGCATTAAGAAAAAAATTGGACTCACATTCCCTTGAAGCAATCTTCCTAGGCTATTGTGAGCAATCAAAGGCATATAGACTAATGAATAAACAAAAAAAGATTATCATTTCAAGAGATGTCATTTTTTTATGAAAGTCATGGATATCCTCAAGAAATGACATTGCAAGACCAAATAGAAGAAGAGATTTTAATAGATCCAAATCTATTCAAAATAAACCCTTCAATAACAAGGGAAAGTCAACCATCATTGCCATCCGGTAACATTAGGCCTCCACCTCCACAAGGACAATCATTGCAAAAATCAACAAAATCCACCTTCTCATAATGATGTACTTGAAAAATTTCAGAATTGTCATGACATGATGATAGAGAAAATTTACCTCATGCAGTTGAAGCAACTTCAAGATTAAGAGCACCAAGTTCACCTCCAAGCTTTTACGCCCAACCGCCAAGTTCTTTAGCTCAACCTACAAGATGCAATAAACCTTCACAAAGGTTAATTGAATCTATTGAAGGCAAAGAACAAAAAAAAAAATCCTTATTTACGACGACATCATCAAGCAATTGTTGTCAATACTTCATCAAACCCACCTCAAACCATGAAAGAAGCCTTAACACGATCATATGCCAAAGAATGACAAGCTGCCATAAATGTTGAGTTGCAATTTTTGGACAAGAACAACACTTGGAAGCTTACCCCTCTTCCATCCAATTGAAAAGCAATAAGTTCTACATGGGTTTTAAAGATTAAAACTAAAGTTGATGGTACAATTGACAAGTACAATGCTAGGCTAGTTGCTAGAGGCTTTACACAAGTTCATGGTATTGATTACACGGAGACATACTCTCCGGGTGTTAAATTAAATTCAATCAAAGTGTTGTTAGCCCTTGCAACACAATATAATCTATACATACACCAATTAGATGTTAAGACAACCTTCCTAAATGGATTTCTAGAAGAAGACATTTATATGGTTATACACGAAAGACTACCTCCATCCGACAATCCAAACATGATTTGTAAACTTCTCAGGCCCTTGTATGAACTTAAGCAATCCTCAAGAGCTTGGTATCAATGGTTGAATCAATACCTTCTCCTCTTAGAATTTCAAAGGTTAGAATCCGATGCAAACATCTATCTCAAAAGAGAAAATGACCATGAATACACAATTATTATTGTTTCTGTTGATGATTGTATATTTTTAAGCAACAAAATTTCACTCATTCAACAAGTCAAAATTATTTTTCAAAAACAATTTGAGATGTCAAATGAAGGAGAAATTCATTATACTCTTAGAAATGCCATAATTAGAAATTGACAAGAAGGCTACACAATTATACACCAACAACAATAATTGACATCCAAACTTGAAGAATACAACAGGCTCAATTGTAATCCATTAAGCACACCAATGCAAACAGACATTTCACTAAGCCAAGAGGAAAGTCTCACTCCTTACTCACTAATGGTTGGTAGCTTAATGCCATTGTCAACTCCCGCCTTGATTGTGCATACACTATTAGTAGTCTTGCACAATAGCTATCAACTCCAGGTCCATCCCATATTCAAACTTTGTAAAGAACACTGCGATACATCAAAGGTACCCTTACCTTTGGAATCAAATACCAAAAATCCCCTTAGAGAGATATTTTGCATGGTTATTCCAATGCCGATTGAGCAGGGCACAAAGACACACGGTGTTCAACCTCCGGATATTGCTTCATACGTGTCATTTCTTGGGGCAGCAAGAAACAACAATCAGTTGCACTGTCCTCTACAGAATCATAATACATGGCATTGGCAAAAGCAACAGTTGAAGCTATTTGGTTTTGAAAATTATCACAAGAACTTGGTTTTACTCAAACTGGACCTACCACCATCTATTCGGATAGCCAAAGTGCTATCGCATTAAGTGAAAGTCCCATGTACCACTCAAGAAGCAAACATGTTGACACCCAATATCATTTTACAAAAGAAAAAAATTCTCACAAGAGAAGTTCAACTCACCTACATACCAACTTCACAGATGACAACTGACATTCTAACAAAATCACTACCAAAAGACAAACATATCACTTGCATGTCTCAACTTGGTATGTGTTTGATTCCTCAATCTCAAACACCTCAACATTTCAAGATCAATTTAACTCGCAAATTTTAGCCCTTGTTGCTTACACATCTCAAAGTGTATAACCCTATATTCTATGTGGGAGACACTCGCCCCTATATTTTGACAAGTCTTAGAGTGGGAGACAAGGACATCAAGGCTGGCATACACTTTTCAAAATATCAAATTTTTAAAAAAAAATTGTCAAAGCAACAAGGAAATAATTGTGAAATCTTCAAAGAAAATACTCACAATGCAAAGGCAACAAATGACAAAGACAGTGCACACAACTGCCACCACTATTACCAGAGTACTCATAACAGAAATTATCATCAAGAATTTTATCACAAAAATTTCCAAGAACCGCGCTGGAAGGAGAAACCAGCCACTGGCCCGAGCCAGCATTGTGCATTAAAATGCACACATTCTTCACAAGACAACTGAAGAAGGAGGCGACTCTAGCAAGGTTTTGAAGACAAAAGGAAGCAACCATCTTGGATGAAAAATGATAATGTATGACAAAACTTTCAAATTGGATGAAAACAAACTAGTGTACTAGTGGGAGTGTTAGACATATGTTCATGACTATATATCCATCGTATAATACATTGTGTAGTACACTAGTTTGTAATCTAAGTTGAAGAGTTGTCATGTAAGAGATGTAACTCTTACATAGAGTTGTGACTCTTGAAGAGGGCTCTTCTTGAGTACAAGTATACATTGAAAATTTGTAACATTATTCTTTAACACAACTACTTTGCTCATGTGTATGTATCTTCTTCTTTTCTCATAAAATTCCACACCATACGTAACCACCTACCACTCAAATATAGTTGTCCGATTAAGAGAAGTATCTCTTATTACTTCTTAATCGGACAACTATAGGGTAAGAGGTGGCCTCATTACACATTTGGCATTTGTAACATCCAAATTGCTGAAGGATTGGTATCGGTTGTCTAGATGTGTGTCTCGAGCTTACAATCATGTTGAACCCATAATATAGGACACCACTGACTTGTAAGGTGCTAATAAGCTAGAGCTTGTAACGTCTAACACTTCAAATAAACACTTCTTCAGCTCGTTTCTCTTGCTCTCCATCTTTTATTTACTAGCAAATTAACATCTACAAATTTGCTTGCACTAGCAAATCTATGATGAATCACCAACAAAAACCTTATTGAAAATTGGAGCTCCCCTTATTTATTTTGTGGTTATTGGAAGTGCATGTTTGTTAATTAAATACATAGGTCGTACCAATTGTATTTGCCTTTGAGTGTGAAATTTGAAGATGTAGACCAACCTCTTTCAAACATGTGTCTTTATGGCGTTTGTTCTTTGACCCTCACCCAAACACACACCAAAGTGTCAAATATAGGTCTCCAATAAAGAAAAGTAAATGAATGACACCCACATACAGTACCTTGCTGCAGAGAGGATTCCTTTGATTTCTGTGCTTGGTAGAGCGGATTGTCTGAGTCCCTCATTTTGGTTTGCAAGAAATTGATGGACACAGTAAGATGAGCATAGTTGCACTACTAGTATACGATGCAGACAGGTTACGATGTGACCATATACCATCAAGGATCACTTCCATCTCAGATCTTCAGTTTATTGAGCATGTAAAGTTGAAAACATCATGGAAGGAAAAAATTGAAGTAAAATGTAGATTCAATCCACCCCACATCATGTCTCATGATGACAGGCGGGTAAAGGGTTTGCACGGACCAGCTTCGCTATTTGCTCCGCACCCAGAACTTTAAATTTTGTTTTACAAGAATCCCTGCTCCTAATTTTCAAACTACCTAGTCAGCTAGTATACGAGTGACATGTCACTAAGAGATTTGAGCCATCGCTGACATGTCCCTCTCGATCAATGGATAAACTACCTATGTAGTTAGTAGGTTGAACTAATTATTCTTCGAACAAACTTTCCGAATCTCTCCAAGTTTGGTGCTCGTGATGGGACCAAGGTTCCCTAGCTTCACCATGGCGGTTGCAAACTGCTGGAGGAAGGCAGTATTTGCTCCTTGTGCAAGAGAAGTAACTAGAGGCTTCGTCTCTGTGTTTTCTAGAAGGCCTTGGTCTGATTGCATTACTCCCTTTTTGATGAGAAGTTGCTTAAAGTAGTCATTATCCATAACCAATGGTGTACCTTGGTCTAAGAAGGTGGAGTTTCCCAGTACTGATTTATTTGGGCACACTTTCCGCAACGCCGTCACAAGGGTCGAGTTCATTTGTGGGTCGGGTTTGCCTGTGTCGAAGAAGTTCCAAAGACGCTCGAAAAAGAATCCACAGTGTGTTTTACCAACTGTGTGTCCCCCTCCTGCACATCGCATGCACGTCAGAGACAGAAGCTTTGACTTAATGCTAAGCAATTTCTTTTTCACGTGTCTATACGTAATGGATGACCCTGCCATAGCTTGACCACTGCAAACTACATAACCGGGGAAAGAAGTGTGAATGTCGATATGCGATAACAATGAGATATCCATCTACTCTAGTCTACTCATGAACATTGACTAAATATTTTAGAAGAAATGTTCTCTACATCGATAGAATAGCACAAGAAAGTTGTTGAAAGTGCACTCCATTTGGATGAGTGAAGTTATATCAATTAATGAACGCATGCCCTCTAGCCATCGGCTGTTGTAGGCACCCAACACCACTAGCACACAGCTCAATGGGTTGGTGGACGCCTACTACAACCCGAGACATGGCTCCTCACCTCCATTACCTACATTATCTAGTTCAGTTATACCGTCTACTGTCACAAGCTGCGATAAACCAAACTTCCAACAGAACTTAGTTACCGTGGTTTAAAAGGTTCACCGGTAATTATCTAGAAAGTCTTAAAAACAACTCATTTGCTCGACATCTACCGAGGAAAATATTTGAGTGCATGCAACCAAGGTATGAACTGCGTGTGAAGGCAGTTCGATGGCATTGTGGAATACCTGTGAGGACCACCATTTCCTGAGCACTAAACCCTTTGCTGGAGAATTGGGCAAGTATGCTAGTGATGGGAGTACGAGAAGTGGGCATGTTGTCTGCGTCTGCTTTAAGAGAAACCTTGCCATCCTTTCGACCAGTTGGTATGATGTAGGATGTTCCACCACCCTGCCAAACAATTGCATAGAAACCTTCACCCGTCAGAACACAAAAACTAACTCACAATCCATATCTGATTCTCAAAACAGCTGACAAGACAATGCCTTCACAATGGATTAAGATAGATAGCGCAGTTGCAACACATTGCATCAGCGGTCCCTGTGCTGAAAGTAGAATTATGAGACTCATGGGATGATCACCAACTTGAGAAGTCAGAAATTTCCCACGAAACTATGTTATTCTCAATGAGGACTGGCACTTTCAGTTGATTGCATATCTCAACAAATAATAATGAGCAGGGTAGTGAGGTCAGCCCGCTCACCTCAACAACTGCATCTCTGGCAGACAGAGCGATTATGTCAGCGCAAGACACTTGGGTGCAGTTGGCTTTCGTGAGCATGGATTTGAGAAAATCAATGAAATCCAACCCTTGCAACGTCAGATTCGTAGTTGAGTCAAGCTCAGTCTTCGTGGTGTTGGTGCCCTTGAGCAATACGGAAGCATCGCACTTTCCCTGCAACCCATGAGCATTGACTCGTCACACATGAGATCACCTCTTCAAGGAAAGCTACAAAATGTTCAACAACGTCAGTAAACAACATCATTCATCATCCCTGCTCCTCTTCTCTTCTGAGCCACACACACTGAGGAATTTGAGATCGATGTGCAGGAGGAGATATAGAAAGCAAGGTAAGTTGGGAGAGATATTTGAGACTTACATTGGCAAAGCAATCATGGAAAAAGAGGCGGATGAGAGCTGGAATGATGGTTGGATTCTTTTTCGCCTGCGCCACCACTGCATTTCTGATCCGAGTCTCCACCGTTGCACACGAACCAGTGTAAAACCCCACCTTCAACTTCGTCGAGGTCGATGCCTTCTTCTTCGTCGCTTTCTTGAACGTGAGAGCCCCCGTCGCTTCAGCCGGTGTGCTCAAAGAGCTTGTCGCCAGGACAAGTACCACCAGAGTTAATCCCACGCCCATCAAACCCCTCGCCCCCATCACTGCAATATTTACTTGAGCTAATTCTAACCAGCCTGCAAATCTAATCTGCTCGCAAGCTCCAAGTTCAAAAGCTTTCCAACCAGCCTGCCTGCAAATCCTGCAGATTTATCTTCTCAGGACACCAGTACTCTTGCGATAATCAAGTCGATTTAGATTCATGTGTAGCGTGAAGAGAAATCCAACACCTGCCAAACTTCAGATTCTGACCTGGCAGCTTCGACCTCCCTCGCCGCTAGACTTGTAAATTCTCCTGCATCGTATGCAACTTGCACAGAACTCACTCAACACTTGAATGTTGATGTGTCCAAGCACACCATCACTTGCCCTTCACGAGCAATCTGAAGGTTGTCAGAGATGTTGTTGCTGGAAAATTATGATAGCATGTTATTATGTAGGAGCGAAGTTCTTGGGCGGCAGGTGTTATGGTGGCCTGCGATCCTGATGATCTTGAGTCGTCACGTTCGAGTAGCTCGGACGCGGAAGCTGAGGAGGACAAGGTGGGTGGTGTAAAGGATTCCAGGAACCGCATTGCAGTGCTTGTCAGTTTACAGCTGCCTGTTGCTTTGTTGGATTTACTTCACATCCTACCTCCTGATCCTGTGCGCAGATCGGCTGCGTTGCTTAGCTTTGGCTTCCCGTCCCGCTCGCGAGGGCTGCTGGAGTGGACACCGGAGAGTGTGGCGGGCTTGGCGTGCAGTGGCCGCCGAAACTTGGGTTGACAGAAACAGCAAGCTGGGTCGGAGTGCGTTGGGCCTCCCATTCTTCAAGTAGACATCCCTTATTCAGTTACTTTTCTCATTGGAACACCTAATATTTGAGAGGTACAGTGTGTGGCTTGCTGTAGCTCCAAGAACGATTTCCAAAAAGATGACATGTGTAAACAACATTATATTGGACTGCATACTCCCATTCTTAGAACTCAATTGTAGATCAGACTCGATACTTGTCAATGGGGTCATGTGCTAATGATTGCCCGTGTCAAATGGGAGGTGTGATATTCTAAGACCACGTTTCCTAAGTTAGTAGTGTTGTAACCCCTTTTGCAATTATTCCTTGTATTATTATCATTAGATGTATAAGTTGAGGCCAGGGTGAATGCACAAGCTAGTTTGGACACTTTTAGCATCCTAAAAGTTCATAACAATTTCAAAGCTAAATGAGCACACTAGGTAGTAGCAAATTCAAACAAGGATTCACATAAGAACTAAGCTTGCTATTTACGGACCAAATAACCAACAAGAGGAGAGTGGATGACAATCAGCCGAAGCAATGGGTCATCCACCTCTTTGAGTTGGTTATCAGTCATATTAACCGATCAACTCACATGGACATAATTATATGGAAATTATGGATGATATCGCATCTCCATGGATGACACGTCGATAAAAAATCTAACAACCCTCTTGGGTGTGAGATTGCTCATGGACTCTTTGCTTTCAATTGCCCAATAATTGATCACTTGAAGTAGGTCTTAGTTAGATAGATAGATGACAAGACTCAACTTGACGAGGATGCAAGCATTAATGTATAACCTCTCCGTCCACGGGGTCCTACCACATAGTGGTGAAGGGTGTGTGTCTCTAAGGGCCACTTCACACATGAGCCAAGAGCTGTGACCTTGTAATGGTGAGACCCTTGACTCTCATCCAAAGGCCACGCCATGGGTGTTGGGAAAGCCATTTTATGTAGTCACGGGCCCTCAAGCATAGTGAGAATGGACCATGTTGCAGGACCATTGTATATTTTGTTGGCGGAAAAAAAGGGGAGGATTTGGTTTAATATAATATATCTCAAACTCTATCAATTTAAGAGAATTACTTGATGGTGTTTGATTGTCCTAGAATCTATTCTAGAATCTATTTTGGAATCTACCCTACAATTTGTCCTACTAGAAAAAATAAATAAAAAGTCATGGTCTTTCAGAATTTGCGTTATGCCCACCTTTTGGAGGTGGGCCTGATGCAAATTCCAGTAGACCATGCACCCTTATCCACAATCTACCATGTAGGACTCCATGTAGACTTTTCATCCACGAACTTTTCTTTGAGCCTTTAGGCCTTCACCTCCCTAGTGTGAAGTGAACTTGGATGGTCTCCGCCTTTTCGACCAATGAGAGCTCTTACATTGCCGTGGTCGTGGGCCTTCAGCCTTGTGTGTGAAGTGGCCCTAAGTCTAGACTCATGAAACCTCATGGAATTTTGTCCAAATTTGAAGCTACTTAAGGTCACCACTAAACTATCACATTGGACTTTTCAAAGCAACTTATAATTGTTATATTCAGTAAAGTGATGATACATTGACCCTTTCTCCCCACCTTCCTCATTAGGTTAATATGTGGCTCTATTGTGGTTCACAGACAATTTTGGCCATTGCATCATATCTGGCTTGTATTGAATCATATCTGGCTAGCAATTTCAAATCACAAAGTTAAGATCATTTTGAGTTACAAAATTTCTAAAAGGTCAAAGTGAAATTTAATTTATGTTAATTTTATCACACAAGCCCTCCCTCCCATATTTATTAGCTATTGGACCTAAAACAATGTTTACATTTTGATCAATCATTCTATTAACAATTAACAATCATTAATGGTGTATGTTCATAACTACAAGCGTTGTCACATACTACTTAATTATAAGTATCCGATTTATACTAAGATTAATCGCATACCAAGTATGAAAGTCAGTTGCACAACAAGAAAGTATTGGTCTAAATGACATGGCCAAAATAATCAATATAACATTGCATCATTTAGACTACACCATTTATGGTATTTAGTGTCGCATACACTATTTGCGAATGGCCTAAACTAGATGCTTAGAGGTCTCAAAGTGTCATGTCCACTAATTGCCAATATGATATTATTTGTCAACACAAGTAACTTTTTAACTAAAAAAAATATCTGCTTCATGACATTTAGTGTAGCGCAGTGGGATACTTGAGATGATAGTTTTGCATTTTAGTATGCAAGGGGTAGATATTATTGAGCATACTCATGGCAAGTGTCATGTGTTTACATTTTTGTATGTAAAAGGAAGATATTATTGAGCATACCAATGCCAAGTGTCATTTGCGTACATGCACCTTGTAACATTTTTTAACAAAGTCTTGCCAAGATACGAAAAAGCACACATTGAATGCCAAGTGTCATAAGGTGACACTAATGGTGAAGTTGTTGATAATTAGTGTAACCTAGCATACACCTCAAAATAGGGTAAAGTGACAATATTATGCATGTGACACTAAATACCATAAACGGTGGAGCTCTCAAAGGAACAACTTCAACAATTTTGATGCAATATATGATCCTTGTGAACTCATCTAGGTGACACAATGTCATTTTGGGTTGTGTCATTTAAACCCACATTCGTTTGGAGTGTTGGCATAGGCTCGGGGACGTCACCCTACGAAAAGTAGTAAACCACGTGAGTTAAACTATAGGATTCATTTTATTCATTGGAGGAAAAATTTATATAAGACTTGGATCTACCATAGCCTTCAATTAATGCTTGAAATGTCATTATATGTAAAATAGGGTATTGGAAAAACCCTCATTTTCTTCAGTAGTAGATATAAATTAGTATGAATAAAATCATGGGATTTTTTTTAATATTAGGATGAGTATAATCCCTAGTCCTTCTTGTAGACAAATGGAAAATAATACATTTTCAGTACAATGTAGTGATGAAATCATCACTAAAAGCATATCACGTGTGTAGAAGGGAAAATTTTGCCCGTGGGTTGGAATTATTGGTCCATTTTCAAATTGGTTTAGGGTTTCGGTTTTGAGCCTAGGAGTGGTGGTGCCGCTTGCTCCCATTTTTCACTTTCTTGCTATGCAAGTTTTGAACACTCACCATAGTTGTAATGCATTTTGAGGCATTAGTTTTTTGTTCTACTGTAATTTTTTCTATTTTTGTGATTTAAATGGTTACTCAATTGCTATGCTCGATTGTTTTATGTTGCTTTCTAGTTTGGTTCAAATATGCTCATGTACATTGCATATGTCCACGCCAAACACTTACCCTAAAACCTTAATGTCCATATGAGCAAATGCCTAAGTTTTATAAGTACTATAGCATGCCAAGAATTAAGCTACATTTGGACTTAGAATTACCTATAGGGCGCTGGAAATTAAGACCAAGTAGTTTTTTTTCTACTAAAAGGGTCTCTTAAAATCATAATTACTAGGTAAATAGCCCCCAAACAAATACCCAGTTAACGCACGTGGTTACAAAATATAAGGGGAAGTGACCTCCCCGAGGGCATAGGTTGATGTGAAAGTATTTATGAAATATATATGTTGATTTCTTAAATAAGAGTCAGTGGCTACATATACAAACAATCCTACCTCTTTAATATGACACATTTGGGAAACCATCATATTATTTTGGTGTCGCATATTTGATAACATGACAAATTGGACCTCTTTGTCATAATAACATGGTACTTCATGAAACACACATTACATATTTTGCCACATATACAAAATAAATATTCTTTTATTGTAGATGTCTTTACAAATATTCTTCTCCTTTAATATGACATGTTCGGTCACACAAGAAAGTGTCATATTATTCGAATGTCGCATTCTACATAATATGACATTTTGGCCTCCAATGTCGTGCTATCGAGGTTTTTCAAGAAAATGGCCTATTTCAATGTAAAATGTCTTTTTGTATACACAATGAAGATACATAAGTATGAAAGAAATTTTTTATTCCAAAAATATGCTCACAATGTCACAAATATGGAGTTTAAAAAAAAGTCCCATGATGATGTCTTCACCATATCACACACAATGAAAGTAAGAATCTATATCTTTTGATGATGCTTGTTGATGTTGGAAATGAAAATCTTGTGCAATTTATCCATAAAAGATTGCATGTTCATCATATCCACAACTGAAAACTCCAAAAGATGCTCCATTGCAAGATTTGATAGTCATTGGGCATACTCACGGGCTTGACAAAGCTTGACTATTGGTGTTGGCTAGTCGTCCACATCATTCCCCTCCATTTTCTTTTTATATAGATTTAAACCCAAATGGCTTTTTTACCCCATGTCAAATCCGCCAACTCAACCATGATGTACTATGCATCAACAATTTCCTCTCATGCCAATTGCACATATTCTTCAATAGGCATTTCTTCACTTCCAAGATTCAAAGAGGAGATGAGACTTGCCAATTTGTTTGTTGCTTCTTTTATTGTAGATTACTTATGTTCATTATATATGGCAAAATTAGCACTCCAATTTGTAGGTAAGACCTTGGAATCCTCCAATTGTTTCCTATGATTTGGAGATTCATCTCTCTCCACACTTGAGAGCACCACATAATATCATGCCTTACATTAGGCGCTATCTCCCACAAAGTCATGGTGAGTACAAGAATCAAACTAAGAGAGAACCCATCCCAAAAGATTCTTATTATACCAACTTTGAATGAAGCAATTAATCCCTTATCCAAGGGTTGCACCACACTTGTAAAATTAGGTGGTAAGAAAACAATAGGAATATTGCTCAACTGCAAGGTTCAAAAACCAAATGATTCACCCTGCCAACATGTTAAAGGGAATGAGTAGCGTAATTGTCCACAATTAAAAGTGCCTTCCACTTTTGAGATTTGCAATGTACATTGAGGCCATCATCCAACTCTCAAATACATATGATGTCATCCATGCCATTTGGTTTGCAAACCACCACACATAATCTATTGGCAACCACCTTCCAAAGCATATTGGGCACAAAGATTTGTAAGTAATCCTAGGTTTCAACTTGTTAGTGCATGTCGTGTTTACAACAAGAACAAGAGTGAGATGGTCTTTCTGAATTTTCCGCCCATGAACTTTTCTTTGCGTTATGTCTTGTTTGGGTGGGCTCGGTAAAGAAATCAGTCTCATCCATATTATAAACATCTTCCACTGCCATAAGCAACGTGGAGGAGGTCAGTGCTTACCAATTTGTGTGCAAGTTGTTTTGTGCATAAACATGATCATCAACACCGAAATTGTTGAACTTATAAATGAAATGAAAGCATCCGGCACTCAAGACTACCAATACCTCCGGAACCAAGAAATTAAAGAGTGGCATGGGCAAATCTAGGAGGTTAAGTTGGTGAGGACTGAAATTTTCCAATCTAAATAGATATGAGATTCAAGTGTGAGGACACATTTCGAATCAAGAAGAGAAATCAACTACTTCAAAAGTATAGTTTGCATATCCAACAGTCCCTAAACCCTCAACCTCCACCCAAATCCAAAGACTGAAAAGTGCAACGTTTGTTTTGAAACCAAGGTTTAAACAATTAGCTTAAGTTAGCTTAAGTTAACCATTGATGAATCCATCATTGACTCCTTGATCCCAGACAAATCATTGGCATGGGTCCCACCATTACATGCATTAATTACCTCAATTATATGACAAAACCAGCCTAAAAATGAAGAATTATGAGCATCATAGTCATAATATAAAGGTAAATTAACACTAGAAAGTTTGGTTGACAGGAAATATGTCGTATAATCGAGGTGTCATATTATTGAGTTTCATATTATTGGGATTAGAATGTATTCAAATTTCTCTCGTGAAATCTATGTGGACTTGAAGGAGGAATCAATAGTCTGTTGATGTTGCTACATCAAATTAGCAACAAATATCTTATTGAGCGTCTCCGATATGGACTACAATTTCATTACATTTGCAAGAGTAAACTCCAATGGGTCATCCATAAAAAAATGTAGCTAACAATTGAGCATGATGTTAAGCATTTGCTAGTCTCACAATAGGTGGAGGTCTCTCATCAGCATTTAAAGAGTCCAAGCCTAGGGCTTTGTATTAAGGTCAAAACCAGGTGGCTTTATTCTCTATCCCAAGGCCATATTAGATCATTGTCTTGAAATCAATCGCATAAACCTAACATGCCTTCAAATGCTCATAACTCTACCAATACAACTCGGAATTGGACCAAACTACCACCAAAAGAAGTAAAATTTCAAGAGTTTTCCAACAAACATGCAAATCAAAATAATCTACTAAATATTGAGTTCAAAATGCTCGAAAAGAAACTATGCACCTTGGTTTAGGGTTTAGGTGAAAAAATGTTGCGAAAGAAACAAAAGCTAATAAGTCTCTTGATTAGGTTTTGAGATAGAGAACGTAGTTCCCTTCATTCCCATGTTTTAACATCATTTTATATTAAAATTTTATTTTATGCACATTTCATATGTGAAAGCTACATATATTTAATATTAACTATGTACTTATACATATGTGGGACTTGCTGTATATGCATTAATTAACTCTATAATATGATATTTTGGGATCCCGGAGTGTCATATTAACAATGTCACAGTCGTATTATAGAGGTAGATTTCAACTAGAAAGTTTGATTTACAAAATTTATGTCGTTATATTGAGATTGTTGTATTATTAAGTGTTGTATTAAAGAGGTATGACTGTACATGCATATCCTAAATTTGTGTAATTTAGTATTACTTTGAAGGAAGACGGTTAGTAGACTAATTATGTTATCTAGTGTCACCAAATCTAATTGTCTTGGTCAATACTAATTGTAAACCGTGGTGTAGTGTCACCGACATTAAATCCTAACCCTACATTATTTGTCATTCCTTGTTAAATTTTTTGGGGATTATAGATTTACAATGTTGCAATTACTGTCAATTACCAAGCGATTTTTCATCCAAATTTCAGTCATCCATAACAATATTTCATCACAAGTTGTTGACAGGGGTTTGGCCAATGGATGAACTCATCCATCATCCATGACAATATTTGTTCACTTATTCATAAGAAAAGTGTCATCCGGAAAGTGACCATAGATGGTCCGAGACGACCCTAAACTACTGGATGATGGTGGAGAGATACCCAAATCTTAAGGAAGAGGTTGGCGGTTCGATTCCCGACTATGAAATCTCCTCTCTACTTGATAAAAACTTGCTAGGTGGTTAGCTAGCTCCTGTGCTTTGGCGCTGGCCTGTCGACCTTCTGTCTCAAAAAAAAAGAAAAAAAAAGTGACCATAGTGACGTAAAATACCCTATGACGTGAATACCATATTTAGTGTAGCTCATACTCCTCTACCACCCAATAAAGTAGTATTACTTAACTTATCAGGTCCATGATGATTTCAACAACTGACTCACACTTCCTTTTCATTTTCTTGTAGGGGCAGGTTTCTAAATAAAGTAATTATTTACTGGGGCTTTGCTGGAAAGGATGGCCACTGGTAACTTCACGGAAGGGAGTGCAAACAACGTCTGGGTTGCCTTCAAGGTGTTCTTCGTTGACTTCACAGCTAGAGGCATAAGCTTGTGATGATCCAGCTCGAGTAATTAAGGCAAATCACAAGTGAGTCAACGGAGGCCGGGGCAAACCAACCCCTATATTGGTACCTTACCGGGGAGGGCGAACGGCTGGGGATTCGTGGCACTCACTTAAAATCAACCATCCTACATACCGTGGATGAAGTGGCTCCAATACAAAAAGATCCCCTATGGGGTTGAGGGCCGATTCATTCGAATGTGACATCACTAGACATCTGGTAAGGTACCAATGTATGGGTCGGTTCGCCCTGGCCGTCAACGGACGAGGTAGTTATGGGAGGACGTTAAATTACCCCCCCCCACGAACTTTTCGGGGTGTCAGATCCGGGTTGGGGCAGACGCCCGTCCAGAAAATCCAGATTTTCTGGACCTGACCGAAAATTGTTGCCCACCCGTCCGACTTCGAAAAAAACGTAGTCCTTGCATTCTTGAAGGCCACTTACTCACAAATCCCATATTGAGTGCACTTCACCTTCAAGGTCCAAAATCCAATATATATGTTCACTTCCATTGAGTAAATAAACAATTGACTGGGATTTCATTTTTGAAGTGAAACCATCAGTAAAGCATGTAATTAACTTGGAAGTCAAAAATATTACAAAATCCTCATTAGCATTGAAGTTATAATTTTTGTGACTTGCCATTGAAAGGGTCTTTGTCATTCTTAAAATGGAACTAAATTTTATTTATATTTTTAGTATGCTAAATATTTTATTATTTTATAATATTTTAGTTAATACCTTCTACTTTCCCAGAGTTTTCATATCCATGTAAACTAATTAATTGTGATGGAATGTAACTAAGTCTAATTAATCTTAATTAATCTTAATTAAGCCCAATTATCAAAAAGTATGCTTACCAAATTAATTAAGCCTAATTAATTATAAATTATATTTACTGGAGTTAATTCCAATAAATTATGATTAATTCCAATAAGTACATTTTATATTTAATTAGGCTTGATTAATTTGGTAAGCATACTTTCTGATAATTGAGCTTCATTAGGATTAATCAAAATTAATTAGACTTAGTTACATTCAATCGCACTTAATTAGTTTACATGCATATGAAAACTTTGTGAAAGTAGAAGGTATTAACTAAAATATTATAAAATAATAAAATATTTAGCATACTAAAAATTAAAAAAAAATTAGTTCCATTTTAAGAATGACAAAGACCCTTTCAATGGCAAGTCACAAAATTATAATCTCAGTGCTAATGAGGATTTTGTAATATTTTTGACTTCCAAGTTAATTACATGTTTTATTGACGTTTTCACTTTGATAATGAAACCCCAGTCAATTGCTTATTTACTCAATGGAAGTGAATATATATATTGGATTTTGGACCTTGAAGGTGAAGTGCACTCAATATGGGATTTGTGAGTAAGTGGCCTTCAAGAATGCAAGGGCAATGGTTTTTTCAAAGTCGGGCGGGCGGGCAACAATTTTTGGTCAGGTCCAAAAAATTTGGACTTTCTGGACGGGCGGTTGCCCCAGCCCGGATCTGACACCCCGAAAAGTTTGTGGGGGGGGGTATTTAACGTCCTCCGTAGTTATGTGGCAAGCTCCCTGTGCTCACATTGTCTGGAATCCCCACTTCCCCAGTTGGAGCATTATTACACTAAGGTAGAAATACCATAACCCGTGAAAATAAGGTGATTCGCATTGAAGATATGGTCTTACAATCATGAGATAATTTTCCAAGATAAACGAGAAGGATTCATGAAGAATGCAAGTTGTTTCATATTTTTTTGCCTTGTACAAAAAATTCTACAATTGTTCAAAGTGGAAAGTTGTCAAACCCCCTACTCGTTCACTAGATTCTCCCTACACCGAACACGGTAATATGCATTTCCATACACAACATCACCTAAACCGGTTAATTCATGAGTACATTAAACTTGACTCCCATTGGCTACACTAAGTGTACACGCATTGAAGTTGCCGCCTCGCCATGATCGGTTTCAAAAATGGCACTTCACTATTATGATGGCGGTCTAGTGCACGGGTAGAGCCTGGTTAACCGGTTTGGGTATTTCTACCTTGTGCCATGCCAACACTAGGGCCGTTTGCTGCTCCTTGGGGCCACTTCACACATGAGCAAAGAGCCGTGACCATGACATTCTAAGAGCCCAAAAGAAAGTGTCCAAAGGCCGTCCCAACACACCTCCAAAATCATGTAGTGTGGTCACAAAACCCTCAAGTGTAGTGTGAAGTCATATGTGAACGGGCCCTCAACCAAATGCTATTCCAATGAATTTCTATTCATGTATGTCCTCACACATGATAAAATAGAATAGACCACTGGTTCGGAGTGCCATGGTCTCCCGGTTTTGTGTTAGGCCTACCTCCAAGAGGTGGTTTTTGAAAATAGTTCAAGTGACCTTGACACATGATCCATTCAATGCCATGTAGGAATCCGTGTAGACTTTACATCCATCTTGCATTCACATACTCTATTGGTCCCTCAAGCGTAGTGTGAAGTGAACTTGGACCGGCTCCACCTCTTCCACCAATGAGAGTGCTTGAAGTGTACTGGTCACAACCTCTCAGTCTTGTGTGTGAAGTGGCCCTTAGCAGTAAGAGGAGTCTCTCTTGATAGGGAAAATTTCCATTTTTGTTTGAAATTTATTGTCAACTTGTGTTTTACTCATAGTAGCCTCATCAAATATCATGTAACTCCAGTTTCGCTCGTTTATTAAACTGCATACAAGACAAAAACTCCTATCAGGCTGGAACTCTCCCACTGTTGTGGACCAATCGTTGGTCGTAGTGTGGGCATGCTACTAGTCTCATAACATAACGTTAGCTTCTTTCGAGATGATGAGCATAAACATAAGAAAGAAACGAAAAAATAAGGATTATAGTACTATCTACCTAGGATCCAGTACGATTTTCTTCTCCCCATTTCAGAACACTTCTCATAATCGAACTCCTAGTACAACTTCGTGCTACACTCTAAACTCCGTAGTATCACATCTGTGGCAACCAAAGTGCACGTGATATTACGGAGTTTTGTAGTGTTAACATGGATGCGTGATACTAGTGAATTAGTGTAGCATGTGACACTATGGAATAACACAAAGGAGATGTGAGGACAATTTGAATTTGTTCTCCCATCACCTACGCTGGTGTGGTCCGCTCCACTTGGCCTTCCCGGGTGATGTGGCGGACGCATGCACCAACATTCAACAAGTGGCATAAGAAGAAGAAGAATAAGAAGGTGACACTCCACATGCTGACACATGGCGCAATGCGAGGGTGTGAGTTGACTTCTTTGGTGGTTTGCATTAATGAGAAATTTTGTGATATAAGGGAGAGAAATGTGACAATAAGGAGTGAGATTTGGACTACGAACATTTGTTCCCTAGGGTTTCGGGATATTAGAGAGTGTGTGACATTATGGAGGTTGATATTACGGAGTTTAGGGTGTATGTCCAAAATTCCAAGAATCTGATGTTCATGTACGTACCAGGGCTTGAATTGATTACCTGCCCAAAAGGAAAGGAAAGGAAAGGAAAGGAAACATGGCCTCCTGCGGTTTCCTGTTCCAGACATGCAGTTTGTTCGTGAATCACCACAGCACTGCAAAAGAACTGAGCAAAAAGTACCACAGTGATGCATCATGTTCTTTATGCAGGCCATTTCCTTTTTAAAACTTTTGATCGTAAAGTAGCTTAGGAGAAAACAGCATGTATCTCAAGTCTCCCTCTTTAGTGCCGCGCACATGAGCGCCCACCAGCCAGTGCGCCAAGCGGTGGGCGACGGATTTCATCTGGCCGCGGATGGCAGACTTCCCTCCGCCGGCTGAGGGTGGCGGAGCGGACCGTCCACCTCAGCCCGGAAGGGGCGGGTCCGCCTTCCCTCCGCGAGGGTTAATACCGGGGAGTTTCCCATGTAACCGCCCAGCTCTTCTTAATTACAGTGGACCAACACCCTCGGCAACAAGCTTAAGAAGAGCTTGGACACCTTTAAACTCCCACTTCTTCTCCTTCTCTCACACATTCACAAACGCACATTGGGGGTTTTTTTGGGCACTTCGCTCACAAGTGAGGCTCTTCATTTTCACCATGGAGGAAGGGTTAGGATTCTTGGGGACCATGGTGCTTGCATCACCTCCGGTGTTAGGCAATCCGGGACCTTCGACCGATGGGCACGTTGTGGGTTTAGGGTCACCACCTCTTCTAGCAAGGGAGTGGACTCATGGAGCTACTAAATACCTTATAGAGTTGGTGAAGGAGAGAATTGAGAGTTATGGCACAACCGTTTTCAAACAACAACATTGGGAGAGGATTAGGGAGCAGGTTGTGCGAGATCATCCTAGCGAGGCCCGAAGGACTTGGACTCAAGTTAGGGACAAATGGGACAAGCTCAAGCGACATTATCACAAGGAGAAGAAATTGCACAATGTCACGGGGGACAATGCAGGTTCACAGTGGATTTGGTTCAATACGATTACGAGGTTCTCTCGGGTACGGCCAAGGCTGACGGGGTGCCTGGTGGTATGGACAATGGTCAGGATGTGGGTGTGGAGGACCACCCTCCAAGTCAACATGAAGATACACCACAACAGGTTCCAGATGACGACCTAGAGTCCCCCAGAACCAGGGCTGCTAATTTGCCTGGTGTCAGAGGACAACCCGTGAAGAGGAGGAAGGTGGCTAGTGATATGGCGGCCTCCTTGGATCGATTCTGTGAGGCCACTCGTAGAATTGAGGAGATGAAATTGGAGGCCGCCATCAAACGCCATGAGGACACTAAGAAGTTAGAGTTAGAGATGTTTAAATTGACGCAGGCCACAGGAGAGGATGGCAAACTTTTTTGCGAATGTGCTTAAAGATTTGAAGAAGTAGTTATAAGAATACCGCAATTGGATGCCACCGATTGGCTTTTTTTTTTCTCTATTATGCAATATAGCAATATTGTTGTCCTCCAATATTATAACACATTTTGAAAACACGAAACAAATTGTATCATGAACATGTTGTCTTCTTTTTTGTATGACAAATGGCGTACGATTGTCGCATTATTAAAAGAATACGAAATCATATATAATATGTTCCTCCATGTTTATACAACAAGTTTAGGCAATGTAGATGGTATGAAATAATGACTTTTTGACTCCGAACAAATACAAATATTTCCACTAAGTCTTCAAATAGGAGTGCACATATTTTTGGTGTTCTACGCCCAAGTCGTACCCCCTCCCCCCAACTTCGCCAAATAACTAAAGTTTGCCCTAAAACGCATGCAAACCTCTCTCGGTTATAGCGGACACTCCCACCTATCGCACCGCACATAGACGATGTTCCACTGTACATTTTCGGATTCTTTTCACTCCACTATTTTTCAAACATTTTTATTATTTTTGGTACGCAACAATCACATGTTGGGAAGATTTGGTCTCAACTTCGAACGCCTTCCTACTCATCTATATTGGCATCCATTTTCAAAAATAAAGCTCTTCATGACAAAGACTAACATCAACCAATCACAATGGTAGAATGCGACACTTGTAGGGGTCCCATGTTTTTGCCTCTTCTATAGGTGTTGCTTGGTGCTCCACATTGAAGTCTTCAATACACTCCAAACGCGATTTGGCCGTTAAAATACGTACCTCTCTCGAAACAACCCTCCGCAACGCAACCCCAACTTCATGTTCACATTGTCACTTTAAGTCCTCAATACAATATTTGTGACACAATAACCAACAAGCATATGGCATTTTCACTACAACAAATATAGTTATATGGTGGATTCTTAATTTCTCCCATTGTATTGGTCACATGTACCGTAGAATCCATGCACGAGTTCAATATGAATTTAGTATTTTATTTATATATAAATAGAGTGTTATATTGGATTTGGATGAGCCCTTCGACCGGAGGGTTGAGATTCAGAATGAAACTCATATGAGGGCTTCAATCTTACACACGTGTATCGATGAGAGCGTCGGTGGTTGGGGCATCCATACTCCACTTCTAAATCATGCCAAATGCGTTGTCATTTACACTTAGGACTTAAGCATGTGAATCTTACGTAAGGTCGAGTAGGATATATGGTATTAGTAATTGTCATCTTTATGTAAATTGCATATTCACTTTGTAAACTAATAATTTCACAAACACCAAAATATGACGAACTTTGTAATAAAATATTGGACATTAATTATACACGACATTTAATTTGACTACATTCTATTGTAGGTGGAGCATTATCATCCATATCCATTCATTAGAATTGAATATCAAAATCAAGGTCCTCTGGTGGATTAAATCCTAAAGCAACACCCACCAAATCATGTCCATTGTGCAGTAGGCACTCTAATTATGACTACGTTCCCAACAATAATGAAAGTTTTCAACCAGATGCCAAATATAAATTGATGTATGCTACATGTACACAACATAAAATAGATGAATTTTTGCACTAAGTACATATTGAATATGACAAACAATAGGTTTCTAACTGTCACACTCCGGAGTATTGTGGTTGTATACAAAAAAAAAAAAAAAAAATTTGATATCGTAAAAATTTGTCCACATTTTCATGGTATGGTGCATATATTGGCTAGCATATATATTTCGAAATCTTTCTAAATGTGATACTTCGCTTTCACAGGTGCATATAGTAACCATACATTGAAAGAAAAAAGGACATGAAATAAAAATTTATAATGTACATCGTTGAAAATGTGACAATACTTGTAGACCATTCACATTATACTTACAAACAAAAATGAACGTTTACATGAATTGAACAACGTTATCACCACTGATATTTCATAACATTATCAAATGTTGGACATATGACAATTATACGTGCATGACAACAAAAATATTAAGAAAAATATTATATTAAGAAAAATATATTGTAATATAAAATGGTATGATCCAGTAGATCATACACTTGGGTTTCTTGCCACCTAAGTCTCAAAAAGCGCTGCTCTCATCTGTTCCCCAGCTAGTTTGCCAGCTCGACCATCACCGAACAATCTCATAGTACCTCTACGCATTCCAACAAATGGATCGCGACGCTGAGCAACATCTTGTGGCAGAAGAACACGTTTGGAATGAATCTCGCAGAAGTTATGCAGAACACAACAAGCGAGAGTCACTGTGGCAGCCCTGTTCATGTTCATATTCAAATCTTTCAAAATCCTCCAGCGATTCTTTAGGGCTCCAAACGCATGCTCGATGACAACTCTCCCGGAATTCATAGACTCATCAAATCATTTCTTGTCATTGAATATGGGATCAGTGACACTTACTTTGAAATTCTTAAGCAGATATGGGCGGCTAGGATATGCTGAATCACCAAGTAAACCTCAATACCACCAAGATTATGGGCAACATCTTGTGACTATGTGAACTGCGCAGCATCATGTACACCTTCGGGCTGTCCTGCACATACATTCCAAAAAAACCTCTCCGAATTGCACACCGCTTGCAAGAGCACGCTGTGGAATTTTTTCCTATTGAAAAAATCACATGCATAGGAGTTAAACCCCGGTGGGGCCTGCAGGACAAAGGAATGTGTGTACCATCTATAGCGCCTACCACATTGGGCAAACCAGTAATATCACGAAACTTACGGATAATATCATTTAGTCTGTGTCTTGTAGGTACGTGAATATATCTGGCACATAATCTAGTTTGAGAAGAAAGTACCCTACAAATGATAAGCGTATATTTTCTGATCGTAGACTCTCCACAACCATACAAATTATCCATAGCTTTATAGGAAAATCCGTGGGCCAATCGGTATATGACCAAAGACACTTGCTTCCTAATTGGTACGGGAGGCCTCACAAACATTTCAGCATTGGATTGCAAGAATGGTGTAAGTTCTGAAACTAAATGCTCAAATGCCAAAAAACTCATTCTGTAATTCTTTCGGTACTTACGGTCCAGCATATCTGGAGTGGTATGCCATACATCACCCTCCACGACATCGTAATGGATATTTTGTTTCGGCTCGATCCACCACAACCGTTGTGGGAAACGTTGCATCCAAGAATAAACGACAACAACGGGAAAATACCGTGCCCCAACACTACAGTCCATAAATCCAGTATTGGCGTCCTGCACGGTCTACGAGTTGGAAATGTTAAAAAGAAAACCACCATGAAGGCAAAGAACACCAAAACTATCTCCTCCTCCGGCGTAGCGATTTTGATGGCACTTAGAATACGAATGGGAGAACAATGAAGAGTTGGGCCTCAATGCGCCCCCTTTATGCGTTGGAGGCCCAAACATGGACCGCCCTTGTGAAATCTAAAAAAATTTAAAAAGTCAAAATTTTTTGCAGCCCCCCGCAATTTTCCGGCAGCGGGGGGGGGGGGGGGGGCGGAGGGCGGTGTGCCAAGGCGCTGACGCTCGCCTGGCGCGCCAGCCGCCTCGGTTGCTGTCTGACGGCCCCCCCGCCGGCCAACCTCAAGGGTCCACCTGGCGCTGCGCCAGGCGGAGGCTGAGGCGGCCCCTGCCCCATGTGTGCGGCACTTTTGTAGGCCCATGTAGGAGAGAATGTGGTAGGCTGAATGGTATTTGAGCCAAAAGTTCACTCGGTAACAGTGGCAGCCACTGAACAAGTGACAGACTACATGGAACACACGATTAACCCATAAGGTACTGAGGCCTTAAAACAACACTTTAAGAAAATTTTCTATTTCAGGAAGGTTAAGTATCTTGAAAACTTTTCAAAAGAAATTCATAGATTAGCAAATCTATACATGAATTTACAATAAAAAAAGTTTAAAAAAAAATCATATGCAACCTACATGAATTTTCAAAGTTGTCTTAAGGAAAGAGCCTTTTACTCTCAACTAGGGGGGTCTATTGATATTGGATTGCTAAGAAATGTGGTTAGTTGTGGAGGGTATGATGACATCATTCTTAACATATCTTCAAGTTAGCCGTGTAGAATTCATGACTCCATGTTTGCTTTGTGTTTTTTCCTAGCCATGAACTTGTTTTGCAAGAGGTAATACATTAATACTATATGGGATTTGAAGCCTTCAATTGATAAAGAGTACTCAATATGAGATATCAAGTAGTATGTAGTATGGCCATCTAAGATCCAAGCAGGAGAAATTTTACGATGTGGATGGTCGGGCAGGGGTGGAGGCTCTGTGCTTGCCCAAAGCCGCTCTAGCCTAACAACCCCTCCCTTTCCTTGAAGCAACTTGTTTAAAGGGGGGGTTGCTATAAACAGTGTAGAAAAAAATATAAATTATAGAAGTTGATGTTTTTGATAAAAATATCACAATCTTTTCAACAAATTTGAAAAGAAACCTCTTAGATTACTAGAATCATGGAAATTTGTTGGAAATATTAGAACTTACAATACATTGATTATGACATTTAACATTAGTGAATAGTTGAAGTTATGTTAATGTGCTATAACTTCTAGTATGTTATATGTAATTTCCAAAATTCATAATGTAGACATCCAAAAACACAAATAAATTACTCAATAAAATTTGACATCCTTAGCAAAAATATCTAGCACAATTTGTGTTGGTTCAAATAATGACCCACAGTAAATTAGATCATAATTGGCTCATAATTGGTGTTATTTTCAAGGGAAAAGAGATTATCATGTCAATTCCATGAAACCTCCCAAACATGGGGGTTAACTCCTACCTATAATAATTTTTTCCATGAAGCTTGGACTTGGAATTTGGATTGCCATTCTAGAAGTTGGGCACTTGGTATAGGCTAAGCAAGTCCAATCAACTATATGTGTAGGTAATACCATTATAAAGAGAAGAAAGAAAAATCTCATACTTAGGTTACTATGGACTACTAGGATGCTCATAAATTGCGCTCTATCCTTGTCTTATAAAATAGAATGATATGAGCTAGCCTTGGGTTTGAATATTAGAATGACGGAACATATTGATATTTGGTGAGTATGCCAGTGCCCAAAATTTGTCCTGCACCAGATTATTTCTCTTTGTCTAGAGCATTGAGAGACATGTTGACATTATGGTTTGCAATGTGTAGTTATCATTTCATGCCACATGATTCGAGTGGATAAACATTGTCATATCCATGAAATGCACATGCTCTGCATGGCCCACCAAACCAAGTGATATCCTTCTTAATAATCACAGCAACTTCAGTGATAAATTGTCTATGTTTTGTGTGAATGTGTGTTGCATTAATATATGTGGGTGTGGTTATTTGTGTGTGGAATACGTGTTTTGGCTTGAAATTTGCGCCCATAGCAAACCTCTCTATCATGGGGCCTGCCAACTGACAAGGCGTTTTGCCTATGTTTACACAACACTTACACATGTCCCCCAAGGACATGCGATACACATTGTAGAGAATGGCAATACCCAACAAAGATTGTTAAAGTTCAGATGTTGTTATTATTGTATGACATGTGAACAAAATTTCATGTCGTGTACAACTTCATGTACTATATTTCCAACATCCCCTCTATTGTAAAATCCACTAACATTATATAGTTCAACTATATAGTAAGCCCTAAACCATGTGTTTGTGCGCGTATTTCAAATTGCGGGTCTCTCTTGTTCCATGGGCCACAATGACCTTCGGAAATTGGATAGCAACATCCTCCCATATGCATTGTCACGTGTCTCTCTATGAGTTGATAATGCTTGCATGTTGCGTGTTTTGAAGCTTTGCACATGGGCTCCCTTGTTTTTCATGCACATCAAGTATGGCATAAAGGTGGTCATGAGATAATCCACATGAGAATTTGGGTTGTTCTCCTAAAAAGGGGGAGGGGATGGGAGCCCATTCAACTAATCGTTTAAAAGATTCCGCAAGGCTATCATTGACAAGGATAGTGTTTTTGGTGCCAGCACCCTTCACCGTTTGAACACAACGTGTAGGTCTTTGAACCATAATGGCATAGACAACTTTCTCGGATCTCTATATGTAGATGCCTTGTAGTGCTCTTGTGAGAGTGTCAATGCCAACTACCTCGATCTTTTTTTTTGGGTCTCGCTACTTTACCTCCATTACCTTCATCCTCTGCATGTGTGGATTGCTCCTTCTCCTATGGAGAAACATGCAAGAAAAACTTCCTCTTCTTCCGCTTGCTCTGGTCAATGGCATCCTCCTCCTGTGCAATTCCATACACAACTCATTAGGTGTTTTAGGCATGGAATTTTTTTATGGGTGATGGACTTTCACCCTCAAATCAAAAGTGGTATCCACGGACCACATGACACAAATTTCTTTCAAACAAATTCAAACATTACAAGTGTTGTCCTTGCCTTTGTTTGATTGGATTATGTGCAACGATGATCTTTTGACTTGCCATCCTTGAATTTTCCCACCTCCATCTCATTGTGAGCCCTCTTCTTGTTCAATTGTGAGATGGAGATGTTCAACTGGTTGCTAGTTCCTGCTTTCTCCTTGTATTTTCTCACCTCTACGACAAATTTGATGTTGTCTCGCATGTGCAAGCTTACTACGGGCACGCTAATAAGATCAAGTCGCGTGAGTACCAAGTGATAGCCTCCCACTATGTTGGCCGAGTTTGTTTCCACAATTGTAATGTTTGGGTTGTCTTCCATGCATGCCCTTCTTGCGCCTGTCTTTTCGGTGAAAGTGGAAGCAACATAACTTCCACATTAAGAGCATCCACCAGGTTTGATGAAGAGGAATGTGTTCGGGTCATGTGCAAGTTTGGAGATCCAAATCTAGTATTTGCATGCAAAGGCGAGGATACGCTCCTCACATTGGTGCCAATAGTCCCCTCTCCACTTGTAACTTCCACATGCACATGATTAGTTGTGTGTGGACGTAGTGGATTGTTGCCTTAAGGAGAATAACTAGAACATGAACAAGCTCACAAAACAAGGCTCCTATGGCCATAACCATAGGGTATCCTTTGATTGTGGAATCTTTTACCAACAATGCCTGATTTTTTTCCAATGCAATTTTTTTTATTGGGCATGTAAATTTTTTATGGGTAGAATTTTTTTACACGTGCTCGATATATTTTTGGTTGCCCAAAAATGTGCCTGATTGATCAAATATATGGGATTCATAGTAATTATGAATGACCTAAGGGTTTGGGGTTGGGATTTTCCTCCAAATAACAATAAAAACTACCATTGAAATAATTTCTAAACATGCAACAAATTATTCCCTACTCCACTCACCTAAAATGGATTATTCCTTGCTCTACTCACCCAAAATGACATTCAATGCAAAATTCTAAACTATATGTAGAGTTTTGAGTACTAGCCTGATGTTCCCAAGTGTAAACACTTGGACAATACTCAAACTCTATGCATTGTCCAGTTTGAGTCGGTGGTTGATGCAAAGGGAATTGAACGCACGTTGTAGAGGACACCACAATTGACCACGTTGACATCATGAGGGCGTCAAGATTAAAAGTCCAATTATATTGAAATATATAGATTTAACTAAATAATGTCATTAATTTCATGAATATATGTTCATTTACCATAGATTTCAAGAAAATTTGTGCGTGCTCTAAGGTCTTTGTAGGATGCAAACATTTATATAGAACACTTGTTTGTCAGTGAATAGTGCCAAGTGCCGATACTTTCAATGAATATTGCCAAGTGTTGGGATGTTGCTATGAATAGTGCCAGGAAGAACAATGTTTCCCACATCTTTTTGTGGCACTAATTTCATTGTGTAAAAAAAATCAATATTACCTTCACAAATTTCCCACACTCAATATTAGCATTCCCTCGCTAATTGGGATAATCAAGCTTACAATATATAATGATTTAATACTTATGAGCTATGCATTATATTTGTAGGAACATTGTTGTCAAAATTAAACTAGGTTGAAAGCCTAGATAATTGTGTTCATGTGAACACATGAGGATGTCACCTCAACAAGGCACGCCCAAACCCTCTACACATTTGATTATGAACACTAGTACGAGCAGTAGCAAGAATCGAACTCAGGCATCCAAGGATGTTGGCAATGATTCTTGGAGTAGGGGTCGCATGAGGACGTATGGATCAATGTACGGGGAGTACTGAGGTTTAGTTACGAGCTAACTGAATTTTTTTGGAGATTTCTGAATGAGTCCACAATGATTTGGACGAGGTACCGATGTAAAATTGTCAAAGTCGGAAATCGACCGGTTCAAATGCGAAAAGATCAACAATATGGCCGGTTGAGGCATCAAAGTTTGGGATATTTACCGAGCCAATTTTTAAATTTTAGGCAAGTAGCCGAAGGGACTAGGGATAGGGCGGAATTTTTTACTAGGGTAATACTAGAGTCATGACTCATAAGGTCAAAAACTATGGAGGCTAATTAATTTAGGGTTGGTTGCATTCACTGGGCCGATTAGGGTTTTGAGGCTCTAAGCACCCAGGGACCCTCTCTCATGAGTATAAGGAGTTTGAGTCCCTTGTGCAAAGTGTTTCACTCCTCTATTGGGGTTTTTCCCTCTGCTCTTCCGCTTTGGCTTTTCCGCTTCCCTTGATGCCCATTAGTTTTAGTTTCATTTTTGTTTTTGGCATCCTTCCTCGGAGTGTTGGTGGCGCTCGGTGGCCACGCTTCTCTCCCCTCTCGCCTCTCACCTTGAGAGAGAATCGGCCGCAAGCCCCTCTCTCCAACATCTGATCTCTGTGCAATCTTTGTGTCTTTGTGCGTGCATTTCGATATCGTGCATTTTCACTTTGGCGATGAGAATAATTTGCAGTGTTTCTTGAAGTTCCTGAGACTTTTGAGAGGCGATTCACAGGCGATCATTGAGGCAAGAGTGGTGTGGTGCCAACCTTGCAGAGTTTGTGGTTCTTGTTTCACTGATGAGCACAATTTGTTTATGTTTCTCCATGAAAGAGAATAGGTCCCAAGCCTCTCTCGCATCTGCTCTCTGCACAATCCCTCTATCTTCGTGCGTGCATTTCAATTTCCTATTGTTTGCATTATTTCTCGAGGTTTTGAGCCTACTGAAATGCTAATCGTAGGCGATTGAGGCAAGAGTGGTGTGGTGCCAACCTTGCAGAGTTTGTAGTTATTGTTTCATATATAAACACAATTTGTGTCTGTTCTGGGATGTATTGAAGCGCAATTGAGAGGTGATTGAAGGAGGTCTAGTGCAGTCTGGCATTGGCGGGGTTAGCGTCGGGTGCGGCACTGCAGGGTCGGAGTTTGGTGGTCGACTTCTCCCAAGATTGCTTCCACTCTCAGTCACTGGTGAGTTCAATTGCCTAGATCTGAGTGTTCCTGTAAATCTGCATTTTATCTGCACTGTAAATATGCACTAACTCTGCACTATAAATCCTTGGCCCCAAGTTGGTGGGGGCTTGGCAAGGTTTAAATCCTTCCAAGAATACTTGGAATTTCTATCAACACAAATTCACCCCCTTAAAAACATAACACCAATTTTTTTTTATAAATTTTTTTAAAAAAAATCCGATTTACAATACAAAACTTTGGAAACATACCGAAGCAAAATTTCTAAAGTCGGAAAATTACTAAATAGCAAAAATAAATCTCGGAATTTAACCGAGAATAAAAATTGGATTTAGGTAGCTTCCGAGTAAAAAAATAAAAATCCGGACGTCTTTGTAGAAGGACGGTGTCATGCGAGAAATGGTTTAATATGTAAATATAGTGTAGAATGGTTTGAGAGTAGGGTTTAAAGAAAACAAAAATAAAACAAAATAATAATAATAATAAGAGTATAGACAAAAAGGAAGGGAGAAATTAGAGGAATGAAGGGGGAAGAGAAAGATCCGTGGTTATAACCACGTAACTTGGAGTCTCTGCGTCTTCTCACATGCTCAGGGGGTAGGTGGCGCCAACTGGTAGTTACCTGCCTAGTTTTCACCAGCAGTACCAAGCCACGTGGCCATTCACCCGCTCATACGAGTTCCAAGGGTTTCGAACCTGGACCAGTGCTATGGCACTTGAAGCACTTTACCAGTTGGGCTTCCGCGGCTTGGCGTTTATTAGAGCATGCTGAAGGGATTTATATTCCATCCATTGTTTATACATTGTTTTTTTTAATTTTGTTTGAGTGGATTTTGATTGGAAGAAAGAATCACACTTTTGGGGAAGCTTCAAGATGATGCTTTCTTGCTAGAAAATATTTATGTTATTAGAGGAATGACCATTTTAGAGCTTCACCGATTTGATGTAATTATTTTGATTTTATTTGAACATGTCGAATTGGAGAGTTCTTTCCGAGAGTCAAGATGAAGAACTTCATCCAGAGCTTGAGTTGGATTTTTCTCTATCTCAACTGCAGATTCGTACTCTTTTGCCACCTAGTATTGCACCATTGCACGAGCATCCACAAGAAGAAGCTGGGCCTTCTCGGCCGTCAAAGCAACCTCGTGTGGAGCAGCGGTGACACGGAAACCTTCAACAAGATGCTCGTGCATTGGTGATTTTGTTGCAAGTTGGATGTGTTGAACCTGACACTCGAGATGTGACGTTTGGAGGAATTTTTGAAGGCTTAAATAATGATCAATACTCTTGCTGTCTTAGGCCTATCAAAGGAAGCCGAGGCCATCAACGTTAACTTGAAGATCCAGTTAATTCATTGTCTAAGGCTGATCGTGCGGACTACATTGCAGTTATTCTTCGACGCATTCTCAAGTTCTTGCAGTTGGAGTAGAATTCATTTTGGAATTATTTTCAACCTCTTTTTAGACATTTCTTTGATGTTATGAGTTTAGTTTTAATGTTTTCAAACTTCATCTTGTGTGTTTGAAGTTTGATAAATAAAAAATAGACATAATTTACCATTTAGGTTGATTTTTGATGCCTTATGGCTAAGATAAGTGAATGACAAGGATTAAAGGGTAGATAAGGGTTAAGGGATAGATAAGGATGAAGTAAGCCTATAGGGGTTAGCCAATGACTAGTTGGAGCCCATATGACATAGATTTGGGCTAGTGTGGACTTTGATGAGGAGGCTAAGGGGTCGGCCCCTCTCTCCTCAAGGAGGTGTGGGGTGTGTGTGTGTGTGGAGAGGAAGATCTCAGTGTGTACTTGGAATTTTTCTATGAAAATTTGAGAGTTGATACATCTTGTCGGTGTGGTTCCGAAATGCTATAGCACGCTTCATTCGGACTTTATATGTGATTTCTATGAGTGTTAGAGTGAAACTATGTTTGTTGTAAAGAAATTTAGAAGACCATGACTTCAAAAGCTTGTAGAAATTTATGTATAGTGTTTTTATTTATGAAATTTGAGCAAGTGATGTGTTATTGTATCAGCTCTTTATGGAGCTTTAAAATTATTGATTTAGAGTTTTGAAGAGAGAGTTATGGCTTTCAAGGCAAGAGGGTGTTAAGCTGCCAACTAGATTCAACAATGAAAGTGTGTACCAACTTCAACAGAGCATAGAAAACGTTTGGTAAGGATTCTAAAAATGAATTTTGGGGAGAACATGTGTGATGTTGTTAGCTTTCCAGGAAGCTATCACTTGGCATTATCAAAACTTATATGAAATCAGAACGTCCTATGAAGTGAAGGGAGGTGCAACTAACAATGAATTTGGGAGTATGACCTTTGATAAGCTATGAAACTTGGACAGTATTTTACTAACCTTTAATATCTATTTTATTTTGTTAAGCACTTTGATAGCTTTCCAAAATGCTAAAGCACTCTTGATTTGGAGTATTTATGTTATTTTGGTGGTTCTTCAAAGTTTGGCTACAATTTTAGAGAGAGATCCGGGATTTTGAAGATATGTGTAAAACTTATATGGGTTTGTATATATGATGTATTCAAAGATGAATATTTCTTACATTATCTTAGTCTCCCATGTCTTATACCAAAACTAATTGTAGCCAGAAATCTAGTATTTTCCCAAAGCAAAGACTTCTCTACCCGACAACGGAAATGTACCGGTTTTTTTTATAGAACTCCCCGGACTGTGGTATGGATACGTCACGGGGGGGTCACTCCATTGTCAAGTAGAATACCACGTGCGAGACAAAAAAATCTATTTTTTCTAAAAACACCACCAAAATGGGTCAAAATTTTATCAAATTTTTTCATGTGTAGATATACATGGTATCTATTATATAGTATAAAATGGTAACCAAATTTGATTATCTGTTGTTTTAATAAAACATGCCGTTTCTAACTACAATGACGCAGAATTGAGCTAAAACAATTACTACAAAAATGAAGATGACTAAAAATTTCAAAAAAATATACAAAAGATATTATCAATGGTTATGTATATGTAGAAAAAAAATCATAATTTTTAAAATTGTCTATGGCATATAATATAGGGTAGCAAAATTGTCTTGCACGTGGTATTCACTCGACAATGGAGTGACCCCCCCGTGGGATACGTATGGGGACTTTTCTAAAATCACTTTTGTGAAGCATTTTACTTTGCACAATTAAACACAATCATGTCATTTAACCAAAAATTAATTGTAACAAACAATTAAGAACAAAACAGAAAGAGCAACACCATAAAGACACATGTTTAAGAGAGATTGGACTACAACTTCAAATATTATTAAGTACTCTACGCTCAATAGGGTGGATCTATGTATGCAATTATGAAACAAACAAACATGCACTTCCAATAACCATAACTAATTTAGGGGAGGTCCGATTTTGAATCCAATTTTTGCAAAGTGACGTGTGTAAACCTATGTTTGCTCATGATCAACCCCAATTATTTGTTTGGTTACATGTAGTAGTAGGTTTGTGTACATGGTGAGTTTAGAGCATGCAAGGTGGCCAACTTCAAATTTGGACGAAAATCACTTAATGAAAGGAATTCCAAAATCGAAAATGGTCCCATTTAATGTTGGTGATACTACATATGTGATTAACTATTGAGGAAGTGAAAAACGCTTGTAGACACTAAATACAATAACCAATGTTGTAGAATTGTGCAAGTTATTTTGGATGCACATATGACCATATATAAGAAAGTATGTGGCACACCAACCCAATATTCAAAAATATAAAATTACACATTTATAAATGTGCAATCACAACAAATCAATTGGATTCCATAGTTCCCCTAGCACCCAGGGAAGTCATTGTCGAAAATTTAGATAACTATGAGAGAACAAATGTAGGGTGACATTTATTCATGGTTGATAAAAATTATATTTTTTTTTGATATACCATAGCCTTGAAGAAATGTGAGGTAGCACATTATATATAATATAGGGTCACTTGTAATACCCAAAATTATGTTTATAGTATTTCTAAAATAGCATTATAGTAATTGGTTGGGAATTTTTATTATTTTTAGGTTGAGTTTAGGGTAAGAAAAATTCAAGAACTAGATGAAAAATGATCGCAAATCCATCTACAAAATGGATGAACTCGTTGGATGAGGGTTATTAAGTGTACTTTTGAGGAATATTTCGTTGACGTTTGTATAATTCTCTGGTTGTTCCTCCCACACAAGACAAGAATAACATGCTTCTTGTATACACAACTTAATTTTTGTTGCGTGATGAATTCCATTTCTAATGCTATAGTACAATGCTATTGTCCACGAAGGAAAATTCAAATAAATATAAATAATGAAGGGTCTAAAATATTATGGAGATTTTAATTTATAATTACACATAGGGTGGTAAGAAATTGAAGAAAGTAGAATTATTAAAAAATATAGGGTCCACTAAAATGCAGTAAATGAGCTACATAGCCCCCCAAAAAATATGTGTTGTACGCTAATGTGTCCCCAAAGAATACACTAAGTGACTTCCCCGAGCCCTAGCATGCATGCACATTCATGAAGAATGCGTTAAAAAGAAAACCCTTTGCAACAATATCCTTTGAGGTCGAAAGGGTGATCACAACCCCCTCATATCGACATGAAGGATAGATTGCTATAGTCATATTCGAATACGACTCCGTCACATACATATAGGTTGACATGGGAGTTGATAGAAAAGACATTATGCAAGATTGGAAACCAAAATGAGTCATTTATACACTATAGGTACCTCTCCAACTCAACCATTTTAGACTGCAATCGGGAAAAATCAATAGCAATGTTTTGGTGTTTATTAATTCTCTTGAAGTTCGTTGAATCTCCTCTCCTAACCACCCAATTGATGAACAAGTTGTTCTTTCTCAACAAGAACTTCACCCAACCTTTTTTTGGAGGGCTTGTACGGTGCGCTCATACACCCCTCCTTGCCTCTTCAAAAGAAAACTCTTGCAATGCTTTGTCAGTAGTTGCAAGAGTTTCATAATGATTCTCGTAATCTAAATCATTGTCAAATACTTCTTTTTACCCATGCATCTCACGATTTCCCTTCCCTCTAGACACCCTCGAAACAAGCCTTACAACTCTCCTTGAAGTTGTTTGACTCGAATACGCAATTTCCCCAATTTCAACAACAATTTTCGCAATTCATCAATTTTCTGCTTTAGACTCTTGTAACTTCCTCTATAGTTCATGTATAGCATGTGATCTAGGATATATTTGCAAGGCTTAGTCAACAATCCAATACAAAATAAGCTTAAAATATTGTGGATTTTGAAGAGGTTTACAATTCTAGATGGTTGTTGAAGATAAAAAATGAAGATTGGCAACATGTCAACATGATGGGTCACATTCTTTTGTATTTAAGGGGTCTTTTGAGGAAGTGGTGCAATGCACTAAAAACACGATTGGGGAGGTAATGCACTGCAAATATTGAGTGATTGAGGAACAAAGAAACCCACCTATAAAGCATGAATAATGGTTGTAGAGAGCTGACCACCAAGACAAGAGGAACAAGAAATGAGAACAACAAAGACTACGAGAGAGAAAACGAACTGGAAGGTAGATGAAAGAGTTATATTGATGATACAATCATATTACAAAACTCCCAAAGGGTACTATCCTCAACAAAAACTTATGAAGTCTTGATAAGTACATAAAATGGTTGTTGAGATGGTTTGGCAATGGGAATGTTTTCATACCAACCAGCAGTCATAATGTTCATGTGCATCCAATGGATAGATAAGAACATCAGGCACCTCTAAAACATGGTTCAACACTGCAAGACATACTGTGCATTGTTCCTTGTAGCATAAGTTTTCATTCAGGGATGGTGGAAGATAGTGCATTGAACTTGAATTCCCCCCACATAGACTCATGTCATGCTAAATGACAGTGCCGAAGTCCAATGGAGTGGAGGAGGTCAACTCACAATAATCCCACACGCGAATGCACCTCAATCTCATCCAAGGCCCTCAATTGCGAATGGAAAAAATAACCGGGATTGTTGTCCAACATGATATGCAATGGAAAAACTCCCCAATGTTGACTCTGGTACCACATTGAGGCAAGGTTATAACTAGTCTATTGTATCAACCTTGGCAATGCACATGCATGAATGTATGGTTAGTCATCAACTAATAAGTGAGAACATGCTATTTGCACATGATTGTGTTCCACATGGCAGGCATATGTGGATCTTGCATCCCCAAGGAGGGTTGAAACCAGTCATAGAAGGTATTGCCATTGGGCTTGGCTTTAATGACTAGACACCATCCTCAAAAGACACCTTTGATATTTTAATTTGTTTGAGCAAGGAAGGTGTACAGATGGTACAAGTGCGATGAGTGCACAAAAAACATGTGCATGTGATGTATCTTGCAGAGAATGAGTTGGGCAAATTTATTGACAAGGCAGTGTGTTGTGATGACCCGCTGTCAATCACGTTAAAATGGAATACTTGCCACCTCGTTGAGATTGACGCCATCAATAAGAAATTTGTTCCTCATTATTTGTTTTGGAGAGTATTGTAAGGCAATAAGGTGCCACATTTTATTACCACGAAGTTGTTGTTGATGAGTTGGGTGTGTGTTGGACAGGTGCCACTTGAGGTTGCACAATCTGCATCACCAGAGCATGGAAGATACCAAAGTCACCGTTGAGAAGCTAGAGAGACTCATAAACAAATATTGCACTCAACACACAAATTTTAATAGCCTAGCGCACCATTGTTTTAACTAGCAAGAGAGGTGTGTTGGCATTGTAGATTAATGCGGAGTATAGTGTATCCACAATTAGCAAATAATGGCATTGCCAATCTGAGGCCATTTTTTTGGAATAGTCTTGACCATTAGGCATTATCAATAAACATTTGATGTGCAAAGTTAGCATCAGTCATTGAGTATATTCTTGAAATTGCAATTCACTCACATGGATTGAACTTCAAGTTAGGCATAGTGCAAAACACAATGCATGCCATGGAAGTGAAAAAAAAACATGGATCTTGCCATTTTTTGTGTGAATTACCATATGGAGTTGCTTAAATTAGGCATAATAGTGGCACACAAGTGGCTCCTTAGAAATTGAATATTTTGCACATTCCAGTATGACGTGGGCGAAATAACATGTATACAGGTTTTCACAATAATATCCACAAAGGCATACATAGGCATACATAACACATACATGTATTTCCCTACGTGTATGCAGTTAGAAACATATGGGATTTTACAAGCACAAGTACATCATGAATACAAGATAAGTTGGAAATACGAGAATTCACTCCCCATTGTTACCATGTACCAACATATTTTAATTTACAACATAAACTTGCGGACTTCAATTTATAGCATGACATAGTAATAAAAATTCTACAAGTTACCATGCAATCAACTTACATGATGGAATAGATGTTATTCAAAAGACTCACCCAAGTAAACAAACATATGTGAAAGGAAGATGAATGTGACAATTGGGTGGGTCCATGACCACCTGACACTAGCCAGAGTACCGAGGTAGCTTGCATCTTAGAGCCTAGGCTTGGTCGCATAGCACAATATAACCCTACGCTCCAAAGTAGCTAGATCTAGACTTGACTTTGGATGATTGCAATCAGACACTAAGTGAAGCAGTCCCCCTAGGCGTTTGATAGGTGTTGAAGGAGAAGTTTTGTAGTCATTTCCATGTCAAATTTTGCTACCTTTCTTACTACACTGAATATGGTATTTAGTGTTTGATACACACTAGAAGAAATCGTGTCCATTTCAACCCTAGGCCATCGCGACTCGCACCAAGAAAATGCATAAACAATTCAATTGGTAGGCAACCGGAAGGTACCCGTGGTGTACCCATGGAAGGTGCCCCCCGATTCCCAACCGAATTGATTTGTTTATGCATTTTCTTAGTGGAAGGTGCCACCCGATTCCCAACCAAATTGATTTGTTTATGCATTTTCTTGGTTTAGTCTTGATGGCCTAGTCGCAAGGAGGGTTGAAATGGACAAGATTTCTTCTAGTGACACTAAATACGAACGCATACACTAAATATCACTAACCCTCTGAAAGTAAGTAACATTAAATGTAAACTCAAACACTAAATATCAACTATGGTAATATGTGGAAGTTACATCCACGAGTTTAGTGTAAGTAAGGATATGAAAAGAAAAATTCATCTCCAACAAAAGAGCACACAATTTCCATCGACAAAGCAAATGAACAAGCGCAATGCACTCTTCTGAGTCTTTGACAAGATTCCGCTCAACCTACACATCTTCTAGTTCCCTCATTCTCCTCCTGCCATCTCCAATCGTACACACGACCTACCGCAATTCCAACGGATCCACCTCACAGCTCAACAACGTCCCACTAAAACCTCACTTCTAAGTTAACCCCCGCCATTGCTGCACACCTTTCACCAACTACAACAAAAACTTCCCTCCCATGCCTCCTCCTCTCAACCACAAAACCATCTCAAACTCTTCAATTCCACACGTAGACAAACAGACACACCAACACACGTCATCAACACTCCTACTATTAGCCTTTGAAAGACTACGTTGAGACGATTTATATCTACGCGCACTGCATGCACATCTAAGAATCAAGGAGAAAGTCGAAAGAAGTTAAAAAACAAATACAGAAAACAAAGCAGCATCCCCTGAAGGTTGACTGCTCGAATGTCGAAACTTTCGGTGTGCGTCAGACACGAAGGTTGAAGCCCAATCTTAGCGACTACATTCGACAAATGTCTCTCGATGTCACTTGGCTTAGATAACATGCAAAACTAAAAGAAATTTGAAGCTTTGAATGTGATGTCTCCATACGATCAACCTCCCAACCCAAGTATGAGCGTTTCTTCCAGATTCGCTATATAAGTCCCTAGGAACTGAGGATAATCCACTATATATGTGCTCGCTTGTAATTCGTGTAAATAAAGAGACATTCAAGGAATAACGTTCATGCTATGACTTTGTACAAACGAGGCACCTACCTTCAAGCGAACCCGTCTTGCCACCTCGCAAATCCACCCCAACCGAACCCCCGTTCTCCAATTTCTTCCACTGGTTTAGAGCGTCCCCACTGGTCACCCCATTGTGCTGGGCAAAAAAATGGTATTTAATGCCCGAAAGCGTGGCCGGTGATGGTGCCGGCTTCAGGTAGACAGTTGAGACCCCAACAGTTGGCTGGTGTCAGCCATAAACCCCCACCCTTTGTGTCTGTGGTCCGAGTGGAAGTCTATGGCTTACATGTCTTTGTTGACTCTTAACCTCAGAACTCCCCGCTCATGCTCCAATGACTTTAGATGCAAACACACTCTGTTGACTCCCCTTTTGGCTTGGCAATGATCGGTGTATCCGTGCAAGTGCGTAAAAGCCCACGGGCGAACGCCCGTGGGGGCTCCCAACTGGGTGAAAGAACCCTCTCTCGTACGACAGCAACCCTTTTTCACGTAAACAGTCGAACTTCCGTTCACGAAATCCGATTTTTGTACGGTTAGGCTTTTTGGAAAGCTAATCTAAATAGCTACACTCCCTCCAAAGCCCACGGGCAAACGCCCGTGGGGGCTCCCAACTGGGTGAATTACCCCTCCCTCGCACGGCAGCATACACCCTTTACTTTAACGGCCAGAAGTTTCGCTCACCAACTCCGACTTTTACCAACCCTAGGTTTTCTGACAAGCCAACTTAAAGGGCTACATTCACTAAGCCCACGGGCGAACGCCCGTGGGGGCTCCCAAATGGGTGGACTGACCTCTCCTCACAAGGCAGCAGCCCTTTTTCACGTAAACGACCACAACTTCCGTTCACGAAATCCAATTTTTATAAGGTTAGGCTTTGTGGAGAGCTAATCTAAAAAGCTACACTCACTCCAAAGCCCATGGGCGAACGCCCGTGGGGGCTCCCAAGTGGGTGGATTGCCCCCTTTTCGTTAGGCAGCAGCACATTTTTACGCCAACGGCCACAACTTCCGCTCACTAAATCAGATTTTTATAAGGTTAGGCTTTTTGGAAAGCTAATCTAAAGATCTACACTCACACCAAAGCCCACGGGCGAACGCCCGTGGGGGCTCCCAACTGGGTGAATTGAACCCTTTTCGTTAGGCAGCAGCCCCCTTTCACGTGAATGGCCACAACCTTCGCTCACTAGCTTCAATTGGAATACTTGCTAGTAATTTGGAAAGCTAAAAACAAAACCTTTGATTCATACACATATCAAAATAACTGCATAATTCCTCTTATAGGTATGGGTTTTCAAGTCAGCTCTTTATAAATTAGGAGGCAACTGATACATCTTCATTGAACCACTCATAACTTTTGCTCACCAACCTCAATTCTAACAAGCTTAGACTTTTTGGAAAACTAACAATAAAAGCTAGATTCACCTAAAATCTGAAGGCCAAATTGTAAATTCAGGGTCCACTACACTTGATTGGAAGTGGCCCAGCTACTTAGGGGTGTGTTAAAAAATACACTACCTTCTCTCAAGAGTTCCAACTCTAAGAATTCTAAGTTAAGTCCACATGAATGCTTATTGATCTTCCTAACAAAATGAAGAGAAGAAGAGAAAGAGCTTCCTAACTAAAAATCGCAAGGGCTTCGCCGTGCTAACTGAAAATACGGGGAGAACCAATGAAAGAAGAAGAGGGGGCTTTTATCGCCTTTCAATGAAGGGTTGGACCCCTTCTCCCTTCCTTCAACCGAGGGGCCCTTCCCTTGATTGGTGGCCATTAAGTCCTCGGTGGTAAATGGAGGGAGGCAATCGTCACCTCGTTTGGTGGTAATTAAGCCCTCGGTGGTAGATAGGGGGAGGCAACCGTCACCTCGTTTGGTGGTAATTAAGCCCTCAGTAGTAAATGGGGGGAGGCAACCGTCACCTCGTACCCACTTGCCTCAAGCCCTTATTGGCAAGATTCCTTACTCTCGTGGTTATCACCTCCTTTTCTTGGCCGCTTCCGGAATTTATCTTTTTCCGCCGCCGCTTGACTTTTCTTGCTTGAATTGGTTGACCCTAACTTAACCCACCCACTTACTAAACTATAACCTTAACATTTCCGATTCGGGTAAGGGCATTTCCCTTTTACCCCTTCGGCTCTAATTTCTTACTTGTCCAAGGTTTTTACCCCAAGGGTAACACACCCCTAGCTTTTGCAACCCGGAATAACCTAATCCCCAAACAATAATAATTCAATTTCTAATTTCCTTCTATAAACCTCGATTCAACCCCTTAACTCCACTTAAATCAGAACACGAAATCCATCCCCAACAAAGCATTCAACTAACTCAGTCATCACTAATTTTTATGTTTTTAATGTTTTTGAAATGTTAAACAAATTGTGAGCACGAAATTGGGCTCACAGCTGGTACAAGCCTTCGGTGCCACACCCGAAGCCACACTCGACTCTCAACGACATTAGCTGATGTCACTCGAAATGGTTATTTATGCTACGGTATATGGTATAAAGTGTCACTTACTATTCGGAATTACGCATTGCTACTACATTTTACTATTAATGTAATTATTTGGGAAGTAAAAATGTTAATGTTACATAGTGTCCAAACAACCAATTTGAGATGAGTTCTTTAAAAATGAGATATATAGTAAAAACAAGTACAGTTCAACATAACTTTGAATAGTATGGGTCACTAAATACCATAAATGGTCTTGTCATTTTCTTGTAGTTAATGTTTTATGAATCAACCATTACTCTTATGCATTTCCCATACCATACAAAATACTTTGAAATTATTGTCTTCATTTGGGTAATGGGTTTTGGGTTTTTTCAAACTAGGTTTTGTTTATAATAGTAGGTTGATATTTAGAAATATGTGCACATTATTTGAAGGGACTTTGTCATTTCTCAATAATGTTGGGTAGGTCGGTCCTCCCTATTTTTCTCCTATTCACCAATATTCATAAATATCTTGAAGTGGATAATAATTAACCCCTTTAGTTTGTGGCTACATATGCTAGTGCTCATCGAACTCTATATCAATCTTTTGTGGACAACGTTGCCTATTTGGAATACGCTCTCACCCCTCCTAGTCTTTGCACATTGTAGGTAGAGTGGAGATTGTTGTGATGAAGTGTTTAGCAAAAATTTGTTGAATAGTTAAATGTGACCTTTTGCCCATTTTCCTTGCTGCATAATCATATTGCTTTCCCAATAACCATTTTGTTATCTAAAAACTAGGATGTTTGATAGATGGAGACGATACAACTAGTCCATTAGAGATAACTTGGAAGACGATGAAGAGGAAGAAATGGTCATGAGAAATTTAGTATTGCAAGTGGATATGATGTCTAGTGAAGAGGAGACAAAACAAAGAGGGGGAAATAGGCCAGGCCGTAGAGCAAACAAAGAACGACGTGCAGAGTTTTACGATAACCTTCTGTATGATGATTATTTTGCACCCGAACCTATATTTGATGCATGTGATTTTCGGAGGGTCTACCGTATGAGAAAGCCTTTATTTTTACGTTTGCTAGAAGCTATCACTAGATCTGACAATTGGTTTGTGCAGCGACCATCCGCAGCCAGTAAATTAGGGTTGTCTAGTAGGCAAAAAGGTACTGCAGCAATGAGAATGCTAGCCTATGGGACTTCGTCAAAGGCCCAAGAGGAATACAACAGGATGGTAGAAAGCACTGCGCAAGAATCGATGTTGCGATGGTGTAGAGGTGTACGTAGATGTTTCTTGTCAGAGTATTTACGAGAGCCAACACGACATGACATTATCAAGCAAATGGAGATCAACCAAAATCGAGGGTGGCCGGGTATGTTTGGTTCGATCGATTGCATGCATTGGAAGTGGAAATTATGTCATGTTGCATTGCAGTGGTCATACCAAGACAAGGACAAAAAAAGTATAATCCTTGAGGCTGTGTATGACCAACGCCTCTGGGTTTGGCATGCATTTTTTGGCTTGCCCGGGGGTAACAATGATTTGAACGTTTTGGATCGTAGCCCATTGGTTAGAAACTTATTATTAGGAAATGCCAATGGTCTAGGTTTTTGGATCAATAGCAATTGGTACGAAAATACTATTTATTGGCTGATGGAATTTACCCAAAATGGGCGTGCTTTGTGCAATCGTTCAAAGACCCTGAGGACCAAAAAGAGAGTAATTTTGCTTTAGCGCAGGAGGGTGCAAGAAAGGACGTTGAAAGGTGTTTCGGAGTAATTCAATCTAGGTGGAGCATGGTTGTCCAACCATGTGGGCTTTGGAACACCGCTGACATATCGGACGTCATGTATGCATGTTTGATAATGCACAACATGATTCTCGAAGAGGAAGAGGGTGAGGACCTTGAAGTTTTGACTCCCGAAATCGCGTCGTCATCTTCAAGTGGGTTGAGACGTGGCTTCTCTTTTGCAGACTTGCAGGATGGCACAGCGAGACTAGAGGACAGGGAGTCCCACTACAATTTACGGGATGACTTGGTTCAACACCATTGGGATATAAAAGGTTCCAATTATTATTGAAAAACAACCTTGGATATTGTGAATATGGCCTACAAGTAGTTATTCCATAGAGTGGGTTTAAGCCATATGTGTATATGAACATCATTATTTATCATTTTTGTAGTTACATTGCATGTGAATGACCATGATTGAAATCAGTTGTGGGCTCTTGTCATTCAGTGATGGTTGTATGGGAATGTCATTGCATTTGAGTGCATGCTTTGATTTTGTTCATATGCAGAAAAGAAATCATTCAGTCTTGCCTAAACCCTTTGTTGAGTCTGCAACTTATCATGTGCCTACAACCTAAACCTTTCACAACCATCTCAAATGCATTGCCACCAGCAACCACAAAACCCCAAACATATAACAACAACCACAGGAAAACAACAACATCAACACACAAAACCTCCACATCAAACCTGCATCAATACCCCAAACCCAAACAAACAAAATTTGCAATCCAATGTCACAGACATACAATCAACACATAATCCAAGTTTCAGTCACCTGCATCTGTCATTACAATCTCACTGCATCCTCCAAAACATTCATTCTTGCATAAATACAACACCACCCATGCATAAATCCTAACCCCCAATGTCCAAAATCTGCACAGGGATACATAGAGCAGTGTGTGTGCAGCAACATGCTGCAGGCAAGTCTTATTCAAAACATTGGTATGCACTTGAGCCTAAAACCCTAAACCCTCCTTCGAGGATGTGCACAAGGAGTTCCACAACCATTTGCAGCGATTACGAATGGACTGAACCCTACACTGGTATAACTACAGGTCCATTTCAGAATCCAGAAACCGAGGAAACATAGAGCAGTGTGTGTGCAGCAACATGCTGCATGCAATTCTTATTCAAATAATTGGTATGCACTTGAGCCTAAAACCCTAAACCCTCTGTGCAAGGAGCTGCACAACCATCTGCAGTGACTCCGAATGGACTGAACCCTACACTGCCAAAACTACAAGTCCATTTCAGAGTCCGGTTTGCACAAGAGAGTCAGGTTTAGGGTGCAGGGCATAAAATCGAAAATATGAAACCTTTAATGCCCTCGGGAGCCCTCGGTGTATCTTGGATTGAATGCACAACTTGCTTACATTGTTGGAATTTACCTACAAAAACCAAGGTTCAAGTGTGAGGGTAATGCGGGCATGAAAGGTTCTACAATCCTAGACAAAAAAACTAGTTGCAATTGCATCAACCAATTTCCAGAACGATTACCCTAAAGCCATTGCGCTTGAGAAGGGATCAAAGGTTGCCGAGTTTTGAGAAGTTCACTCAAAGATGGAGTAGCATATGGAAGGGAAGATTCGTTATCTGTTGGTTGGAAGAAGGAGAAGCGACTGTGATAGTCTGATGCCACATGCCCAAACCAAAATGCATTGTGAGCAGCTGCAATCGTTTCAGCATCATGTGCAGAGAAATCAGCAGTGCGCCTCCGCTGTGCAGGGGGAGGGAAGAAGTCTGTCTGGGTCTCGAAGACGGTACTCTCATCTGCAGGCACTTCAAAGGAAATGCCCAAACCTTCGAAATCTGCCTGCAAAGCACGGGCCTTCTCGAATGCACGTTTTCTGCAAAGGGAGGGTTCGGGAGAACGGTAGCGGCAGCGGTGGGATTCATCGTTGTCGCTATTGAACTCATCCTCCTCCGACCCATAAGCCTCCTCCTCCTCCGAACCAGCAGCACCCTGGTTCAGGTCTTGCTCAAAGCGGGAGGGAGCAACCTTGGCATGCACGCTCACACCCTCGGCAAGCAACCCCAAACCTGCAGCTGCAGCTGGGGGTTGGGGACGCGGTGGAGCAGCACACCCTTGGACACCCACGGCCGACACAACAACACCTGGTCGTAGTGGTTTGGCCAGGGCTGCCGCTGCCATCGCAGCCTCTTCCTTTGCCATCATCTCGTTCTCGAGACGTGTGAGCTCTTGCTGGCGCCTGAAGGCCAACCAGCGTTTTGCGATCTTGCATGTAACAAGGTGGTCTTCCAAAGTAAAAAGAGAAAATGCATTCTGCTGGGCTATCTGCTCGAACCTTTTGAGCGTTGCGGCAGCGAACTATGTGGTTGCTCGCGCATTCGCCCTCAAAGCTGCCTCTTTGAGCTTCACATCAAAGTGCTCAGCTTTGCTGGCCCTTGACCCCGGTGGTCTTGCCACACTAATAATCTCGGGCTGGGTCTCAGCATTCACATGCGGTTGCTGGTCACTCCGATCCAAGGGTAGGTCACTACGATCGGTGGGCGCGGCCTTGCGCTTCACCATGGGCTTGAAGGTGGCTGTGAACCTGGGGTAAGTTCCGAGGATAACCCAACAATGCTTGAAGAGAAACGGCTTCCCTACCTTCGTACGATACAATTGCATTACATCTTGAATTCGATCGTCATCCGTCTTCCCCGACTCGTTCAATGCAACGATTGCATCGTGCAATCCGATGAATTTGCTGGTGGCTTGTTTGATGTCTCCCCATTTCGTCTCCAACGATCTGGCTGGGCGATCTGGACATCCAACGGGCTTGTGACGAGCATAATGTGCACCAACATCAGTCCAAAATGCGGCCGTTGGACGTCCTATACCTCTCCGTGCGTCTGTGGATGTGTGCATAAAACTTCGGCAACATTGCTCCTCTTCCTCGGGCACAAATTTTTTTCCCTTCTTCGTCCGCCCACCCGCGCTGACGCTAGCATCCGCAGCTCCCGGCATCTCCAAATATGGGTAAAATTCGCAGTAGCAGTGGTGGGATTCGCACGCCAATCGATGCAACTTGACGGAGTTGCAGCTCAGATTTGCCCGCCCGGGGTGCACTTATGGCGTTGGCGTGTGTTGGTGGGCTAGCTCCCTTTTTGCCGGGCCCGCCTCCGAAAAAGTCTCCATGCCGTTGCCCAGCACGTTGGGGTGTCCAGTGGGGACGCTCTTAGTAATAAGAGAGCTCCCGAGCTAGCGAGCGAAGGCATGCAGATGAATTGCGTGTTTTCGGTTGCAATGGTGATCCTTGAGGAAGATCGCGAGGGTTTTGGTTGAATGGAAGCTTAAGGAAGTGAGGAGGAAGAGAGAGAGAGAGATTCTTGAAGCGATTGAAGAAGAGTGTTCATAGGAAGGGAGGTGGCAGTAGGGAAGGTGGCGGCGCATTTACGTCTAGCACTAATTGTCAAAGAATTGAAAATTAGTGTTGAGTAGGGTAGGGTGGTAACAACACTAAATATAATCAAACACTAAATATCATATTTAGTGTAGTGTCCTCGTTAGTAGGCAAGGTGTCCCTATCATTGGCTATATCATTATCACTTAAATTCCCTCCGTCACCATCTTCTTCATATCACATTCCCCCTATTATTGACTCATTTATTTTTTGGCACAAATTGAAAATTCAATTGCAAAAGAACCCAAAATACAACTATTATTACTATGACCAGCTGATTTGATCACTTTCATAATCAACTACTTCTGCTGCATTGATAAAGTTGAATGTAGTGTTTGGACCCCCTTCATGCAACAAGCTCTGATTTACACTCTCATCCATGTCATTCTCTGCGGATGTTGATGGATGATTATTTGCTCTCCCAACTTGTGCCTCCTTTTGAAGCCTTAGTGCTCTTTCTATTATGGGCTCAGTTTCCAGGTTGTTGTCCTCATTTTTGTGGCTACATCTCATCTTCCCTGACCGCTTACTTCAATAACCCAACTCCAATCCAGCAACTCTCAATCTGGGTAAAAAAATACTTGCCCGCAATATTTTTTTTTTTTTTTTTTTTTTTTTGAGACAGAAGGCCGACAGGCCAACGCCAAAGCACAGGAGGCAGTTGACCACCTGGCAAGTTTTCCGTCAGGTAGAGAGGAGATTTCACAGCCGGGATTCGAACCGCCAACCTCTTCCTTGAGATTTGGGTATCCCTCCACCATCATCCGGTAGTTTAGGGTCATCTCGGACCAATGCCCGCAATATTCCACGGCCATCCATGGTTCACTGTTGTTTCTCTCAGTTGTTTTATTTTATTGAAACCATCATCGACAAGTGTCAGTTGTGCATGGTTCCCAGCATTTGTTTGAAATCAATTCCATTTAAACAACACCACTTTAATGTCACAATCATACTCAATTTCAACTATATCTTCTAGTATACTGTAGTATGGAAGCATAGACTGTTGTGGATTTTTGTCTCAGATATGACTGTGAACGCTATCCACATAACTTGAATTTGATATACTACATTCATATGTGACACTTGCAGTCATGTCAGCTTCTCGTGTCCAAAAATGGGATCCTCTACTCCAACATGACCTATATAGTGTTTTGCTGACTATTGTGGTCCACGGGCGAACTCCCTCCATAACATTACTTGGCTGATGAGCTGTGTTTATGGACCTCACAGTAGATTCGAGAATAAAATCTCCGGATGCCAGAATCTCAATGCTTCAGACTAAATCTGAAGTCAGGGCAATTGAATACAATTCATCATCTAAGTAATGTTATGTCACTTGTTGTTCAACAACTTCACCATCAAATATTGCCTTCTCTATTGCCTTAGGGCCTGGCCGCACCCGGGGGTGCCAGCCCGGAACTGGTGTGGTAACCGGACTTCAACCTAAACGGAACCCGCATCCGAGGGCTCCATACCGGACGTTCAGTGGCAGTGTCAGAGGCTGTCGGGGGCATGTTCCTCCCGGATAACGGAGCCAAGTGCAATGAAACCAAGGTTTTCAAACGTTGGTCCCAAGCAACGTTAGGAGTGAGCTTGGATGAGAACGCGGTTTTGTAGACAAATTTTGTTTGTAGTCATCCCATGCAAGTTGACTGTGGCTTGCTCCGCGCGGGCTCCCTGCATATGCTTCGCGAGTTTATTTCGAGCTTGCTTCCCAAATACCAGAGAGACGTTGCCTGGGCGATTTGAGGGAGGTGTGTTGTTCTATGCGAGATAGAAACTTTCTGAGATGTGCAAATGGCTTCGTGGAGCCAAGCGCAGGCCAAGACTGCAGTGAGGGCTGGGCTGCTCGGAGGATGAAGGTGGCCACAATTAAGTGGGTGCACTGAGTGCGATCGTCGGAAAGTTGAGTTAGGAATCGATCTCGAGATTTTGGTCACCCTTGTTTGCATGCATTGTTGCAATTTCTAGACATCGAATGGAAAGATGGGGGGGGCATAGGTAGTCAAACTCTGTGAATTGTTGAGCTCGTGAAATTGGCTACTTTGTTTGCTCCTGGTTTTGGAAGTGCATTGGAACTTATAGGTTGAGAGTTCATGGAAAAGCACTTGAAGACTCTTCAATGTCTCTACACTAGCTTTCGGAGCTTTTGCTTGAGATTCTTTTTTATAATGACAGAAGATAGAGAACAAGAAAAACGAACCGAAGAACACCCGCGTACCTTACCTAAACCCTACAAAAAAACACCAAATTGAACTCAAGGGTCAAAAAGTATCACCTTAGACTACTCGACATGTTTGAAGTATAAGTAGCAAGACAGTCTATTTCAAACAAAACCACTTACTTCGAAATTGAGAATTCTGCCTTGGCGAAATTGAGCAATCCTTGGTGGTGCGTCTCATACCAACTCCCTAGAACTGGGTGCCGCACAATGGTAGCACAATTGCAGCCAGAAAATTCAACAGAAAACCCAAATTCAGCCAGAAATTGGCAAGAATCGGAGGAAACTCACTCGAACCGCAGCTCTGGAGGTTGCTATCAATCGTCGTCGAGTGGGTAGAGATCTGCATCCAATGTCCGAGAATCGGCATGCTTGCTCCATTTACATTAGTTGATGCCGCAAGTTCAAAGCGATCCTAAAACCCATTGAGGTCGGAGAGCCCTCGGAGCTTGGAAGCGCATGGTGACAGAAAAGAGCTTGGATGAACAACGGTCACCTCCGTCACAAACCCGGCCATTGCGGCCTCCGGCATGGCACTAACAGCAAGGACTGCCTAAACCCCTACCCGGTTGGGAGCTTCCCAACTCACCTTGGTCTTCTCCGGTTCCGGCCCATCACCACTTGGTGCGGCCAGGCCCTTAGTAACCCACATTTCATACATGGCATAATCTTTTGTTTATGTCTCCTCAACATCGCCATAATTGCAATGTACCTTAATTCCCATGGCCACATGTGTGGGCTATTTAAAAGGATAGATTTATGAACCTGCCATGTCAACAAATAATTTATATATCACTCCCAACAACATTACCCTGCATTGGAATGTAAACTTAGGCCATCTACAGCTATTATGAACTATTGATATTTGGTTGTGGTGTAAAGCTATAAAGGCAGCTATATTTCCTATGTGAGTGTGAAATGTTTTGTAACTATGTTAATTCAAGGCACTCAAAATATAAATTGGTGTTGTGCATAGGTCATAATATACAGGTTTAATATTAAATAGTGCTTGTACATATTGCAAATCACAAGACCATAAAATCATGGTTAGGAGAGCTTTATTGTAACCCTTGGGCCTTGACCTCCACTTAACAATCCTAATTATGTTGGTTGAAACTTTGGTGAAAATAAACAACGACTGTTGCACTGATGTTTCAGAGAAGGTGGAATTATGATAATACGGGTGCATTACCCAGGCTGTCCACAAAAGTCCACAACCAAATTTGCCACAAGCACATGAGTAAACATCACTCTCAACAGACTTGTTTTGATCCCCAGCACTGTAACTATTTACTGCAGTTTGTAACCTATTACAATATGTTTGTCTAAATGATGATTAACAAATACAATAACCTTGTTATTGAAACATTAACCCTATTGTCATTAGCAAACGTTTGCTGCCATTTATCATCAATCCCTTCATTGAAGGGTTGATTTCCCTTCAATCCCAAGATCCTAACTAATCAACCCATTCCATTACATATTAAAGGAACTGGGGATCCAAAAGCAGGAACAATGAATGTACAGTGGGGTGACACCGAAATTGGCACGTTGTGCAATTCTAGGGATAGTGCCCACACTGCTGCCAACTTTGACACCCTCCCGAGCGCTGGAAAATTGTTATTTATACATGAAATTTTAGACACAAAATCATTGTTATGTTGACAACATGTGTACCAAATTTCAAAGCTAGAAGATTGATAAAAAAAAAGATATTCAAGATTTACTAACAAGGGGTAGCTGTAAGAAATGTTTCACAGCTGCCAACTTTGACACCCTCCCAAGGATTGAAGAATTTTTTTTTCACATGGAATTTTTGGAGTAGGAACATCTTTATGTTGTTTACACATGTGAAAAAATTCAAGTCCAAAAGACCCACAAAAAAATGATATTCCAAATCTACCAACAGGTGTAGTTGTGAGAAACAAAGGGGAGAATTGTTTCACAACGTCCAACTTTGACAGCCTCCCTAGGGCTGAGAATCTGTTATTTCAATATGAAATTTTTGTCACACGATCTTTATGATGTTGATCACATTTATGAAAAATTTCAAGGCCAAAAGATACACACAAAAATAGTTATTCTATATCTACCAACGTGTATAATTACAATAACCAATTCAAGGACATGGTGAAAATATTGAAATATCTTTGACACCTCATGCTTCCTCATTGAACTTATCATTTTGACACAATGCCTAATCATAAATGCATCTAAGAAAAATCAGTAACATCCAAATGTAGAAGTGTGGAGTTGTCACATCAAGAAGAAACCACTTGTATCATACACGCATAACGAAGTTTCCCCCTCTAAATATCAATTGAGCACCATTGTGTATACTTAAGGAAATGTTGCATGTGATTTGTGGAGTGAGCCAGATTTTGACAGACGTACTAGTCCAACCTTCGAGCATGTGCATCATATGTATACTTCATCAGGCTGATCTGCAGCTCTGCAACTCAATGTGGCTGTCTGAACTAGCAAGTTATACTGATCTATGTGTGGACGTCGTTGTTGTTGCCCTTTGTATAGACGTAATCATTGTTTTTGATGGATAGAAGTTAGAACAGTTGCAAAATAGAGCACTCCACATTTGGACTTGGAGATCAGTGGGCCGATCCGGCCGAATGTGCTTCAAGTCGAGTGATCAGCTTGACTGTTTGCAGATTCTAGGTTTGAGTACAATGTTAGCCTAACTTTGAGTGTGTGGATATGTAAACTCCATTAAGATGATCCCCTCTGGAGATCAGGGTGACTGTCTGAACTAGCACTAAGCTTTGTATGGATGTCGTTCTTCATGTTGGTGGATAGCAGTTAGAAAAGTTGCGAATTAGAGTTCTCCACATAATTTGGACTAGTGAGAGTTTAAGGTTTTGTTAGGCTAGTAAAAGAAAGTTCAACATATTTCAGATGGCAATTTCCGATGAAATTCGTGGACGTATTATAGGTATGAATGAGGGAGGCAGTACTCAAGTTCAAATTGCAGCCACTATCAAAGTTTCCGTTAGAACAGTTAAGAGGTTGGTGAAATTTTTTAGAGAAAATGGAACTTACAAGCACGAACTTTGTGGTCAAAGTCACACTCCAAAACTTAGTGATAGAGATGTGCGTAGTATTTTGCGTTTTTCAAAAAATAATCGTCGCACGTCAATATCAGAGATTGCTAGTGTATGCCCTACTCCAGTGTGTGAACGTACCATTCAAAGGCTCTTACATAGAAGTGGCATTTTCAGTCGAATTGCGGTCAAAAAACATTTTTTGACACCTCGTCACATATATCAAAGGCTGTTTTTTGCTCAGGAGTACTTCGAATGGAGCGCAGAAGATTGGGAGTGTATGATTTGGACGGATGAATCTACCTTTGAAATTGGAAAGAATTCGAGACAAGTTCGTGTTTGGAGAACTGCAAATGAGCGGTATTCATCAAATTGTATAGTTCCTACTTTTAAAAGTGGACGGACTTCCTTGATGATTTGGGGCGCATTTGCTGGAGGCCAAAAGTCAAAACTTGTTTTTATGCTTAAAGATCGACGCTCTGCAAAGGATTTTGTGGAAGTGGTTTACGAAGGGGAATTATTTCATTTCATGGTTAAAGTTCCAAATGCAGTGCTCATGGAAGACGGCGCACCCGTTCATAGTAGCAAAATATGTGGAGAATGGAGACAACAAAGCCTTCTTGAAAAGCTCAATTGGCCTGCAAACTCTCCCGATCTCAATCCAATTGAGAACCTGTGGATGATTCTAAAAGATGCAGTACAACATAACAAGGCATGTCCTAGAAATATAGATGGGTTAAAGGTAGTTCTTGAAAGAGAGTGGAAGTCAATTAGTGAAACAAAGCTCCTTCAATTATGTCATTCTATGCCCTCTAGGTTACAAGCAGTGATTGATGGTAATGGAGGACATACACATTGGTAGATATAGAATAACTATTTTTGTGTGTATCTTTTGGCCTTGAAATTTTTCATAAATGTGATCAACATCATAAAGATCGTGTGACAAAAATTTCATATTGAAATAACAGATTCTCAGCCCTAGGGAGGCTGTCAAAGTTGGACGTTGTGAAACAATTCTCCCCTTTGTTTCTCACAACTACACCTGTTGGTAGATTTGGAATATCATTTTTTTGTGGGTCTTTTGGACTTGAATTTTTTCACATGTGTAAACAACATAAAGATGTTCCTACTCCAAAAATTCCATGTGAAAAAAAAAATTCTTCAATCCTTGGGAGGGTGTCAAAGTTGGCAGCTGTGAAACATTTCTTACAGCTACCCCTTGTTAGTAAATCTTGAATATCTTTTTTTTATCAATCTTCTAGCTTTGAAATTTGGTACACATGTTGTCAACATAACAATGATTTTGTGTCTAAAATTTCATGTATAAATAACAATTTTCCAGCGCTCGGGAGGGTGTCAAAGTTGGCAGCAGTGTGGGCACTATCCCTAGAATTGCACAACGTGCCAATTTCGGTGTCACCCCACTGTACATGCTGTCAAGTTTCTGTTTGCATTCGTCTCATTTGAAATGTTTTTGGTAGTACCAACCCTGCATCTCTTGGATGAGGTTGGTCTATCCATACCAGTGATTGGGGAGATTTTTGGGCATAATCGGTTGAGATCCTAGTGTTTGCAAATCCAACCGGTTACATGTTGACATCCTCCGGTTTTCCTTTATTAAATTGGGGCATATTCTATGAATTCCTCTAAAATGATTGGTAATTTTCCTGCAGTCTTGAACTTCAACCGGTTATTTCTCAAACTCAACCGGCCCATTTGTAACTAGCTGCCAGTTTTCCCCGATCGTAGATCCATACTGGAGTTGCACCGGGGTTGATTTGGCTTAATAAATTGCCTCTTTGCAAGGTAACCTCGGCCATATTGTCCTCCAGATGTCAAATAAAGCTGTGAATGTCTGACACCTTTATTTGTTTTCCACATAGGCACCTAGAGAATTTTACCAAACTATATATGGAATCTCTTAATTTTGGGGCAAGTGTGTTTTTTATGGCATTTGGCAATATATTTTGGACCAAAATGTGGCAGTCATGTGACTTCATCCCACTAAGTTTGTTTTCCTTCACGCATTTTGACAAATTAGACACAGTTTGATGGTGTCTTGATACTTGAAAGCACCCCAAATACTTGTTTCAACTGTGGCTTGGTCCAAACCCAAGGTGCTCTAATGTACATCCCATCATTTGTTGGCCAATATACCTCTTAACGATTTTGGTCCTTTAATTCTTGGCGCACTCTTATGTTGTCCTCACGGGTCCCCTTTGTATTTGATAAAGTCTTATTAGAGTTTCGCATATATTTTTCTCACAATGCATAGGGTTTAGTAGGTGTTGCACCAATAGATCCTGCATATATAGATCCATACAACATAGTCATGAGCTAGTATTAAGTAGACCTCAAAACATCCATAAATGTCATCTACCCAACCTTAATTATGCATAATCACCAAGTTGGACTTGAGATTATTCTACCCTACATGTAATAGATATGTACACGGGTGCAAGCACGATAAAGTGGACAGCTCTTGATCCTTGCTCAGGTTTAAGTGAAAGTGATCCAAAACAATATACTAACTTTGAATTTTATGAAATAAAAATTCATAAACATTTAGAAAACATATGAATCTACAAAGCCAAGCAATTTATGTTCACAAAAAACAATTTCAAACAACGTGTATGTATTTTAGAAGACGGTGCAAGTGGTGGTGCAAGTGGGTGTTATTGAAAAGATAATTGTCAAAAACTTGTTTAAAATACAATTACATTACATTAAATTGATGAATTTTTGAAAAAAAATTACGATGACCTCAAGTTTATAATGAATTCAAGGAATATGAAAAGAAATTCCAAGTTCAAAATATTTAAGGTCATGAAATTTACGTTCAAAACTATATTTAGTCAGTTGCTTTTACGCGTCACTTTTGATGATAGGTTTTGAAGATCTCATATTGATATTCTATATTTGAGTACCTAATTTAACAATAGAGGTCATCATGAAAAATAATCTATTTTAAACAACATTTTGCTACTACTTATAGGCGTTTCACCAAGAAAATCATGGCTTTCATATACCGGAGCACTTTTTTGGTCCACTTTACTATGCTTGCACCCACACATTGTACTGAAAAAAAACATTCATAACATTACTCAACACCTACTGTTTGTTCAGTGGGCCCTTGGAATATAATAGTCAGATGCTCGGAAAGTTGAGTCTCTTGCTCACCTTTCAGAGCATCCGACTGTTGTATTCAGAAAGCCCAATGAACAAACAATGGTTATTGAGTAATGTTATTTTCGCTACCACACCAACAAGTATACATATGTGGAGGTCATTAGGATTATCTTTATTCATGATTCGTGTGGCACGTATATCCCCATAAAACTTGTAGGTGAGCAACTTAAAGCTAATAAGGTCAACCTGTTAGTTCCCAATGTTATTTGGTGAACTTCACTGGGCATGATTTGTGACCTTTTGGCAATGTAGCAGAAATGAGATCTCCTATTTTGGGGCCCAAAAGTGTAGGACCACACTCTCTACGTGGTCACTTCCTTATCCTGTTGGGTGGCAGGTGAACAACCGCAGGGTGCAGTGTACACTTGTAGATGCTCCATAGATTAAAGGTCATCTTAGGGTTAGTTTCCATGTAGCCTCCTTGTTACATGGAAATATAGATTCTAGTGGAATATAGATGCTACCATGTGAGATCTATATTTTCACTAGAATATGGTGGGTGAGGAACCTACATGGCAACTCACCCTTAAAGAATTGTTTACTAGCCCATACTTTAGCTAAGGGAAATAGGTTGGAAGGATATTATGAACATTAAGATATGTGGGTGGTTTTTGGTTCATTGTTCATATTCTTCAACTTCTACACTTTAACCTCACTAATATCACCCTCCATAATGTCATTATTGGAAGGTTGACATTTGTGTTATTCCATAATGTAACATGCTACACTACTTCTCTATTATCTTGTCACCATGTTAACACTATATACCTCAATATCTTGTGCACTTTGGATGCTACATGCATGATATTAGGGAAGTTAGAGTATATGATGAAACATATGCAAAACTTGGATTGAAAATCAAAGCTCTTGTGATTTAGTTATGGTTATTAGAGGATCGTGTTTGCTAATTTTTGAATTGGACAAATAGGTCCTCCCAAGTGTGTTCATTATTAAGTGGAGAGTGATTGATATTCATATATGAAAACATAGTCCAATCTCTTTAAACATGTGTCTTCATGAAATTTTCTCTTTGAATCTTAGGGCCAGTTCACATAGGGGCCCAAGTCCTAAGTCCCAAGTCACTTGAGGTCAATCCGTGCAATCTTAGCCATTGAGAGCATGGAAGTTGGGACTTACCACTTCCCACGGGGTCCCAAGTCCTAAGTCCCAAGTATGACATGGATGCCCACATGGCAACACTTTTTGGAGGTGAGGCTCGAGACTTGTGTTGAGAGTTGGGTCGAGAAAAAAGCTAGACCCGACTCTCAACACAAGTCCCGTGAATATGTTTGCATAAAATAATCAAGATCCAACTTCAATAATAATTAACCATATTTTAATGGTTTCTTTAGGCTCAAAATTTGGGACTTTGCGTCCATATTGGGACTTGTTAACATGAGTGGGACTTGGGACTTGGGACCCCATGCGAACCAACCCTTTGCAAACCACATACCAGTGAAATCTAGGGATTTGATTAAGAAAACAAGCCACTTAAGGGCCGGTTTACACCATGGACCATGAAGTCGGACCATGGAAGATGGCCTTTTCCATGGTCCGACTTGATGGTCCAACTTCTATGGTCCAATTTCTTAAAAAATCAATTTACAAAGCCTTTGGGCCCTCACTAGGTATAAACTGAATGTGGACCAAGAGGAATGACCATGCACCAAAAAGAAAGTGTCCAAAGGCTATCCCAAGACACCTCCAAAATCATGTAGTGTGGTCATAGACCCTTAAGTGTAGTGTGAAGTCATATGTGACCAGGCCCTCAACCAAATGCTATTTCAATGAATTTCTATTCATGCGGGTCCTCACACATGATAAAATAGAATAAATCAATGATTGTGACTGTCATAACATCATTCAGATCCATAATAGTGTTATGTGGGATTGACAATATTTTGTAGAACATTCCTCACATTCAACCCGAATGATAGAATATTCCACAGAATACTGTCAGTCCCACAAAACACTATTATGAATCTAAATAATGTTATGGTCTATAGCAACTTCAAGGAACATGGTCATGGTGGTGCTGGAGACCATATGCATCAATGAATGGTGTAATGTTTTTTGCCATTCAAATATAATATTCATGAAATAAAAAGCAAATAAAAATTCCATTCAAACAATTGATGTATGCAGGCCGTATGAGGTTATGAAAATTGAGCATGTGTCACCCTAACAAACCACAGACGATGAAGTTGCTCTTTAAAGTGGAACTACACAGTTTCTGACCTTGGCAATGGCATTGGCATGCCAGGTGTGGGTTTGTTAGTGGGTGTTGATACTGAAAATAGTTATGTTCAGTGTTTGTAAGAACCGCAGATTAGCAGTCCATTTAGGTGGAAGCCACATGACCGGCAGGTGAATAGCCAGCGGAGGCTATGCCGCAGACTAGGGTAGAGGCTGCCAGGTCTGCCAATGTGGCTCGCAGTCGCCACACGACCGGCACAGGGCCTGCGGCAGAGCACCGAGGCCAGAAGGAAACTTCGGTGCAGAGGCCGAGCCAGCAGAGGTTGATGACCTCTCCAGAAGCTCTCACTCACCGCTCATATTTCTGAGCTCCACTTTGTTGCCGGCCTCTTCTCTAGGAATTCACACACATTGTGAAGATGGACATCGAGGTCCACAAGCTCTTGCTTCTTCTTGTCTTCCAGCTCTCACTGTTCGTTACGTTGGAGAGTTTGTCTGCAGACGAAGGGGTGATTTCTGTATGGCATTGGCAACAACTTTGGTGCATGACTCTCGCAATGCACGGTTTGAAGCGAGTGCACGGACGTCGGCCACGACGACTTTGGCACACGAGAGAGGGTTGCGACAACCTGGGTTTCTTGAGTAGAACCTGATCGGATCATTTAATGTGAAGGAGTTCAAAGGCCGGATGCGTATGGAAGTCTCCACATTCGAGTTTTTGTGCTCGTCGCTTGCAACCTTCTTGCAGAGGCAGGATACGAACATGCGGTCCGCAATTCCAGTTCAAGTTAAGGTGGCAGTCGCGATTTCAAGATTGGCCACAGATAATTCCATGCAGAGCATTGCCGATTTGTATAGGATTGGCCTTTCGACAAGTCAACTAGCAGTCTCTCAATTTATTAATGCCATGAACACAATTCTGCTCAAGAAATTCATTAGATGGCCTTCCACCGCCGTCATGGAGAAATTCGCACAAGAATTTCAAAATCTGCATCACATACCATATGTGGTCGGAGCGGTTGATGGATCGCACATACCCATCATCGCACCCCGGCTCCACGCTGTAGACTATTACAACCGCAAGGGGTTCCATTCAATACTCTTGCAGGGTGTGGTATCGAGCAAATGCCTATTCTGGGATTTCGACATAGGCTGGGCAGGATCAATGCACGATGCAAACAGGGTTGTCTATCCCGCCGTTGTGACGGTGTCGTGCCGTCACGACGTGTCGTGTCGTGACGGACCCCTCCGTCACGACACAATAGGGTCCACGTAGGGTCAACATAGGGGGAGCCGACTAGGGTGGGTAAAATACTTACCTTCTTGCCAAGGTGGCGTCCTATGTGGCAGAAAACGTCGACGTGGATGTGCATATTTCCCCTGCCACGTAGACTATTTTGCCATTGTGTTTATCATTGTGTTAAAATCAAAGTAATAAAATATTACTAAGGAGGGTGTGGGGCGGACGGGGGCGGACGGGTGGGGCGGACGGGGAAGGGGGGTGGAGCGGACGGACGGGGGGGGGGGGTGGTGCGGACGGGGAAGGGGGGTGGAGCGGACGGACGGGGGGGGGGGGGGTGGTGCGGACGGTGGATGGGGGTGGAGCGGACGGACGGGGGTGTGGGGCGGACGGGGGAGGGGGGGGTGGGGCGGACGGACGGGGGTGGAGCGGACGGGAGAGGGGGGGGGTGGGGCGGACGGAGGAGGGGAGGGGCGGACGGAGGAGGGGGATGGAGCGGACGGGGGAGGGGGGTGGAGCGGACGGGAGAGGGGGAGGGTGGGGCGGACGGACAGGGGTGGAGCGGACGGGGGAGGGGGGGTGGAGCGGACGGACGGGGGTGGAGCGGACGGGAGAGGGGGGGGTGGGGCGGACGGAGGAGGGGAGGGGCGGACGGAGGAGGGGGATGGAGCGGACGGGGGAGGGGGGTGGAGCGGACGGGAGAGGGTTACGATTAGCAGGCGGGTGGGGAACGGATAGCTAATCGTTCGGTCTTTCATCCGTTCCCCCCCGTCCGGTCCACGTTCCCCACCCGTCCGCCCCGTTCCCCTCCCGTCCGCGCCACGTTCCCTCCGTCCGCTCCTCGTTCCCCACCGTCCGCTTCTCGTTCCCACCCGTCCGCTCAGCGTTCCCACCCGTCCGCTCAGCGTTCCCCACCCGTCCGCTCAGCGTTCCCCACCCGTCCGCCCCGCGTTCCCTCCCGTCCACTACCCTCCGTCCGCCACACGTTCCCCACCGTCCGCTCCTCGTTCCCTCCCGTCCGCCCCACGTTCCCCTCCCGTCCGCACGCGTTCCCTCACGTCCGCACGCGTTCCCTCACGTCCGCTCCACGTTCCTTCCGTCCGCCACACGTTCCCCATCGTCCGTACCCCGTTCCCATCCTGTCCGCACCCGTTCCCTCCCGTCCGCCCCGCGTTCCCCCCGTCCGCCTCGCGTTCCCTCCGTCCGCTCGGAGTTCCCCTACGTCCGCTCCGCGTTCCCTCCCGTCCGCTTTCCGATCCCTTCCGTCCGCCCGCGTTCCCTATCGAGTTCCCTTCACGTCCGCTCCACGTTCCCTCCGTCCGCCCGTTCCCCTCCCGTCCGCGCCTCGTTCCCTCCAGTCCGCCCGAGTTCCCTATCGCGTTCCCCACCCGTTTGCTCCTCGTTCCCTCCGTCCGCCCCCTCGTTCCCTCCGTCCGCCCCCACGTTCCCTCCGTCCGCCCCCTAGTTCCCGCCCGTCCGCCCCTAGTTCCCACGTTCCCCATACGTCGTTTTCGTACCCTAAACCCTAATTCCGACCGGGATCCCATAATGATTGGGCTCCTCGTTGCCTATATAAAGCCGTGAGGCTTTAGTTCCTACCACTTTCCTCTCCTCCCACCACATAGGGACCCGAGACCTTGTTGCGTCCCAAAGGACAGCATCACCGCGCGGGTCTCAAGGGGTTTGGGAGGGCAGGGCAAATTGTGGGGGAACCCTCGCAATTTTTTTCTTCAGATTCACTCGCTCCCGTGATTTTTATCACGAGAGATTTTCACACTCACTTATTCACGTGATTTTTATCACGACTCATTTTCAGATTCACTCACTCATGTGATTTTTATCACGATGGAGGGGGAGGGCATTGCTCCTTACGAGAACGAGGATTTGAGGGTGCACCGTGCTTGGCTCGTAGGCAATGCATCGGCGAATACTGCCGAGGGTACGGGAAGCGATCCTGGAAGTGGAAGTATTGCAGCACGTCCACCACGTCCAGATCCCTTTCAGTTTGACGAAGAGTTCTTGGCTGTTGGTCATTCGGGAGGCAACCAAACACGGGGAAGCCGTGGAACACGTGGGAGTCGGGGAAACAGTGGACATAGAGGGAGAACTGGAAGGGGACCAAGCTCAGGCAGTTCCACAGAAATACATGCACTGGCTCGTTCGGAGAACGTGCCACCACAATCTCCGACACGGCGGACATCAAGACCGGAGAGCCCTGCACGTGATGTACCTCAGGGTTCGGAGCAGACTGAAAGACGGGAATTAAAACGCCCAGCAGTTTCGGAAGGGACGGAGGACGGGTCCGCGGCATCGGGTTCGCAATCAAAGAAAAGGAAACATAGAGGCAAACGCGACCCGCGGACCGATGAGGCTCGAAATCATTGCAGGATCGTGTTGTTGGATTGGTTTAGAAGTAACAGCATGGTTTATTTGGAGAAAAAATACCTCAATGATGGTACAAAGGGTTTAGAGTTGGCGAGGAACGAGTTGATGCTTATTCTCACGGAAGCCACGTCTGGACCGGAGTTTGAGGAAGCTAGGGGCATGAGCGATTGGAACACATGGATTGAAAAACAAGCTGTGGAAGCAATCTACAATCCAACGATGTCATATGAGGCTATGCATCCTGGAGAGGGAAGTAGTGGTGGGAGGAGGTCCGAGCTGTACATTAAGCTAGAGAATTGGAAAAGAGGCGTAATAGCAGCAAAAGACACATCCGCCCGCAACCTTCCCGTTTTTATTGACAGGCAGCTGGCAGACAACATTGCCACTCAGGGCCGGCAGGGTGTCATATGGTTGCCTAGGAATGTGGAGATCAAACCCTTGGATAGGGAAATCTTCCAAGGGACCTTCGGAGTGGTGCGGAGAGTCACAATTCATGGAGCATCATTCATCCCTAACTGGATAGAGTGGGCTGGGAAGACCATGAAGGCCACGAATAGTCTGGAGAACCGAAAGGAGCGTTCGGTTGAAGCATTGGCATGCCCAGTAGATCATCCTGGGATAATCAAGCTACAATACCTCCACCCGAAAACATACGAATCCTATTCGATGTGGTGGAATGGAGGCTCCTTGAAGAACATGAGGGTCTATGACCACCAAATTCCGGAAACCCACGAGCGCACAATTCTTCAAATGCTTGGGGCAGACTTTGAAGCACGGAAACGGTTGGTTGTATATCGAAGGCATCGAGCTTATTTGGCATGGGCTCTAATGTGCATTGTGGATGTAGTGCACAAGCATGACGTGTTGCACAATGACCTTAATCCCAACAATGTCATGCTGCATTTCCCACAAGACCGTGAGAATACGGTTTTCATTGGTGTGTGTGATTGGGGGATGGCATCATGGGGAGATGAAGACACACCCTCCAACTATGGAAAAGAATCAGTGGATGAGATGAACAAGCACCGCATAAAATACAACTGTGCTGGTCCAGAATTATTCCATGTACGAGGGCAGCGTGGAACATCTACCTCTCCGGTGAGGATGGCTCGGAAACATAGGCATACGTTTCTCTCGGAGTCCTTCTCAGTGGGTGCTTTGGCAAAGAAGATTTATGCCAGGGATTCGACTTCCTCGTTGTTTCAGCTAAACAGTGATCCAAATGGCTTGAAGATGCGGTTTGAGATAGCATTGGATGCATTGACGAAGCCCAATCCAGCGGAAAGGTCAACCATCACACACGTAGTGAACATGTTGAAGTCGCCTCCATACAACATGGTTAACCCGACAATGTGCTTCCGTGACACTGCAAAATAGTTTTTTTTTGTTTTCTTTGCAGCAATTTTGGATCATACCAATTTTGTAACCGTTGGAGATGTAAATAAAGCCATCATTTTTTCATACACAACTTGTATATTGTATGAGGTTTATGGATCTTAGTGCAATGTTCATACTCCATGAGGATTTTTGCTTCATAATCGAGAAGAAGTCTATGGGAGACTAACCAAGGTTCTCACTTCTCGTGAGGCCACATTATTCTTTCACATCGTTGTTATCACATCCATGTGCTAAGTTCAAGTTAACTATAGTTGTTCGTGATATGTCTTGCCAAAATGCAATTACCTATATTTATTCTAATTTTGGTATGCCACAAAATGTAGTCAACTATAGTTATATCTAGTTAACTAAAGTTGAGCACAATGTTGCAATAGTTATATCGGTTGTACACGTGATCCTAAACATTTCTAAATGTTCTTTCTTGTACTCCACACATATTGCACACATACTTCACAATTGCTTATATTTATATTTATATAATTCACAATCACTTTTTTTTGGAAGTTTGGACATAGTCTCGGTTTTTTGGCTCTCAAAAATTCATATGAAGTCCAAAAAATGAGTTCTTGGTATCCATGGATAGGTAATGAAGTCCTCTACAAGAATATGCAATAAAAGTCCTCTACATAATAGTCCCCCCATCCACATAATAAAGTACACTAAAATAGCAATAATCAACTAAGGGTGAACGTAAAGTGGTTAAAAAAAATTTCTCTTGGAACTGAGAAGTGGATGCATAGTTTCATATTGTTTTGTGCTTGTTTATCTCAACAGAAACTGTTCGGTTGGTGAATTAAAAATAAATAAATAAATCATAGAAGTGGTACAACATATTATACAAGTCATAACTTTATTATTGCGACAACGTTACAAATGCCCTTTATTAATCATATACATGAACAAACCATGCAAACTATAATATTCCACTTCATTCCGTCATCCCAACCTCGTAGATGCTCCTGGCTTCCGGCGAGGCTCCATTTTTGGAAGAGGATTTGGCTGAAGTAAATCAAAATAGCCAATCGTTCGGTCTTTCATCCGTTCTTTCAATGGTAGCCGATGAGGCGACAATCCTCTCCTCTTCTTACGAATAGACATAGTCTTTGAAGATTCCCCCGCTACCTTGACTATTTCAATGTCGATTGAAGTCTCCTCCACATCCACATCCACATCCACATCCCCGGGCTTCTCCAAAATATCCGCACACAAATCAATTAGATCATTTAGATCTCCACCCACGCATTGTGTGTGGTCCTTCTCCACCGCATCGATCTCAAAGTTGTCTGCATATCGTCGTTGTTCCTCCGCCGCCCTCATCCTCCAAGCTTGTGTAGATTGTGAGAAGGGAGTCATCACATACTCATCACGAAATCGATCCCTAGCACTTCTCTCATCTCTCTCACGCTCGGGTGTTGCATTGAATGGAATATGGGGATCGTCTAAATTGTGTATCTCCTCATCGCATTCTACACCCTCAAACATGACTCTCCCCTTTCCCATCCTATCCATGATACTCTACCTTCGTTATATGTATGAGTCTCAATGATCTACTTATATATTGACCTCTAAGGACTTGATGACCATGACCAATAATTGATGTAATCCAATATGTAGAGGATCCAATTCTCGTTAGTAAGATAAAGTCAACGCAATCGGAATAAAAATAAAGTTGGTTAGGTTAAAAATGTACACTTTTGAAAAAATCTTCTGACATCCGCATTGGAAACCTCTTTGATACCTCTTTGAGTTTTCCATATTTGATTAGTTATCCATTCATTCAACAAATCACCAATTTGTGCTTCAATCATAGTGGTTCATATGGTTTCATAACCAATCTCACCCATCCGAATGCACTTTCATTCAACAAATCATTAATTTGTGCTTCAACCTTAGTGGTTCATATGGTTTCATAACCAATGTCACCCATCCGAATGCACTTTCCTTCAATAAATCATTAATTTGTGCTTCAACCTTAGTGGTTCATATGGTTTCATAACCAATGTCACCCATCCGAATGCACTTTCCTTCAATAAATCATTAATTTGTGCTTCAACCTTAGTGGTTCATATGGTTTCATAACCCATGTCACCCATCCGAATGCACTTTCCTTCAATAAATCATTAATTTGTGCTTCAACCTTAGTGGTTCATATGGTTTCATAACCAATGTCACCCATCCGAATGCACTTTCCTTCAATAAATCATTAATTTGTGCTTCAACCTTAGTGGTTCATATGGTTTCATAACCCATGTCACCCATCCGAATGCACTTTCCTTCAATAAATCATTAATTTGTGCTTCAACCTTAGTGGTTCATATGGTTTCATAACCAATGTCACCCATCCGAATGCACTTTCCTTCAATAAATCATTAATTTGTGCTTCAACCTTAGTGGTTCATAAACCCTAAACCCTAAACCCCTAAACCCTAAACCCTACGTCATTCCAAATTACTACCACATATGTGCCATTGATTTGTTCTCACACTCATGTAGAAGTGTTTCCATACATGGTTTGAGGGTTTAGGTTCCTAGCTTTCCAACGAACCCACCTGCTTTTTTTTTCGATGCCTACATTTTTTTCATTATAATAATCAATCATTGACAAGATCTTGGCCGTTAGATTGGAGGGGTTATTTTGAGCAAGTAATAAAGTGGCATGCTCCTTTGAGTTTGGACTTTTGGGCTTGGCCTTTGGAGGCTTCACACTATGCCCAACTAAGGCTACCCTTACTATATTTTATTGGCTATTTAGGGTTCATTTCTTTGGACTCTCAACAAAGTTGGGCCGCTCAATCGCACTTTGATCCACTCCCGAGGGTTAACATTTATAGATGGTGACTATAGTGTCCGTTTTTTGGCTCTAAAAAATTCATATGAAGTCCAATTCATATGTGGTCGCAATTCTACGCTGTTCCCCTGCCGCCCCGTTCCCTCCCGTCCGCTCCGCGTTCCCCACCCGTCCGCTAATCGTTCCATCTTTCATCCGTTCCCCCCCGTCCGGTCCACGTTCCCCACCCGTCCGCCCCGTTCCCCTCCCGTCCGCGCCACGTTCCCTCCGTCCGCTCCTCGTTCCCCACCGTCCGCTCCTCGTTCCCGTCCGTCCGCTCCTCGTTCCCCACCGTCCGCTCCTCGTTCCCACCCGTCCGCTCAGCGTTCCCCACCCGTCCGCTCAGCGTTCCCCACCCGTCCGCTCAGCGTTCCCCACCCGTCCGTTCAGCGTTCCCCACCCGTCCGCCCCGCGTTCCCCACCCGTCCGCCCCGCGTTCCCTCCCGTCCGCTACCCTCCGTCCGCCACACGTTCCCCACCGTCCGCTCCTCGGGAACATCGTAGAATAGCGTAGAATATGGGGCGGACGGATGGGAACGTTGGAGCGGAATGAGGGAACATGGAGCGGACGTAGGGGAACACAGAGCGGACGGGAGGGGAACAGGGGGCGGACGGGGGGAACGGTCGGAGGGGAGCGGACGGGAGCGGACGGGAGGGAACACAGAGCGGACGGATGGGAACGTTGGAGCGGAATGAGGGAACATGGAGCGGACGTAGGGGAACACAGAGCGGACGGGAGGGGAACAGGGGGCGGACGGGGGGAACGGACGGCAGGGGAACGCGGAGCGGACGGCAGGGGAAAGCGGACGGCAGGGGAACGCGGAGCGGACGGCAGGGGAAAGCGGACGGCAGGGGAACGCGGAGCGGACGGAAGGGGAACGGTGGAGCGGACGGAGTGTAGCGGACGGGAGGGAACGCGGGGCGGACGGGTGGGGAACGAGGAGCGGACGGGTGGGAACGAGGAGCGGACGGGATGGGAACGAGGAGCGGACGGGTGGGAACGAGGAGCGGACGGGAGGGGAACGAGGAGCGGACGGGATGGGAACGAGGAGCGGACGGGTGGGAACGAGGAGCGGACGGGAGGGGAACGAGGAGCGGACGGGAGGGGAACGCTGGAGCGTATGGAGAGGAGCGTACGGAGGGGAGCGTGGGAGCGGACGGGGGGGAACGCTGGGGGCGGACGGGAGGGAACGGGTGCGGACGGGGGGGGGACTCTGGGGCGGACGGGCGGGAACGGGTGCGGACGGGTGCGAACGGGTGGGGACGCGGGAGCGGATGGAGGGGCGGACAGAGGTATATAAGTGGAGGGGACCACTTACATACCTTACTCCACTCCTTCTGGGCGCCCAGACAACCCTCCTCTAACACAGAGTGCGGGGTAGCGGGGCCCTCGGAGGAGTTAAGGATCCCTTTTTTGGGATCCTTTTACACTACTTTTGGCAGGTTGTGGCCGGTTTTGGCAGATCCACGTGGCCGTTATTTGGCATATTCCTTGTGACGCGCCCAGTCAACTGGCCTCTGCGTGAGCGCCGGTAGCGGGGTGCTCGAAGGGTGTGCCGAATAGTTGAACTTTAATTTTTAGGGACATTTTTGAACTAATTCCACAGCAACATTATTTTGAAGTGTATGCTTGGATATTTTGTAGCACTATTATGAAGTGCAATTAGTAATTTAAAAATTAGAGTTCTAGATTAGAATTAGAAACTCCAATTTGGGTGGAATTAGAATTAGAAACTCCAATTTTCAGATATGGCAAGTGGAGGAACTGGAGACATGGCAAGTGCAAGTGGAGGATCTAGTTCTAGGTGTTCCAGAGGACATGGACGCAAGGCCGCTGATTTGGAGTGGAATGTTTACGATGATCCCTCCCAAAAAGCCAGGGTAGGTTGGGAGAATGTACCACAACCGTGGTCAGCGAAGACTGCAATGCAGTACGTGGGCTTCCCTCACTTTGATCGGTTGTGGCCAAGACATTGTCACGAGCGACATTGCAAGGCCGTCAATGCGAGCTATACGCAGCTTGAAGACGTGGAGGCAAAATGGAGATTCCTAACGATACTTAGAAGTATCTCCAATTTGGATAGATGCCCCAAGAGTGCAATTCCAAAGTCGGTGGCGTGTATGATGTATGCGGAGCACGTGTTGCGAGTTAGGGTGGATTGGTCAAGTTTGGGTGCTTTGCATGATCAAAAATTTGGGGGTATTGGAATTGTATTCACTAAATGCACAGTTCCGGATATTCCATACACTCCCGTTCCGGAGTGGTTCAGGAAGAATCCTAAACTAGTGGATGAGCCTAGGGCACCAATTCCAGAAGGTCGGGAACCAAAAAAACCACGTACTCGCAAACGACCAGCCAATGACGTGGAGATGGCCATCGAGGAGGCGTTTGAGCATATGGATGAGGAGGGCATGGAGGTAAATGTCGATGTGGTTAACCAGGTGGTTAACGAGGCCCTAAACGAGGTAAACCCTGGTCAACTTGGTGCGGACATGATGGAGAGCAGAATGGAGGCATTGCGCCAGCAACATGCCGAGGAAATTCGTGAGTATAAAGCAAGGATTCTCGAGCTGGAAAATCGACTTGCAACACTTACGATGGGGGAGGCTGGCAGTTCAAGTAGTACACCAATTAACATCCAGTCTTTGGAAGCAGAGAGGGATACAACTTTACAGGAGGCCATGATTACAAAGTCACAAGCAGCGGACGTATGTACGAGGAATGAAGTAATGCAAGGAAAGATGGAGGCTTTGCAAAAGGAGGTGGTGGACATGCAACAACAACTTCAAGTGGTCAATGAAGTGGTTGTCGATCACGAATCCAAGATTGGCACACTGGAGGAGTAGAATGCAAGGTTGAGGAAATTTCTATCGGATGCGATCGTGGAGCGAACCAATATGAGGACAGACACATTGCTTTCTATGGCCAAGGCTCGTCAATATGAAGCTGAATTTGAGAGCATCCAGCGAGAATGGAACCGCAATCATAGATTGCGGAACTTGATGCTCACGTCATGGCCAGATCAGGAACATATGTACCCTAGTAGGTGGGATGATGAGGATGACTTGAGATTGCCTAACGGGAGCTTGGATTGGCGGCAACTGATCGACTCCGATCACCATTGGGATGTGACCCAAGTGCATGAATATCCATACAGCATGAGGGGTGAGTTGTTATGGCCGGGTCCACATCCAATGGTCTTCGACGGATCCGTGTGTGGGATTTGCGGCAGTCCATTTGGCCCAGAGGGATGCTTTCAAGTTGGATCGTGTGGGGGCCAATTCCATCCACAATGTCTGATAGTGGCAATGATCAGGAGACGGCAATGTCCCCATTGCAGATCACCCTTCCACCCTCGTTTGTACCTCCAATTTGGCCTTCGGGATTACATGCCTAAGGACTGGGTGATAAGGCCAACGGACTATCCCTTCAACCTTTGCGAGTTTGATGGGACTTCTGTTGAGTGGAATTGGTTATTCAATTGTGCAACGGTTGAACTTTGGAACGATAACAAAGATGGCGAATGGGCACAGAATCCACGTCAAATTTTGTATGTTGCAGACGAGTTGTTTCCCAACAAGCCCCCAAACCATGGCATGAAAAGATTTTTGTACCAAACTTTTGGTTGGCATTGGGATGCGACAACCATGCAATTACGGAGAGGCATTCAACCTCCTTTTTACAATGCAAGTGGTGAACCATCAATATCGGAGCATGAGTTGGAAGAAGATGCACATGAGATGCCCAGGGAACGGGATTCCCATTTTGAAGCGCACTTAGAGCAGTCGTACCACAAACACAGAACGCAGTTGGAGGCAGTTGAAGCACTCTTGAATAGAGTTACGGATGATGCGGTATTGAGATGGCTAATGTGAGAAGGATCCTCCCCACCCTTTGTTGCGTCTTAGTCCGGGTGGGGAATCATCTTTTCACACTACCAATCACACAATCCCGCACAAACTCCCATCCACTTCACTTGGGTTTGGATTGGTGTGCAAGACACATTTTTCCTTTATTAAGAATAATTCAGCATTCACAAATGCTTGAGTCACACCTACAATCCATTGGAGTCACACAAAATGTTCACCAAGCCTCAAAATCTAATTACCACTCACTCACAACTACTCAATTGCTTGAGCTACTCTAATCCTTCAACCCTCATTCCTCCAGCTACCTTAACCATCTTCCTGTCCAACCACCCTGCGTTGATTATCCCTGTCTTGACAACCTGCTCCAGCTCCGACTCCCTTTCTTCACAGCAGCTCCTCGGCACTGGTTGCTAACTGGGCCTTGGTGAACGACCTGCCCCCCCCCCCGACAGCTCACCTTTCATATTCAATTCTCAAAGCGCAAATGAGACTGGAAGCAACTGGCTTCCTTCCACCGGGATCCCCGACAGACTCCTTGGGTACCTCCCACTCTCCTGCAAGCTCGACCCCCCTGCTCGCTGTGCAGTAGTATCCACCCTGTCTGCACCCTTGCAGCAGTTGCAACTTGACGATCTCTCCTCCCAGCTTCCAAGTTCCTGACTGCAGCAACCTCCTGAGAGAGGGTCGCAGGACCCGAGTCCTCCTTGCATCCAATCGTCAAGTGCAGAGTGACTCTCTTTGCTGTCACGCTTGTAATCTTCCAAACCTGCCTGCTCCGACGCACTCCTCCAGAGCTTCAGAATTGGGCCCCACCACGGAGCCGGATACCAGCCAGTTCCCCCCCTCACAACCGATGTCTTTTGCTGCAGTCACCTAAAATAACATTCATAGAAAATACCACACTTCACACAAGAAATTAGTAGCCCCTGCACTTTTGCAGCCATGGCCATACCCTGGACCGAACGCCCCCTGCATGAGCCTCCTTCATGGGGCTAGGTACTTAGACACAAAATTAGTGATTGTGTGGTTCGAACCCACTGTTCCCAAGGAAATGCAACATTACCCCTCGCTAACTTTCACTCAGATAGTCGATTCTCCACACCCACATGTAGCTCTCGAGGTCGACACCTCACCATTGAATTAGAAGCCTCTCCTGGTCGTAGATTTAGAACTTGCAATCTTGCCTCTACAAATTGGTGACACTCCTTACAAATTAGAAGCAGAAGTCGCCGTTGAATGTTCATATTTTCTTATTTTTAAATGGAATCCTCACTATTGCCCTGACATGAGCACTTCCATCCTCTTCCATTATGTCACAGTCGTGCAACAGCTCGAGACAATTAATGACCTGAAGTTTGAGTTGGAACTAATTCCTAGTCACAAACTATCCTACCACAGGGTCCATCTCACCTTCCCCTCCCTCTGCAACGGTTCTCACCAAGCCAACAGCCACTAGAATTCACACTCCCCACAACCCCTTCCGATCCACACCGTTCCTCCTGTTGTCTTCCTTCCACACATAGGGTAAGAAGCACATCACCCATCGGCCATGCGTCGTCGTGGTCAACGGTCTCTCGGAGAGCCGGATCCGAAGCTTGAGTTCCTACCGCTAATGCATAGACGCGCCCATCACTCCTTCCATCCGGATGATGTAACTTGCGCCTTGGGAGCGCACAATCTTGCATATCGCTGGAGCCTGGTGGCTTCGCCGATCGCCCTGACCACCTTGCTCTCACAACTAGGATCTCCCAGGACCAGTCACTACTCTTGCTGCAACCGCCGAGTTATCAATTTTGCTTCCTGACTACCGATTCTTCTACCAGCACCCTTGTTACTTCCCTCCTCGCCTTCTACCCCTACCTACACCCCAAGACTACCACTACCTCTTGCGGACTCCCAGTCCACTCCAAGTCTCTCCAGATTGTAGTTCTACCACGGAAGATTTCTATGTGACTGTGCTTCCACCCTTTTCCAACAGCTTCTAGCCTTCTCCCATCCTCATCCAGGGCCTGAGACACCGCTTCTTCCTTCTACCAACTCTTTCCGGTCCACAACCTCCAGTGGATCTCTCCAGACAAGCCAGTGCACAATCGCAGGGAGAGTTCTACATCGAGGCAGCGCTTCCGCCATTTCCTGATAGATTCTACCCTTCTCCTATCCTAACAAAGAGCCTGAAACCTTGCTTCCTACCTCTATCTCCCTTCACTTCCCACAACCATCCACTGAATCTGTGCAGACTAAGCTAGGTTGCCATCGCAGGGGAAAGTTCGAAGTTGCGACAGGGCTTCCGCGTCCCCTTGAGAGCCTCCCCCCTCGTGTGCATGCATCGATCCGTTGTTGTGCCTCTCCTAATTCCCGGCAGTCTCCCACTCTTAACCCGTAGTGTTACTGTTGATTCGTCGCCCTCCACTGCGACAAGCCTTCAATGTCTCTCTTTTAGACTCTCCTCTGCCTCTTCTCTCCTATATCTACCGAGTGAGCCTTCTACTCTCCCTCACTGATACACCAACCCTCCTTCCATTCTAGATCATGTCTACCACAAGTTCGAAGTTCTTCCTTCTCCACAGCAACATGCCTCTACATGCCCTCACTGGTGCCCTACTCGTGCTGCAATCTCTACATTTCCTCTGCTCTCACATACACAATCAGCTCCTTCCCCAAGAACACCAAAAAAACCTTTCATCGGAGCAGGGCTTCCGCATCCCAGCTCCTAGTCCTCTCCTAGTGTGCATATTGAATCTCAAGGGTCAGGCTCCGGAGACCCCCTCCGGCTCGTTCCTTTTTTTCTGCTGCCCGGCATCTTACCGGGCGGCCCGAAAAAAACGAGCTAGCCTCATTTGACTTCCTCTTCCCTCTCATTTCCTTTCCAACTCACTTTTCCAACCTTTTAGCCTAACTCTATCTCGGCTTAATTCCACTAAGCTTACCTCAAGGTAATCTTGAGTTTCTTTGACTTTTTAAGTGGTTCTCAAGCTTTTAATTCATTTTCCACGGTAAATAACATAATTCTTGGGTTAGCAACTCATGTGAGCAAGATTTAGGGCTCACAGCTAAATGGGGGGCCTAGACCACGTAATGCCACTCCACTGTCTCCTGGAAGTCGTCCATATCTCACCCGTGAAACCACGCGAATGATGGAAGCCGGGGAATCATCACGAGCACGACGAGGATCTACTTCAGCTGCAATAGACCTCGATTCAGATTCGGATTAGGTATTTTTGTAGCATGTTTAGAAAGTTGTATAGGAACGGAGGAAGACTTTGTACACATTGAACATATTTCATGTTCAAAGAATATGTAATATAAAGAGGAGTTACCGACAAGTTGTTATTTCTAAGATCGTGTAAAAGATAGCATATGGATGTCACATGTTTTAATGTTATTCGAAACTTTTAAAAACTCACTTGAATATTTGTAATTCATATGATAGTCTAACCAAAAGTACTATTGACTACATAGTCAATATTGAATACCACATAAAGATATAATTATATAAATATGCAATAAATAAATTTAAAAAACATGCAATAAATAATTTTATTACTATAATAAAATGATACAACTTCGAACGTAACGTTCGCTTTGTGGTCTAAATGTCTTACCGAAGGCCCTAAGGTTGTAACTTGTATCAATTTTGACGGAAGTAATAAATTATGGGAGTACGTGGGAGCACCGAAAGAACACATTTGTGCAAAACCATTACGTTCGAATCCGTACTGTAGGATCATTTGCTTCGACACATCTTGGGTCCTCTTCAGATTCGTCTGTGCTGAAATCATCATCCGTTTGGGGAGTCGCGCTTCGAAGATGCAACTCTCGGCCACGTTGTGAGAAAATTATCTTCTTGGTCGGCCGGGAGCCATCTGCATCCTGTATGCCATTTTCATCTAGATGTGGTCTACCCTCATCTTCATTGTAGTCTTCAGCAGTAAACGGAAGCGATCGTCCCTGATACCTCTTCCTAGTACGTTTGACACCTCTCGTAGTTCTCTGGCGCCCTCCACCCGTACCACGACTTGAGTGCACTTCATCTCTACTTCCATCTATAAAAGCATCCCCCGTTGTACTTCCGCCTCCAACTCCAAGACCACCTCTTCCATTGGATTGACTGTGTGGAAGTGAAACAGACGCGGGTGGAATTGCAATTGGTATGTTCTCAACAACATGTCGACATACAGAAGGACGACGTGGCGCCTCTATAGTAACATTTCTTGAAACATTGTGCATAGCAACCAAAGTAGCACCCACCGCAGTTGCACGTGAAACACCCAATCTAGAAGTATTGGCAATACTTCGAGTGAGAGGACGATGTTGACCTTGTGCATGCAATTGCACCGTAGAGGTGGATGCAATCCTTTGAAGAGCACGGAATCGAGTTGTAGGCATTTCAGGAACATTGGGCGTTGGATCTTCTATACGATGGTTGGATATGAGGGAGGCATCCATGGATTCAGAATGTACTCGGGTTGGAAGTGGATCATGTTGAACGTGCGTTGGCTCATTTACGGGTAGTACATTGTCGCCTTCACCAAATGAAAGAGAATCGCTCCGATGTTACAAGGAATCTACTTCAATTCCCACATTCTCACTTGCCCCCATAGCAACATTATGGTCAGATGGAAACCCTTCTCCAGTGTGGAGAGTTTCAACATGCGGTCTTCCAATAGACCCCTCATGATCGTCATGCATTCCGTCGTTATGTTGGGGGACATCCGGTTCATCAAACTCAAACACCCCAAGGTTTCCATCACTACCATTGCCATCCTCATCTTCTGAACCATGATTCTCTGAATCGAGGTCATCCAAATCAAAGTCGATGTCATCAACATTGTTGTCTTCATCATTTCCAGCCCTACCAGTTGGATCCACGTCATCTTCGTTGTCATCTTCTTCGTCAAGGTCATCGTCAGAATGGACCTCATTCAATTCGTACCATTGAGCAGGTCTTGGGCCCCTCCGATGTCGAATGAGCCTACTATTGGTATATATGTAGACGAGGTCCTCAGCACGACTATGCTTCAAGCGATTGCGACTCTTGTTGTGAACGTATGAGTACATGCTCCAATTGCGTTCACATGCGGATGCGGAACATACTTGTGCAAGGATACGTCTTGCTATTGTTTGGAGGGCTTTAGCTCCACCTCCCATTGCATCCCACCATTCATGGAGAGGTGCGGCATGCACGCTCGGGTCAGTAGAATCAGCAAAAGGCCCTCGATTTTCAAGGAAATCTTGGTACTGGTGGAGGATTTGGACATAAGTGTCCTCATCTTGAGCAAGCCTGCGAAGAACTCGATTTAGGATTGTCCTCGAATTGTCATCCTCATGGAGTGGGGCCCAACCACGTAGAAGCGGATTTAACATCGCTCCAGCCCAGTGTAGATCATTCAACATCAACCTCCATCTATTTTGAAACGTTACCATAGCATTTGCAGCAAGCTCAGGGCTTAAGCGAAATGGAGGTTTACTGAATCCACGAATATGGGTTTGTAAATCATGCATGACCCTCCAAGCCATTCCCATTGCAGGCGCCTTGCCGTCAAATACACGAAGAGCTTTAACAACCGGGATCACCATATACAAGAAATTTTCGCACGTGTTCCAGAATCCATCAGAACGTATAAAGCTTCGCACAGCAGAGCCCTTCATGTAAGAGGTGCCAGATCTCCTCCTCATATCACGCATTAGAGTGATCCAATCCTCATCAACCACCATTCTTTCCAAAGCATTGTGTACTTGGAGAAGACGTTCAATCATGATGAAGTTCGTAGCAAAACGGGTCTCTACAGGTAGGCGGAGTGAGAGATTTGGTGACAACCTCCATATAGCTTGAGAAGCATGATGGTTTTTAACAAATACACAAATATGGCGGGATTTTTTTACCAACTTTTTCACCCATTCCTCCTTCCCCCAATCTTCTAAGAGGAGATCTAGGCAATGTGCAGCACATCCTTGAAAATATAGATCGGGATTTGCTCGAATCAAGTCGCGAGCAGCGGAGGCCATAACTGGGGCATTGTCGGTGCAAACTTGGACCACATTATGTCGACCAACCTTTTCCACAAATGGTTGAATTTGAGCAGCAACATAGACATGATCCTTGTGATTTCCCGTGGTGTCAATGGTACCCAAGAAAACGTCTCCCTTTGTGCCACATTGAAGAACGTTTAGGAGAGGTCGGTTTTGCACGTTGTCCCATCCATCACAACATATTGTAACACCGTATTTTTCAATGGAATTCCCCAGCTTCTCCTTCACTTGCCTATCTAGGTCAACCTTTTTATCAGTTAACAACTTCGTACGGATGGCATTGTACGATGGTGGTGTGTAGGCTGGCATTCGATGACGGGCAGTTTCACGCACAGCATGAACAAATGCAGGATGTCTCACAATGTTGAAAGGAATGTTAGCTTCATAAAAAACCGTTGCCCATGCTCTATCGAGGAGTTGTTTTGTTGACACATTAAACCCCTCCGTTATGTTGAATTGACGTAGTTCACAAGGAGGAGTGCCATATATCACAACATCAGAATGTTGAGTGGTTTGGGACATAAGCAAAGGCTCTGTTTCACTAATTACGGAGTCCGCTATAATAGGCTCCAGAGGTACAATATCTGCCACCAGAGAGTCCTCATTTACAATGCCTACATGTAAGGGCACAATGCCTCCGCAATGTTCAAACAAGGCCCTAATATGCGGGGGTACCATCCTACATGTGGAAACATCAGAAGCACCCCCTACATGAGGTCTATAACCAAGGTGGGCCAACATTCTATCTCCTCGGTAAGATATGACGAACGGGCAAAACCTACATTTAACCTGCCTTTGTGATTTACCGGGAACCCTCCCCTTATCCTCGTACCAATGATCCCATGCATCGTTTCGGCGTGGCATGACTTCAACAAAACCTGCAAATACAAACAAGTTAGAGCAAGTCACTTTGATCGCATACTAGGTCCTGTTCAAGAGTGCCACGAGGGCAACCCTAATTCACAGACACTAGATTGGACAAAGTATACTCTGCATTCGGGTCTCACGCATTCAATCCTCACTCCTCAAAGGAGAATCAAAAGACTTGAGACACACTATGTCAGTGGAGGCAAAAATGGCACCTTGCACCCTCAATTTATAGTGTTCGAATCGGACGGGGGAGCGGACGGAGGGGGGGGGAGCGGACGGGGGGGGGGGGGGCGGACGGGGGAGCGGACGGAGGGGGGGGGCGGACGGGGGAGCGGACGGGGGGGCGGACGGGGGGGCGGACGGGGGAGCGGACGGAGGGGGGGGGGAGCGGACGGGGGGGGGGGCGGACGGGGGAGCGGAGGGGGGGGGCGGACGGGGGAGCGGACGGGGGAGCGGACGGAGGGGGGGGGGAGCGGACGGGGGGGGGGGGGGGCGGACGGGGGAGCGGACGGGTTGGGAACGGGGCGGGGGACGTGGGCAGACGGAGGTTGGGAACGGGAGCGGACGGGGTTTGGGTACGGGAGCGGACGGGGGGGAACGGGGATTGGGAACGAGGGCGGACGGGTGGGAACGGGGATTGGGAACGGGGGCGGACGGGGGGGCGGACGGGCGCTAGTAAAATTTTCCCCACTTTCCCTTTACTTTGCTGACATGTCGTCACACGTGGACAATGTAAATCCTACGTGTCCGAAATTGGGTAATGTAATTACACAAAAAAATCGGTAAAATTCAAGTCCGGCAGGATAAAGACAGCATCCGGCATAATTTGGCATAATGTCGTGACGGATATGTGTCGTGACGGCACGACATTATGCCGGGATAAGCCTCCGTCACGACACAATAGACAACCCTGGATGCAAATTTGTGGGGGAGGATTGAGATCGGACAATTCTGCGAGGCAAGCAAGCTCTCACCCTCGGGGAGATCACTCCATTGTAGAGTTGAACAACCACGTGCGATCATTTTAGATGTAAAAAATGTAAAAAATGTAAAAATCATCACCAAAATGGGTCACAATTTTATCAATTTTTTTTCATGAGTAGATATAAATGGTACATGTTACATAGTAAAAAATGGTGACTAAATTTGATGATTTGTTTTTTTAATAAAACATACCGTTTCTAACTAGAATGACGCAGAATTGAACTAAAAAAATTGCTACAATTAATGAATATGACTAAAAATTTCAAAAAAATATACAAAAGATACCATCAATGGTTGTGTATATGTAGAAAAAATATCGTAAAATTTAAAATTATTTATGACATGTAATATAGGGGTAGCAAACTTTGTTCGCACGTGGTGTTCAACTCTACAATGGAGTGATCTCCCCGAGCTCTCACCGTATGCTTTGGTTGGCGATGCTGCATACCCGTGTCGTCCGTGGATGTTGTCTCCGTTCAAGGGACACAAGGATGGACTGTCGCGAGAGGAGTATCACTGGAACTTTGTGCAGAGCTCTACACGCATGTGCATCGAGCGAGCGTTCGGCATGCTCAAGGGCAGATGGCGGATTCTCCTCAAGAGGATTGGCGTGCACCTCAAGAATGTGCCCGAATTGGTGAGCACGTGCCTTGTTCTGCACAACATCTGCATCATTTTTGGTGACAACTTCTGGAAAACTGAGTGGGTGCAAGAAGCTACGGACGAGGTTCACAACGGCTTACCACTGGGGAGAGTTCCGGGGCCATCGACACAAAAAAGACTTGCAGTGGCAAATCATGCCCTGCACAGCTTGGCCAGCATCGAGGAGAACTCTAGAGAAACCTTGGAATACATGAAACAGGAGGCCGCCAGAGAATACCAAATTACAATGAGCACATGAGGCAAGACCCCCAAAAGAACTATGTGCAAGGAGAAATGGCATTGCAAAAAGTTTGTGGATGGCGAAGACAAAGGCGTGCATTGCAAAAACGTTTGCTATGGACATCGATTGACCACCCGCCATCTAGTGTTTGCCTAGCTAGAGCTTGTCCACCAATTTCTACATTGTTTGTTGCATGCTCATGAGTAAAACCATCTTTACGTCCTCACTCGCCTTCAAACTTTCCATAAGACTCTTGCTACTCTCTCTAATCTCACCCATGCAATGCTCTATGAAAACGTCTTCCTTCCGCTTTGGTTCCGGAGACTTTGATGTGCTCTCACCACTCCTTTGCTCCGTTGTGTTGGTGTCTGATGTTGCCGTCGACTTCAATCCATCTGCATTCCTGGCACTGGCGTGTGCATGCGAAACAACATTGGCTCTGTCAAACATGAACTCATCCACCAATTGGTACCAACGGCATTTCTCGGACCGTTGAGATCCGGACTTCGCGTTCATGGCCTTGTCCTCCTTGTAGTCGTTGTAGATCGCACTCCATTTCTTCATGCACGCCTCGCTGTCCTTCGTGAAATCCGGGCAAAGGGGGACTAGTTTCGTGTGCACACGGGACCAATTATCCACACTTGTACATGTAGGCATAATGTGAGAAGCGATTGGAATAAGTGATAGAATGCGTAACGATTGCAACAATGAAAAAAAAACGACTATGCCATGTGCTCCACGATGCGTTGGAAATGCACGGATTTGCCGAGGGGAGGCCCCCGGCAATCGGAGCACCCTCATGCATGCGTAGAAATTAACGATGCACTGATCAGACATAGGGTGACACTAGTAGAAAAAAACAATGACCAAATTAACAAAACTCAACACAAAAGTGTTGATTTTTTAACAAAAAAATGTCAAAGTTTAACAAAACAGTGTTCATTTTCTAACAAAAAAATGTTGATTTTTGACCTCTAGGATAGTGCTACGTGTCCAACAACCCAACTCCCACACGGGGGGACGCTCTAGTGCCACATCACAATAGCTACATGGGAAGCGAGGCCTCCCGGGTTCGAACCGTAGACCTCATGGTTAAAGGCCTTAGCTCTTGCCAAGGCACCAACCACTCAATATGTATGACATGTAGGGGCTTGGGAATTTATTTAACTAGCTTTTGGGATTTTTTCTAATTCTTTTTAACAGTCAGCAGACTTTAGGGGCGATTCAAACCTAGTAAAAGAACTTTTTTGAAAAAACTTCGAACTAGAAAAAATTGACAAATCAAGTCTTCTTTCACCTCTAACAATCCATTTTACATTTCAAGACTCCAATAAAATATTATGGACTAAAATCAGAGAGAATGTTTGAAAATTTTCAAAATAAATGTTCATTTTTATAAACATCCTCTCTGATTTTAGTCCATAACTTTTGATTGGAGTCTTGAAATGTAAAACGGATTGTTGGAGGTGAAAGAAGACTTAATTTGTCAATTTTTTCTAGTTCGAAGTTTTTTCCAAAAAATTCTTTTACTAGGTATGAATCGCCCCTGAAGTCTGCTCACTTTAATAAACACCGAATTGTGTATTTATTCTATTCTTAAATCTACATTATATATTGAAGATTTTTAAAGGTTAATAAAGATTTTTAATAATTCTAATTTTTTTTAAAGATTCTAAAAGATTCCCAAAAAATTAACAAATTGTTGTTGATGTGGTAATTGTACTATCCAAATCAACAAAAAAATGATAATTTTTTGTTAATTTGGACACAGTTAACAAAAATTTGTAAAAATGGACGTTACAGTATCCAAATTAACAAAAAAATTGTTAATGTTCTGTTAATTTGGACACTGTTTTTCTAGTAGTGTGATTGAACTGCAGGCAGCATATACAGCCTAGAAGCAGTCCCAGCACTGCCGAAACATTGTGGAATTCAGAAGCTGCCCTACCGAAAGCAGCTGGAATTTAGAAGCTGCCCCACAGACTGGTCAAATGCCATAGCAGCAGAGGTTGTAGGTAGCGTTGAGGGCCGTGGCACACGGCCGCAGTGACCTGGCCAGGCCTCGTACCCATGGATTACACGTCACGTCACGTCACATTTTGTGACAGCGACGTGACGGCTGACCAAAAAACGTCACGTCCGCGGGGGGGTAAATCCGGCAGTTACCCCAAGGGTAAACTGACGCGGTCAACCCCCTGGTCAACCCCCTCCTCGACTGCAAATAGCAGTCGACCTACCAGTCGATTGCCAAAAAAAAATTTAAAATTCCAAAAAAAATTCTGGACCGTTAGATCTTCTTGCCAAGAAGATCTGACGGTATAGAATTTTTTTTGGAATTTAAAATTTTTTTTTGCCAGTCGATTGCTAATTCGACTGCTATTTGCAGTCGACTACAAAAAAATTAAAAAAAATTATGGACCGTCAGATCTTCTTGCCAAGAAGATCTGACGGTCCAGAATTTTTTTTGGAATTTTTTAATTTTTTTGTTTTTGTAGTCGACTGCTAGGTCGACTACTATTTGCAGTCGTTTGCTAAGTCGACTGCTAATAGTAGTCGACTTAGCAATCGACTGCAAAAAATTACTTTTGCAGTCGACCAAGACCAGTCGACTAGCTGGTCGACTGCTAAAAGCAGTCGACTTCAAGGAAAACCAAAAAAAAAAATCTAAAAAATCTAAAAAAAATCATGGACCGTTAGATCTTCAATCCAAGAAGATCTAACGGTTCAGATTTTTTAATATATTTTTTTAATTGTTTTAATTTTTGTTTTTTAAAGTCGACTGCTCGTAGCAGTCGACTAGAGCAGTCGTCCCAAAAAGTTTTAAAAAAAGTTACAAAAAATTGGTACAGTAACTTTTTTTTACCACGTCAGTGCGCGTCATGTCATTTGTGACGCGACGCGACGCGACGCAAAAAGGCCGCGTCACGTCCATTTGCACATCCCTGCTCGTACCGGCAGTCTGCAAGCCGAGAAAGGGGGCTGCTGGGCTCCAGGGAAGGAAACCAGCGACTGGGAGAAAACGAACAGAGTTCGGAGGACTCTGCTCCGGACTGGGGGCAGGCTCCACCATTGCACACAAAAACATGAATTCCTGGACGTGCGGGGAGCCTGTCCAGCGATAATCGGAGAGGACACAAAGAATGCGGCTAAAAAATTAAATTAAATTAAATTAAAACCAAAATGAAAAACCTGGAAGAAGGAATTAGGAAGAGTACCTTGCTTCGGTGGTGTGGAGAAGGTGCCGTGCATTTCTCCGCGAATGGTGATCAACTGGATGACCTAGCACTACTAGAAAAACAGAGTCCAAATTAACAAAATATTAACAATTTTTTGTTAATTTGGACACTGTAACGTCCATTTTTACAAATTTTTGTTAATTGTACCCAAATTAACAAAAATTTGTCATTCTTTTTTGTTGATTTGGATAGTGCAATTACCATATCGGGAATCTTTTTGAATCTTTTGATAAAGTTTTGAATTATTAAAAATATTTATAAACCTTTAAAAATCTTCAATATACAATGTAGATTTAAGAATAAGTACACAATTCGGTGCTTACTAAAGTCAGCAGACTTCAGAGGCAATTCAGACCTAGTAGGAAATTTTTTTTGGAAAAACTTCTAACTAGAAAAAGTTGACAAATTTGATTTGTCAACTTTTTCTAGTTAAAAGTTTTCCCAAAAAAAATGTTTTACTAGGTCTGAATCGCCTCTGAAGTCTGCTGACTTTAAAAAAAGTCAGCAGACTTCAGAGGCGATTCAGACCTAGTAAAAAATATTTTTGGAAAAACTTCTAACTAGAAAAAGTTGACAAATCAAAGCTGATTTTTTTTTTAAAAAGGAAGAAACCCGAAAAACTAGTTAAGTAGATTCTAAATTCCATATATATCACTTGTGAGTGGTTGGGGCGTTGGCAAGAGCGTTGGCCTCTAACCATGAGGTCTCCGGTTCGAATCCGGAAGGCCTCACTTTCCGTATGGCCATTGTGACGTGGCAAACGGATGTCCCCCCACGTGGCAGTTGGATTGTTGGACACGTGGCACTGCCCTAGATGATGAAATCAACATTTTTTTGTTAAAAAATGAAACACTGTTTTGTTAAACTTTGACACTTTTTTGTTAAAAAATTAACAGTTTTATGTTAAAAAATACCCAAATTAACACGTCCTAATCAACAAAAAAAATCAACACTTTTGTGTTGAGTTTTGTTAAATTGGTCACTGTTTTTTTCTACTAGTGTAGTGATCCTTCCAATGCCCTCCACTCTTGAGGACATCCACTTCGTCCTTCGCATCATCCAACTCAACAATTTCAGGTTTTTTCCTCGGACCTCTCCGTTTCTTGGTGCTTTTAGATGGGTCCGTGACACACTCCTGCGAGCCCCGTTTTTTGGACCCTGCCGTGAGGTCGATGGTGGCGGTAGGTGCGCTCTGCGAAGGAGGTACAAACCCCACTCCTGGAACTGAAGGCATGAAAGACTGAGGGAACAGAAAAGGCATGTGGCCAGCAAGAGGTGGGAAACCCTGGAAAAATGGCGGAGGAGGTATGCCGCCTCGTTGAACACGAAATTCGTTGCCCCCCGCGGGAGGTTTGTTGGTGGAGATGTCGTTCGCATTGGTAGCGCCCACGTGTGGCAAAGGCCCCTGCGAATCCATGCACTTCACAAGCAGGTGAGCAACGAAATGTGGAAGAGGAAACTGGTTTCACCAAAAAAAAAAAATTGACTGTGGATGCGATCGAGCTGTGGCAGGGAGGGCGAGCGGGATGGAGTGCACGAGTGGGATGGAGTGGAGTGCGCGGCGACGGAGGTCGTCAAAGGTTGGAGGTCGCGTGGGGGAGTTCGCTGGAGGGACATCGCGCGGAGCGGGTCGCCGCTGGGATGCTGCACGGGGGAGGGTGGAGGCTGCGTGTGAAAGGGTCTTCCCTTGTGGGACCCTTGCTGACTGGGCCGCGGAAGTAGCGTTTCCAGCGTCGAACGCCTGGTAGTTCCCGGCTGCAAATTGTCGTGCCAGGTCATCTTCACAGGCACAAAAATGCCTGTTGTGTGGTAACTGGGCCTCGGCATCGGCCAATCGCAGCACCCGCTTACTCTCACTTGCCGCTCGTGTGGGTTGGGCCTTAGTATGGTTGGAGTAATTGACATTATTCTTAATAGCTGCGAATAGGAATGAGACAAGTATTCACCGAAGTGAACCATTCACATTTACTACAGAAGCAGACTTCAGGGAAGTCCCTCACAGTTAATGTTAAACTGGAGAGACTTACCTCCAGTTACAGCAAGCATGACGTGAAACATGACAGATGATGAACAGGTGGACCAACTAGCAGTTGCCGGCAGCAACAGTTACTGACAAAGGTCGTAGCTACAACACAAATGGTACAGACCTTTTATAGCCCATTAGCTAGTTGGGCTAGCCCATATTTCTGAGGCCTCGATCTAGCCATAGCTAGGCTAGCCCATATTTTTGAGGCCTCAATCTAGCCATAGCTGGGCTAGCCCATATTTCTTGAGGCCTCGATCTAGCCATAGCTGGGCTAGCCCATATTTTTTGAGGCCTCAATCTAGCCATAGCTGGGCTAGACCATTTTTTTAGAGGCCTCGATCTAGCCATAGCTGGGCTAGCCCATTTTTTTCAGGTACCATTTTCAGCCATATAGCTGGACTAGCTGACCTAATAAACTAATTCATGTAGCTCATATGTTGAATTCAAGGAGGCATTGTTTCATCAATACAATCATATTTCATATTAGTCGAAATCACTCATCGTCTAAAACTTGTTGCTCGCCATTCTCTACCAACAAATCCTCATCATCCTCTATCTGCAACTCCTCATTGAAAATAGGGCGTTTTGGAATGTGATTCTTCCAATTGGAATCATCCAGCAAGATCAACTTTTCAAGATCGTATGGCATTAGATGTTTGTTCAACTTCAACATCATCGACGCCTCTACAAATCCTCCCCCAAATGATGATCCCTTTGGGGTAATGATATCATTTAGACTGCCAAAGTCACATTCTAGCCCACCCGATCTAGGCTTGGATGCTAGTAAAGCGGCGGCTGCTTCCGCCAAGCATGGCATTCTATATCGTTCATTCCACCACGAGCTGACCAAATTCCCAAGTTCTGGGAATTTTTCGTTGGTGATGGAGAAGTACATGTGTATCTCGGCGGCCACCGGATCATGTTCAATATCCACAAAATTATCTCATCCCTAAATCTTCCCAAACAATGGATTGAATTCCCTACAAGTAATCTTCACCTCCGCAATGAAATGCCTCCTCGTTCTTTGAGAGTCCCTTGAAGCGCCGCCCTGTGTAGATGAAGAAATCGATCCTGGCTCAGTCGAATTGGATCCTCTTCTGTGCAGATGAAGTTGATCCTGGCTCAGTCGAATTGCTAAGCTACTAGTTACAGATGAGATCTGGCTACTTGTTGCAGATGAGATCCGGCCGTCTACTAGTTGTAGATGAGATCCGGCCGGCTACTAGTTGCAGATGAGATCCAGCTACTAGTTATAGATGAGTTGGTTGAGTTTCGGGATTAAACAGTTGAAGTTCTTGTTCAAGACTTCAGGAAAATGACCCATCATTTTAGAGGAATATAGAGAATATAGCCCACTTGAGTAAAGACAAACCGAAAGATGTAAACATGTAACCGGTTGCACTTGGAAACACTTGGATTTGGACAGATTATCTAAATGCTAAATCTTCCCGGACAATGGATTGAACTCCCTATAGTAGCCTTTACCTCCACAATGAAATGCCTCCTCGTTCTTTGAGAGCCCCTTGAAGCGCCGCCCTGTGCAGATGAAGAAATATATCATGGCTCAGTCAAATTGTTGAGCTTAACGTTTCCCCCACCAAGCGCTAACTTATCCCAGCTTGCTACTAAAGTCCTGCAAAAATGTAGTTTCGGGAGGCCGTGTTCATGAAAGAAAAACTCCGCAACAAAAAGAACCACTTGGGTGGTGGGGAGAGTGAAACCAAAACTAGGAGACTAGTTTAGCAATAACTAGGAGAGGTTTGAAAGGTGGGGAGAAGATGGTAGTGTTAGGGGTAACGTGGTTGGACCTTAGCTTGAGCCAATTGAGTTACATGACTTATCTTTAGCTAGCTAATAACTAGCTGGGCTAGCCCATATTTTTTGAGGCCTCGATCTAGCCATAGCTGGACTAGCCCATAATTTTTGAGGCCTCGATCTAGCCATAGCTGGGCTAGCCCATTTTTTTCAAGTACTGTTTTTAGCCATAACTTTTAGCTATTGGGTTAGCCGCTAGCCCAAAAAGTCCGTGGGCCAGCGGCTATGCAAGGTCTGAAATGGTAGTATTTCATAACATCACACCCAAAAGTCTCACAAACGTCACCAATGCGTAGTTCACTGTCAACGTCATGCAACCCCAGGGTGCTCTCGTTAGTGACATACAATCTGTGGCTATATGGCCCATAATACACTACATCATTTATGGTATTTAGTGTTACATGCGTAATATTGTCACTCACCCTATTTTGAGGTGTATGCTAGGTTACATTTGATTAACAACTTCACCATAAGTGTCAACTCATGATACTTGACATTCAAGTGTGCTTACAAATATTTTGGCATGAGTATGTTCAATAATGTTATGAGGTGCATGTCTATGTTACACAATGGTCCACAAGTTGACTAAAGAGTACAAAAATGGCACTTGCCATTAGTATGCTCAAGAATATCTTCCTCTTGCATACTAAAATCTAAACACATGACACTTGCCCTTAGTATGCTGAAAAATATCTTCACTTTTGCATACTAAAATGCAAGATCATCAACTAACGTATCTCAATATGCTATTCTAAATATCATAATGTAGATATTTTTTTCACTTAAAGAAGTTACTTATGTTGACAAATGGAATCATATTGGCGATTAGTAAGCGTGACACTTTGAGACCTCTAGGCATCTAGTTTAGGCCCTTTGCAAATAGTGTACGTGACACTAAATACCATAAATGGTGTAGTGAATGAACGGGGAGGATCAGCTGCTAGTTATAGATGAACCAGTTGAGTTTGAGAAATAACTGGTTGAAGTTCAAGACTTCAGGAAAATAATTGACCATTTTAGAGGAATTTCTAGAATATACCCCAAATTAACAATGAAAAGCCGAAAGATGTCAAGATGTAACCAGCTCAACTTGGGAACACTAGGATCTTGGTTAATTTGCCCAAAAATCTCCCTAGACAATGCTCAAGCAAAGCAAATATGTGGGATGTCCATAATATTATTCAGCTACTATCAACCGTTCCCTTCTAATAATATTAGTGAGAATGCTTCACTTGAGTTTATCAAGCCGAATCTACTAGTAAGAGAGAATAAGCAAACTATAGTTTGGAAGACTTATTGCCAACCCCACCCAACCTGTAGTAATTGCTAAATAATGTCATGTCATCTTCCTCGTTTAAAATAGGCTGGCTTATCAGTTTATTTAATATTATTATAAGTCAAATATAAAGTGATAATTTTTTTAATATTGATAATTCTATTATTATATTGATAGTATATCAATAATCATAATAATGTATGTTTGTGTAAAAAAACATTGATTTCAAAGCAGGTGTCCCACAAGGTAGTGTCATATCACCCATGGTCTAAACTCAGCTTTATCGTCATCGTTACCAAAGCATTGTACGCAACTACGTAATTCAGATTCGTTAGCCTCTTGAACATATGATGTTGTGGGTTCACAAATGATGTGGGTCAAGAAAAGTTACATTGACCAAAATTATCTTGGGCCATAGTAAAATGTGTAAAAGTTGTAAAAGACCTGTGTAAAGGTCTAGCATGTGAACCTAAGGTAGTCCTTCACAGAGGAGTAATGTGGTGTCCAAAGCAGGAATCTCCAACTCCTTGCCACAAAGCTCTGGTCCCAGTCCCAAGACCACACACATGCATCGAGCCCCTACAAACATATTGAAGACTACATGATGCGATATGCATTGTCTTTGACTGTTTGATTTCTTTCAAACAGCACAAACAAATGTCACAAAGTTCAGCCATAATTTGCAGTACTATGTATGTAGTTCCAAACATTTTTTGAACGGTGCAACAAAATTGTACATTGAAATTCTCAACAAGGGTAACACCATCATAATAGGAAATTTCTTTGACTATCGCAGATACTCGACTTGGTTTTTGGCGCTATAATGAAATTGCATAGAAAAAATATTGTCAGAGAAGTTAGTAGTCAATCGTCTACTCGCTCACTGCTCATTGGAACAAGCAATTGCATTAATTACTGATGATCTCTAGTCAATTTCCCTGTTTCATTCAATATATACATATATGGTTTTCTTCCTGTCTGGTATCGATATATCAATGGCAACCTTATGTAAGTTTTAAATTAGATGTACTGAGGGCACCCTAGCATCGCAGCATCACATCTTTTGACATTACCATCTGCTGACGCGCATCTACAAGGAGGCAAGTCTTTCACCTGATAAATTATTGACAAATGATGTGCAGCCCCAGTGGAACTAATGATTCATTCCTTATGTATAATTGAAAAGTAATTTAAAAAGTAAACCTACATTGATTCGTGCTGAGTTAAAATTGTTGATTGATGTATACAGAGGGATGTCACCAAGTAGGTAAAGATTCAATATGATAAATCACGTTCTTGCATGGAGCCTGAATTTTTTGCAGAGAAACTGCAGATGAGCATATTTGCACATGTTTGGAAGTGTCCGGTGTTCAATGTAATATTGAATGAATTCATAATGAAACAAAACAGTTCAGACAAGTAAACTGACATGATTTGGGCACTGGCAGGCACTGCTGGAATGGTTTTCACAGAGAGGCCGCAGCTGAAAGACTACCCTAACCGGTCTTCAGATATTCGTCACATGAAAAGCTGGCTGCAGCAGGTAGCAAGTTGGTGATACCACATAGAAATTCAAGTTGGCCAATCCTTCAAGCTTCAGCAGTCTCTCCGGTCCATTACATTAACCTGTGAACGCTGTCAGATGTGATGCATGATAATGGTATTTTACAAGCTGAAAGAAAGAAAGAAGGTCTAACTATTTGTTGAGATATTTCTGAACCCAGGGAGCTCCGATGCTTCTGCACTTAAATGAGAAAGCTGAGGGTTTTTAGAAATTATTGCAGTAATGGCAGCCGCTAAGGCAGAGGTGAATGCAGGATTGGCAGTAATGGCAGCTGTGGCAGCACTCAAGGAGTCCGCGAGCTGCGAATGTGAAGCCGCCCCAACTTGATTAGCCTTTTGGATGTTATAAACGAATGGAGCCAACTTTGCAGAAAATTCCTGTTGCATCTGCACCTCCCTGGATTGATTCAAACTTGTTCCGGAGAAATATAGGGGAGCAGTCCGCACAAAATCATTGTAAATAATACTGTCTGAAATTTCTGTTGCAGGCTTCAACATGTGTCTGGCATATCCGGTCTGGTAGCTTGTGCTAGTACCTCCAAAATAGTCTTCATGATTTGCTCTAGGCTTGGCCTGGGAGCAGTCACCTAACTTGCCGAGGGTGAGCTGCGTTGCTGGGTCTTTTGTGAGGTCGAGAGTTATGGACGGCAAGGATGTTGATGTGAAAAGGGAAGGCACATTGGACGAGCCTTCAAGGTAATTTTGAGGTTTACCGAGGTAGTTTGGATTAATAATTCCGGATACATCACTGACTGTGGATCCGAACATAGCCATACTGGCTGCTGCAGAAGTTGTTGACACCATGCCTACAGCGCCTGGGGGGATTGGGTGGTTATGGGTGCCTTCGTAAGTTGATATCAAAATTGACTCGTCTTTTGCGCATCTTTGAACCTGCACATGAAACAATGTTATTTACCACACAGAATTAAAATACTTATGACTGTAATCTGGGCCCATGTTAAATCATCGTCTTCGTTACTGAGTCTCGCTAATGCTACGTTCAACTGCTCCATCTACTTGGGTTGAAAGTGTATTTATAATGATTGCTCTTGAGTGCACTTCGTGAGCTTCATAGTGACAGCACTATTTGAGGTGAAGACTTTCAGATTTGAACAGATTAAAGAATTTTGATTGTGAGAGTAATTGTGATAGTTTAGACATATATGTATCAGTATTTTTTTCTTGCTTCATGAAGCCACATTGCACCAAAAAGGATAAGGTGACTGTTTCCCTTTAGAACCAAAACTTGAAAAAACGGGTAAAAAAGCCAATGGAGCAACATGGTTTGGTAGGTCACAACCAACCCCGCATCAAATATCACGTACACAACATATGCCATTGCCAACATATCAGCCATAATAGCTCCCCTTGTGACCTAACTCCACATTTTAAGAAAGACATGCATCCTATCGCCAACGTTAAATTTGGATACTACAAACAAAAAATCAAATTCCATACTTCATTTTGTATTGTGCAGCCAGCATGCAGTTACATATGAAATGCCCCCAAAAAGCTCATTGTGATATCTACCTGCTTACGAACGGGACAACCTGCATGGATAGTGCAGCGATAATAGGCGCGCGGGAATGGGTTGCCTTTCGCCATCTTTTGACCATATTTTCTCCATTGACATCCATCGTTTATCTGCACCATTACTGACAGAGTCAGAATTGAATTGAATTCCATCTCAGAGACACGATAAATTATCAGGAAGCCAATATCATGTGCTGGCATCATCAAGTCTAGCAGAAACTTTAGTGAAGCAATGTCTAAAATCTGAAAAATTAAAACTTGATCTGTGTATGGTTTTGAGCAATTTGTTCATGTTTCCATGTTGTTCCTTACTGTTGCTGCATCAGAACGTGTCCGAACAGACACACGAGCCTTTCGGACTCGTGCCACGTGTTCATGTTTGGGAGAATTGTCATAACTCCTCAACATTTCGGCCGTTTTCTGCACCTTGTTGGGCAGGAATTCCTCTTCTTGTGTTGGACGATGACATTGATAGGATTCTTCCCTGGGCGGAGACCTTTTGTTCCTCTGCACCCTTGGCTCCTGCCCATCAGATGAGGTTGGAGATCTATTAGGAGTTGCATACGGACTCCCTGTCTGAGAAGCTGGACCTTGCATATTGTTGAGGCCACCTCTGTTGAGCTCGAATTCGTTAGGTTGAGATACCGTTGGCGCTGATATTGTAGACACGTTTTCCTGCATATTGCAAATTCGGAGAAAAATCACTCAGCCTAGATGAGAAAGCACATCTCCGTGACAGTGGATTGCCATCTGGAGGGTGAACACACGCTAAGGTGTCTCACTCTGATTGTCAGAGTGAGAATTTCTGCATACTAACACTTGCTTAAATCTATCTAATAATAGAATTTGTCACTGAAATCCACATCTGAACATTGTTTGGGGTCCTCACTCTACCATGAAAACATATTTGTCAACTCACCTTGAGACATGTATCCAAACTACAGCAACGGACTTTGAAAAGTCTAAGAATATGGACTGTCAAGACCAACGGTCTCCTTAATTCATTATCTACTAGAGAGCATGGTGACAGGGCGGACTTATAACACAACTTCTTAAAACATGATCTCTTAGAAATATTTTAACGTTTCTTTGCCATTGAGAATGCATAATTGTACTTATGGACTTCGACAGAGCGATCAAGAATAAACTTCATGTGGAATTATATATACCTTCTTCAATGCATTTGACAGGGTTGCAGGTTGAGTCTGTGCCCCAAGAAGCTGCTGTTGCATATTGTAGTTTGTTTCTTTAATTTGGTTTAGCTCGTTCTTCAGTGCCTCGTTTTCTTTACTGAGCCGCACCAGCTCCGATTCCAGCACCATAACCTGCTGTATGCAACACATCCATGTGGCCGGTGTAAGTGGAATAATATATATTTCAATGGGATTTTCATGATGCTTGTTCTTATGTAACTAGCTTTCATGCCCATTTGTTTAAGTGCAAAAAGAAACAAGCTGTCACAAATCTTAATAAGTGCACCTGGTTGCGAAACTGTGGATCAGTAGGCCGTTGTTTAGACCATTTGCAGTCCGCTTCAGTGGAGCTGTCCCTGGTTCTCACGTCATCGACTTTATGCACTAGATTGTGCTTTTCCTGTGCAGATGAAATTAAAGACACCTTCGGCCATGTCATAACCTATCCTACTCAAGGCATATAAGCTTTTGACAGAAGTCGAACTTTTCAATGCAAATTTTAGCCCTCGAATATCAACCTGCTCTCCCGCAGATCATAGAATTAGCTGCTACACAGGTGTCTGAATTCTAGCGAAAGGCTAACAGCATAAGTAGGATATGTCATGATTGTAACTTCGGATACTGTACGAACATGAGTGTTTTTCAGTGATGTGTCTTTTACCGTCTCCAGTTTGTCCTTGAACGAACTGCCACATCCAGATACCTCGCAATGATAGAGAAGATCAGTGTTTTGGACAGAATTAGTCTCCCTGAAAGCATTCTTCGTCTTCTTCTCTTTAGTTTGAGATACTGATCCCTTCAGCCTGGAATGATGTGCACCACCGGAACTCGGTTGCATCACCTTCCACCGCTGTGCAGGATGTGGAGTACTCGCCTCTTCGTCTCTACAATTAGGCGCTGATCTCGAGTACTCCAAACCTGTCGACATGTTCGTTATTGTTTGCATCTGCTCCTCCTCGCTACTGGTGTCACTGAGGTTCACAGTGAGGTCAATTTCTGGTACCCTGTCTATGCGTCCGTTACTGCTTCTACTTGTGGGCTGTTGATCGTGTGAATCTGTGTCCATGTCCAGTTGATCTGAATTGGTTTGGCTGGAATTACTATCCAGCGCACTACGAGCCATTCAGTTGATCACAGACTCCAAACTAATTTCACCAAGCCTGGGTAAGTTAGCTATCTTGCTGCAATGGGCTGATAGCAAACTGCAAACCTGATCACCACAGATCAAAGTAATAATGATCAATTGAGCAGTTTGCTTCAGAACAATTTAGAGATGCTCGAAAAGATTTGTAACCTGGAAGAGATTTATAAGAGCCTCTCACTCATCCATCTCCGGAGCTTAAGCCAGAGAATAGTTGTGGATAGTCACCAAAACATCCTGAAGAGCCTTGTGGACCCTCGCAAAGGGGCTTGCAAACTGCACAAATCACCACAGACCAAACTGGTAGAATTCACTTCAACAGGTTTCTCCAGCCTGATTCAGTGATGTGTAAAAGACTTCAACCTCGGGGAGATTATTTGGAGCCTCTCACTCATCCATCTCCGGAGCTTGAGTCTGGGTCTGTCTAATAGTTGTGGACAGTCACCAAAACAATATTTCCAAGAGCTTAGCCTTGCAAGGGCGCTTGCGAACTGCAAACTTGATCAAAAATGGACCATAGTCGTAAACTTCACTGGAACAGAATGCTCCAGAAAGATCCAGATCCGATTCAGAAATGCTCCAAAATATTGGTAACCTAGATTTAAAGTACGAGCCTCTCACTCCTCCTTGCCAGGATCTCTCGCGGAGCTTAAGTCAAAGAATACTAGGGTCTGTCTGTACTAAGTTGTGGACAGTACTAAAAAGTGCCAGACAGTACTAAAAAGTTCTGGACTTGTGCACTGCTTGCGATTCTGATGTGAATCTCTACAGGTATCTCTTATAACCTGTAGTACCGACGGTTAAGTCTGCGCAGATCATAGGTAGGAATAAAACAGTGAGGGCCAAGAGCAGCGGCACATTTATTGCATCTGCTTGTAGCAGCCTGTGTTGACTCAGCTAGCCACCCCAATGAGGAACTCAAGCTCCTCAAGTCATTCCAAGGTGCTTAATTTGATATCTGCATGCATGGATCAGCATCGATCGGTGACGTTGTGAGATGAAGCGCCGCCCCTCGGCAAGACCAATTGACTTATAAGTACGTCAGACGTACAACTGAAGCATCTGGACGAACAAGTCCAGGTGATCTATGTCAATACGGATCAACCTAACCTCCTTGGATTATTAGACTCCGCCCTTCAAGAGTACTGGAGTCAACTTATCGACCTGAAATTGACAACTTTCTCAAACCACTGAACTTAGGAATGCAACTTAAAGCTCCATGAATTCTTACACTCCCACCTGCAATGAACCTATAGCTGCCTTGGAAGTACTTAAGTTCGACTCATTGCCCACTGACCGGTTTGCAGCTAGAATGTCCTTGGTGCTCTGCTTGCAGCTGTTGTGGGGCTAAGTTACATTCACGGTCGTGGACGGATTTACTCCAAGTGTTTACTGCAACTGAATTCTGGAAGGTAACCTGTGGGCTTATAAGTTGTAGCTGGTCTCTTCAATCCGGTCTGAGTCACGTGGTGTGTTGAACGGGTTAGCTCGAACTGGTAAACATCCAGGTCAACTCCGAACCTTGTCACCCACTCTTCATTGGTGCACTTGATATTGTTATTTCCATGTCGGATCCCTCGTGTGTCTGAAGCGGTGACTTTGCCCCTCCGCTGTTTGAAATAAAACCAATGCAACTAACAAGTTACTTTTGGGTTACTGTATGATGATCACCGAGAGTGAAGACCTGTAAGAAGCTACTCTAGGGCTGGTGCTTGAGTCACCTGGAATGAATCCTATTTTCAACAGTGCCAACACGGCCATAAACCTCCTTCCCACACACACACATCTCTCTCTCTATATATATATATAAATAACCTCTAGATTCATGAATATATATGGCAACGCAGGTTAATTTTCACATAGATTCTGCATTTTTGCAATCACATCAAACTACAACATTGAATCAGTCTATGCCTAGTACCAAACATGGGGCTGCAGGTTCAACCTCTTGTAACTTTTGTAATTTTTTTAGTTGCAAGACCTTAACGGTTGAATTTTGAGTTGAAAAAATGTTTGAGTGAACTAGCTACATGTTGAGTTACTAAGTACTAAACATGTATTCATTTAACCCCAGGAAAGGAAATGTATCAAACTTGCTGACACACCAATTGTCACTTGCATTTTGAGATGGAGATATGTATGTATGTATGTATGTATGTATGTATGTAGCATATATATATATATTGGAGACAAAAGCCAAAAAAGCCAATGTCAAAATGAATGAAGAACCAAAGAAAGCACACCCACTCCAAGGGGAGGTGGAGCCCCTTGATGTGTCATGCGGTCACATAAAGACTGTATAATATAGTCTAGCTCAACCCCTAAACTCAAGTTGAGTCACCCACATTTTCATCGGCACACGTAACATATTCCGTGTTGTAGGAGTCCGGCATCCCATGGGAACTTCCTTTTGTAATAGATCTGGATATCATTTCCTCTCCAAAGGCCACTTTCAACCATCTGGGGAAAGAGTGGTGGAAATTGCCAAGAAAAATCCACGCAACTACCAATATACTAATCTAAGGTAATCTGTGAGGGGGTGCAAGGTGGGCCAGCCAGGTTCTGATGTCGTCATTGGCCCCATGGAATCCAGCACTTTTGATTTCCTTCCAATTAAGGTAGAAATACCATAACCCATTAACCATCCTCTAGCCATGCACTAGACCACCGTCATAATGGTGAAGTGCCATTTCTGAAACAGCTCATGGGTCGGCGGCAACTTCAATGCGTGCACACTTAGTGTAGCCAATGGGAGTCAAGTGTTCATGTACTCATGAGGTAACCGATTTAGGCGATGTTATGTATGGAAATGCGGAGTACCGTGTTCGGTGTAGGGAGAATCTAGTGAACGAGTAGGGGGTTGGACAAACTTTCCACTTTGAAAAATTGTGGGATTTTTTGTACAAGGCAGAAAAATATGAAACAACTTGCATTCTTCATAAATCCTTCTCATCTATCTTGGAAAATTATCTCATGATTGTCATACCAGATCTTCAATGCGAATCACCTTATTTTCACGGGTTATGGTATTTCTACCTTAGCCCATTAGTGTAGTAGCTTTGGATTTACTGATACATGCCCACAAGAACAATTTAAAAGGCTCCCACGATTCTAAGGGCCACTGCTTCACACAAAGGTATGTGGGCGTTGTTCAGTTTGTCATTCATGTTCTACAACTTCTACCGACTAGATTTAAACATCAAAACTACACTGAATATTGTATATTAGTGTTTGTATGTCACTTGTGGTAACTTTCTATGAATGAATGTAAAAATATCGTCATCCAAACTTACATTCCGTTCATCCAAATGTCAATTACTTAGACAAAGTTTGGTATAATTTGCATCCTCAGAAATTTTTGATGAAATATTGTCATAGATTATTGAAATTGGATGAAAATCCACTTAGCAAGTGACAGTAATTGCAGCACTGTAAATCTATAATCCCCAAATAAATTTACAAGGAATGACAAATAATGTTGAGTTAATATTTAGTGTTCTTGGTGACACTACATAAAGGTTTACAATTAGTAGTGAGCAAGAAAATTAGAATTGGTGACACTAAATAAAATATTTAGTTTAGTGTTGCATTAGCAAATCTACAATAAAATACCAATAAAAATCGAATTGGAATTTGGAACTCCCCTAATTTAGTTATGGTTACGGAAGTGCATGTTTGTTGATTTTTTAACTAAATACATAGGTTCGTCCAATTTTGTTCACTATTGAGTGCGGAGTACTTAATAAATTTAAAGACATGGTCCAATCTCTTTTACACATCTGTCTTTATGGTGTTTGTTTTTTTATCATCACCAAACCACACATCATTCAAATATAGAGGTCCAATTAAGAAAAGTAACCAAATAGCACTTGCATGCCTTATGGCCAAGGGGATGGCCAAGGGCCTTGATCACAAAATGAGGGCCTGTGAAACTCATCCGAAGGCCATACCATGGAAAATTGAGATTAAATTTTGTGTGGCTGCAAGCCTTGGAGTGTAGTGTGAAGACATGTTTTGCACTTGGGTTCTCAACTAAATGATGTTTCAATATCACCATGTTCATATGGACGTCCTACACAACAAATCATAATACATCAAGGTGTTAACCCACCGTTTTGAGATGCACTTGACACAAAATCCGGTAGACCATGAAACAATTTCCAGTTGATGCCATGTAGGATTACATGATATAGGTTTCTCACTGGTTGAAACTTGCTTGATCCCTTTTGGTCCTAAGACTTTGGTATAAATAGACCTATCATGATATTTCCTTCTCACATGAACTGGATTGATGAAGGCCCTCTTTGGTTTTATGAATAACTGGGATTCTTTCCGAGAAAAAAAAACAAAAAATAAAACATACTTTAGTGTAAACTAAAGTAGGACGGTTTAAGCATTTTCCACCGATGAAAGATTTTATATTTGATGATAACAAACCCTTCAACTGTAGCGTAAAGTGGTCCTAAACCCTATCTTAACTAAATAAATGGTCAAGTTCCATGGAATAAACCTAACACCATGGTCCAAAACATTAGTTAGAATTGGCTCATGGGCGAGCATAACATTATTCAGATCCATAACCATGTTTTATGGGATTGACAATATTTTGTAGAATATTCCTCACATTCGGCGTTGAATGATGGAATATTCCATATAATACTGTCAGTCCCACAGAACAATGTTATGGAGGACGTACTCATTAAAGCTAGCTTATAATTTTCTCATCCCCCTCCAATGTAAAGAAGCTCTCAAAGAATGAGGTTCGTTGACCATGCCGAGGATGGCTTGACAAAGGGTAAATGAATAGGCTATAAGCCATTCTGTATGACGTGGTAAAACTGACAAGAAAATGCACATTGCACATATCACTACATTGTTTATGGTTTTTAGTGTCACGCACACTATTGGCAAAAAAACCTAAAATACACTAAATATGATATTTAGTGGCACCAATTCTAATTGTCTTGCTCAATACTTATTGTAAACCGCATGGTAGTGTCACCTACACCAAAGGTTAACCTAACATTATTTGTTATTCATTGTAAATTTTTTGGGGGATTAAAGATTTACAGTGTTGCAATTACTGTCACTTACCAAATGATTTTTCATTCAAATTTCAATCATCCATGACAATATTTCATCACAAGTTGCTGACAAGAGAAGGTAGGATTTTGGCCAATGGATGAACTCATCCATCATCCATTACAATACTGTTCACTTATTCATAAGAAGTGCTATCTGAAAAGTTACCATAGTGACATAAAATACTATACAACACTAGATAGCATATTTAGTGTAGATGCCTAGAGGTCTCACAGCGTCACATCCACTAATTGTTAATATGATATTATTTGTCAATATAAGTAACTTTTTGAAGCCAAAATTCATTTGAATATTGACATTTAGTGTAGCACATTGGATTGCTAGTTAAATCTAAGATTGGCACATTTTTCAATTCAATTTTAAAATGACAAAGGTCCTTCCAAATGGTAAGTCTCAAAGACTATCACCTCATTGCTAATGAGGATTTTATTTATTTATTATTTATTTATTTTTCATATTTCTTACTTCCAAGTTGATTATATGCTTCATTGACGGTTTCACTTTGAGAAGGAAATCCTAGTAGTATCATTATTTACTATGTGAAAGTGAACATATGTATTATTGGATTTTGGACCTTGAAGGTGAGGTGCACTCAATCCGAGTTTTGTGGACAAGGTGGCCTTCAAGAATCCAAGGGCAATTTTTTTTTTGAAGTCAGGTGGTAGGCATAGTTTTTTGCGCGGGTTTACAAAATTTCAAGTTTTTTCTTCAGGGGTTGCCCAAGGGTTGCGAGTCATGGGCCCCAACCCTTATCCTAGTAGAGACCCCTCTCCTAAAGGTTTGTAGGGGGAGTTTTAACATCCTCCTAAGGTAAGTGATTCTATTGGGCATGTGACAATCAAAACCATAAACAATCAATTCATGTTGGTTGGGGGCCAGAGCTCATGCCATTTGCCCCCAGCCGGCCGAGCCGTGACCCCATCATGGGGGAAGGGGGTGTCAGGGTCGGGGCTTGCAATTTGGCACCCCCGAGCAGCCTTGCCAATTATTTATTTATTTATATTTTTTTGGTCATCCCAACCGACAATTGTTGCCCACCCCACTCGATTCCAAACACAAAATTGCCCTTGCATTCTTGAAGGCCGCTTGTCCACAAATCCCATACTAAGTGCACTTCACTTTAAAGGCCCAAGACTCTCTCTCTCTCTCTCTCTCTCTCTCTCTCTCTCTATATATATATATATATATATATATATATGTTCACTTCCCCTTAATAAATAAGCAATTGATTGGGATTTCATTCTTGAAGTGAAACCATCAATGAAATGAATTTTAAAATCAAAGAAGCCGAAAGTATGTAAATGAATGTTAATAAAGCATGTAATGAACTTGGAAGTAAAAAATATAACAAAATCCTCATTAGCATTGAGGCCCAAGTACGCAACTCCCATATTATATGCCCGGGGAAGTCACTCCATGCACATTAGGCCACTACGTGCAATAAAAGTTTGCTACCCCTATATTATATGTCATAAATAATTTTAAAATGATGATATTTTTACTAGAGATACAAAACCATTGATAATATCTTTTTTATATTTTTTCGAAATTTTTAGTCATCTTCATTTTTGTAGTAATTGTTTTAGTTCAATTCTGCGTCATTCTAGTTAGAAACGGTATGTTTTATACAAAAAAGAGATCATCAAATTTGGTTACCATTTTTTACTATGTAATAGATACCATATATATCTACTAGAGAAAAAAAATTGATAAAATTTGACCCATTTTGGTGATGCCTTTAGAAAAAGTAGATTCACTTTTATCGCACATGGCGTCAACTTGACCAATGGAGTGACTTCCCCAGGATTATATGGCCCTGATTATAATCACTTATAATGCATTTTAGTCCAATCTCGAGTGATATAATTTTTTAATGCAGGAAACTCTTATAGCCCTTCTAATAAGGAATCCAAAAATACAATTATATATAGGAAATGAATATTCCTCGAAGAATATAATTGCATTAGAAACCTAATTATATGAGTTTTTTAATACATGTAGCATAGGCCAAACTACCCAACTTTTTGGGCTTTTGAATAAAATTTTAATATTTTTTATTATTATAAATAAAGCATTGGTATTGACTTTTAATTTTAATTGGAGGCAACTACTCGTGTGAATCTTTTAAGATTATTCATAGACAACTTATTGGTCTAACTGTTGGAATCTATGATCGGGGGAGAACCGGCAATTAGTTACAGATGAACCGGTTGAGTTTGAGAAATAACCGGTTGAAGTTCAAGACTTGGGGAGAATTACCGATTATTTTAGAGGAGTTTATGGAATATACCCCAAATTAATATAGAAGACCCGAAAGATGTCAACATGTAACTGGTTGGACTTGCAAACCCTAGGATCTCAACTGATTATGCCCAAAAAGGACAGTCCGTGCCATAAGGACGGACATGGCAAACCACTGTTAGCCGGCTGCTTCGCTATCACAAATGGAGACAAACAAACTAATCATAAAAAAGATGTGTCTGCCAGGAACATAATGGATGTATTCGAGGAGGTGCATCGGCTGGGAATCAAACCTGGGTCTGTACTGAACTGCGATTTTTTGCCAGGGTACTGTGAAGACCTCCCCGAGGTTAAATGAGAAAAAACCAAAATACAAACCCACAAGGGGTGGAGAAACACAACCAACGCCCAGCAAAACCGGGCCGGCGGGGGGGGAGCCCAAAGGCATCCAAAACCGGGAGGAGACCCGAGCAACACCATCCTAACTAATAAAGAGAGGAGAAAGGGCGCATCAGCCACTGGAAACCAAAAGAGCACCAGAAACCAAAGGAACCGAACGACCTGAAAACAACCCAACTGGAACGAGAACCCCCGAGCCAGCAAAGCAGACACAATCGCGCAGCCACCAACGCCTTCTAAGCATGAGTTGACTCCGAAGCAGAAGCGAATGTCACCAGAGAGCCGAAGCCAAACCCGAAGTAATTGGCAGGGAATGGATCGAGAACCCCCGAGCCAGCAAAGCAGACACAATCGCACAGCCACCAACGCCTTCGTTGCCTGAGTTGACTCCGAAGCCAGAGGCGAATGTCACCGGGAAGCCGAAGCCAAACCCAAAGCCAGATGAGACCCGGGGACCACCAGGGGGAAGGCGAACACCAGCCCCACCCTCACCCCAATGGGAAGGCCCGAGAACCCAATGCGTCCCATTCGGGAAAGAATTGGAAGGAGCGGAACGAAACACTTCAGCGCCAGTGAACCTCCCAACCATTCGCGCCCTCGTCACGAGTTCCCGAACCCGGGGAGGCAGGAACCAACTTCGCAGGAACCACCCCCCAGTCGATCAAGCGGCGAAAAAGCCGGAGCGCCTCAATCGAAAGCAGCCAGGAGATCAGAATCGTCCCGGTCGAGGTCGAAGTCGTACCGATAGCGCGCCCACCCTTCAGTGTCCGTCGCCCAAAGCCCAGGTTCCGGATCCTTGGCCTTGCGACGCGAGTCCGCCTCGGGCACCAACACCTCATCAATTTCCGCTGCGAGTCTCGCATCGAACTCCTCCTCCGAAAGCCCAAGGCGAGTGTGGAACGGACGGAAAGGAAAGGGCCGATCCTCCGCAATTGGAATCTTAGTATAATGCTCAAAGGGGAAGCGTTTCGCCGGGGTGAAGTGGAAAAAGGTGGGTCGATCCGGGAGAACCACCTGGATGTCACCCTTCTCCGTAACCTTCTGAATCTGCGGGGCGCGATCATGACACGAGGTGGAGGGAATCCGATCGTCCACCCCTAGCCCCCGACAGGTCCCCTCGCCGAAAAGTGGTCTCCCCTGTCCATCACCATCAATGAGTGTCGAGGTACGGCAGGGAGGTGGAGGAGGTGGAGGGTCACGTCTCGAGGAGAAGGTACGTAACTTCCCCCTTCCTCTCTTCCTCTGAGGTCCAGAGGGGCATTTCTCCTCATTGCCACTTCCAGATCGTTTCGGAGGGCGCAAGGAGTTCTTTAGTGCTCTCCCCTTGAGCAGCGAGTCTTCCGGAGAGTGGTTAGTACCCGAGTGAGGTGAGTGCCCTGGCGTTTCCTGAGTTGGACGAGTATAGGTCTTCACTTCGTGATGAATAGGCGAGCTACTAGCACACTCCTTATCCTTTCCTTTCTCACTCTGTGCAGCAAGCCGGGTTTTTTCAATCTCCCCTAAAAGATCATTGATTTCTTGTGTAATCAGTACCTCGAACTCTGCCTCTGGAATTCCCAGTCGTTTAGCAGCGAACCTTGATGAGTCAGTCTCAACACCACACCCGGCTCCCTTGTCTTTGTATTTTTGGAGAGGGGTCCCCCTAGCACGAGTGTCAGGCTGAAAGGTAACTCGGTCTGCGTGAGCCTGCGAGTCCACTAGATCTGCATTCCAGGTGCCCGCCACACTGGGTGGAGTGAAAGAATCTTCCTGTGTTGAGGAGGCGAGGTCCTGTGTTCTTTTTCCTGTGGATTTAAGAGTGGGTTGAGAAAAGTCAGATTGCAGAGCGCGTTGGTGATGAAAGACCCTGAGAGCTTGTCTAGCTCGAGGGCCAAAGCGGCATCTACGCTTTGGTCTACTGGTGGGTTTGATCCCCCTTGGATCCACTGTGGTTTGTTTGCTTTCTCCATTGGAGGGACCCTCCCTGATTGCTGAGTTGAATGTTGTGTCTTCCTCTCTGTGTTCATTCACCTTGTAGGCCTCAGGGGTGGTTGTATGAATCTTGGAGAGCCTCGCCCTCCTGTTCCTTCTATTCGGGTGCTGGAGCCGTTTGGAGCAGCGTTTCTTTGGTCGACTACGAGGCCGAGACTCCCCCTCCGCAGTTGGATGAATTGGGGTAATTTCTTCCCTGTCTGGGTTGGATTCCACCTTGCTATGGGCAGTATGAATTCCTTGTGTTCTCTGTGCTAGAGGGTGTAAAATTGGGGCATCAGGCATGTCCAAGAATTGCTTGTTCGCCTCCGGAGTGCGGCTGCGAGGTCTAATCCCCCTCTCCGCAACATAGGTTGAGGTAAGCACTTCCTTGTTAGTTATGAATTCCGCCTTGTTGTCAGCAGTGTAAGCTCCATTAGAAACAACCTGTGAGCTGTGGTCGCCTTGTGTTTGTTGCTGTGAGAGGTGGTCAATTGTAGCATCTGCGTAATCCGAAGGCACCCCTTGCTCATCCTCGGAAGTTAAGGGAGGTTGCCAATTGGTACTAACGTTCTGTAAGAACTCGTCGACTAGGTTAGAAAAGTCCGGCCTGGCTGTAAACTCTGCTTCGATGTCAGGGGAGGGAGAAAGCCTCCGAATGCGGATGGGCGGCACCGTCCAAGCTCCCAGATCTTTAGGGAGGAATTCTTGATGCGGGGTGACATTCCATTTGATGGTATTGCCTTGCATCCTACCAAATATGCTTTCTTGTGTCCATATTTGTTGGAAGCAGTTGATTAGTTCTTGCCGTTTCTCCTCATTTCTCTTATGTCTGAAGAGTTCTTTATAAGCCTCCATGGCACAATAGATAGTGTTGCGCCACGCATGCCAAAGAACTAATCCTAAGTGGAACTTCTCATCTCTAAATGTGTGTGCCACTCTTTGGCACCAGATGGACCAGAGGAGCTGTGCCCTGAGGATATCCCACGGAGTGTCCGAGTTGAGTGTAAAAGTTGCTGCTGTATCCCATCGCAATTCTTCCTCCACTTGCGGTCCAGGTGGTTCTCTCATTAGCCCTCTGCTGATGTCCGACCATGAGAGGTATGATGGCGGGAGACCAGCAGCTCTTCTTGTATTTCGGAATAAATCCCATGCTCGACTGAGTTGTGGACAGTCTTTGAGTGCATGTTGTAGTGTTTCTTTAACAGGAGTAGGGCATAACTCACAATCACTTGGCAAACCAATTTTTTCCCTCCATGCGCCCACTGGCAAACCCTGAGTAAGGACTAACCATTGCATAGCAGAGACTTTCCTCGGTAAGTAGGGATGCCAGATTCTATTGAAGAATCTCGCCCGGGCTTTGCTGTTAAATCCTTCCATTTCGAGTTCTTTGTCCAGATCCATAGGCTGTGTGTTCTGTTTAAGAGCAATTCTGTAACCCCTTTTTTGCCAGGGTACTATTATACCACTAGACCACCGATGCAGCCAATCGTAAAGAGACACGTGTCTCCCATTACGACAGGATGTACTCAGTCCCTAGAGCCCCTGAGCATTCAATGATACACCCTAAACTCCGTAATATCAACCTCCATAATGTCACTCACTCTCTAATATCCCAAAACCCTAGGGAACGGATGTTCGTAGTTCAAATCTCACTCCTTATTGTCACCTTTCTCTCCCTAATATCACGAATTTTGTCATTAATGCAAACCACCAAAGAAGTCAACCCACACCCTTGCATTGCGCCATGTGTCAATATGTGGAGAGTCACCTTCTTATTCTTATTCTTATTCTTCTTCTTCTTATGCCACTTGTTGAATGTTGGTGCATGCATCCGCCACATCGCCCGGGAAGGCGAAGCGGAGTGGACCACACCACACCATTTAATATGTTGCACTTTGTGTTATTCCATAGTGTCACATTGTAGTTAAGTTTTTGCTATCACTTAAAACAACAATCCAGGGAACTAGGGCACAGGGAAGACTGAGCTAGTGTCTATAAGGGTTAATGTCACATTGGATTAAGGATTACAATAACAATCTAAGTCTTTTACTCCTCTGTTCCTTCTTTATTATACTTAGTCTCCACTCTTATGATTCCTTGTGCTTGTTCTGTCGTGAGTGATTCAATCCTATCTTTGGGAATCCTCTATCACTGTAATGGCTTGACTTAATTCAGTCGTGAGCTCAATAGCTTGGCGAGTTGTCAATGGCAATTTGTCAAAACAAAGTCTAAGGTAATGTCTTTCAAGTAACTGCATACTAGTCTTTGAAAATGCCATGAACAAGACTTGCAATGTTCTTAAATTATTTTCTCATTAACAACTTACAATCATCATGCATGCCTTCGCAAAGAAACCCCGACGTTACTTTTATTTTATTTTATTGATTTTATTATGCATGCCTTCACATAACCAAAGTCACCACCTTCATCTTCAGGCATTTGGCGACTTATCTCAAGCAATCATCCACAAGTTAATATGAAATCAATACATCGACAGCTAGGCTATTTCCTTGACTTAAGGCTTTAGTATGTGTTAATCTAATAATGGCATGTAGTTGGTATAGTTTCACTCCAATACGGTAATTTCTCCTTCTTTGAAAGATAATGTCCTGGCAACCTAGAGCCTACCCCTAGTCCTTCCATGTCCTGCACAGAGACGATTAGCCTCTCTTTCTCTCTATCTATAAGAATCTCTCTCTACACTCGGCTAATATCCAGCGGAATAGTGACACTTGCCTTGGCTATGGCCTCTCAGGGTCTCTCAATCTTTCTTTGTCTATAAAAGCTATCACCCTCTCTAGTGGCTATTGGTCATCACTCAGGGTTCTCTCAACCCTCGCTCGAGACTATTGCTCTCATCTTTCCTTACTCGGCTAAATGCCCACACTTACTGCTCTCGGCTAATTGCCTGAATCTAAGCTCATCGTCCATCCTACTTCTCATTGATATTATCATGTTTTGCCTTCTTTTCAACAAGCTCTTAGTATCCGTCAACTTCCTTCTTGGAATAGATGTTTCGCCACGCTCTGGCCTCTCTCATACTATTGCCTCACACATTTCCTTGCTATAACCTTCATGGTTCATTCATACTTCAAAAATTTCCCTCTGCCAATTACTTCTAAGACATTATAAATCTCAGCCAATAGCCAAAGTAAGTCTCTTCAGCTCTTCAATGTTGGCTCGCTCAAACTTGATCAAACTCAATCACTGATATGACACAAGATGACTTGCCCTGATCCACATCAGCATTGACAAACTTCATATCACAACTTCACACACAAACATACAACAACACAACTTGCTTTCTCTTCCAAAAACAACCAAGACAATTGCTCATACAATTTCCAGTCTTTACTTATCAAAGTTTCCAAAATATTCTTGAGTTCGAATCACTCGACTCTGCTGTCTATTGCTAATCCTTGCAAGCCTCACGCTCTGGGATATGACTAAGGCCTTACTCCATCACTGAGTCTTGTGCCCTCTAAGACTATTGCTAACGCTAACGCTAAAGTCGAGACTACATTGGATTTCTGCAAAATGATAATAGCATGCGTTCGACCTTGACAGCCTCCTCCTTATCGAGTCAAGGGAGGGGTGAGTCGGTTAGAGCCAGTAACTACTTCTTAACGGCAATAGCCTCTGCCTTCCACTATGGATGACTTCCAACCGCCAATCGCTGGATGAAAGACGTTAAAACTTGAAAGCCCAATTCGGCCAGGCTATGGCCAAAAAATGGTTTTACACACATGCTACACTAATTCACTAGTATCACGCATCCATGTTAACACTACAAAACTCTGTAATATCACGTGCACTTTGGTTGCCACAGGTGTGATACTACGGAGTTTAGAGTGTATTGTTCTCATTCCTTGGACTCATATCAAATATACACTCTGTAATTCCAAAGTCCTTAATCTCCCTCCTCTTATATCTCGAAACCCTAGGGAATGTCCGACATTCTTAGTTTAAATCTCACTCCTTATTGTCATGTTTCCTTCCCATATATTACATGTTTTGACGATAAAATAAACCACCAAAGAATTCAAACCACACGCTTGCATGCATCACGTTGTCATCGTTCTAATTATTGTCATTATTGCGATATTGATTTTGTGTTTTTCCATAATGTCGCATGCTACACTAATTCTCTTTTATCATGTATCCATATTAACACTACAAAATTCCTTAATATCACGTGCACTTTGGAAGCCACAAGCATGATATTATGGCGTTTAGAGTATAACTATAAAGCCTCCAAAAGTGGAGACCAACTCAAGATTTTTTGAAGGAATTCCCATATTTGTCACTTCCAACACTTGTCTCACTAACCTATGAAGGAAAGTTGCAACAAAATTTTGTGAAAACTTTGAGTTATTTTCTTGAGTTTGATTTTATTTGGGGAGTACACTATGGAGCCCTCCTGGCTCACATTGCACACAGGAGAGCGAGACCAAGGATCGAAGCGGGAAGGGCGCCACACCGGCAGCGGGGCCAAGAGCCTGAGTGAGCGACACCAAGTTGGGACCGAGCCCATGCCGAGCGCGAGAGGACTGAGGGCCGGTGAGGAAGATAAAAGGGCTAAGAGCCCGAGGATGAAGAGACTGTGAGCCGGAGCCGGCGAAGCCAACTTGGAGCCACGTGGGAACGAGACCATGTGCCAGTGAGACACGGGAACACAAGAACCAATTAGTAAATAGACTAATTAGTGATTAGACTTAGATGAACTTAGGCAGGTGAAAGACATATAATTGGGGATGACCACCCGATTGGACAAACTTAACCTCCGCAACCACCTTGGATGGAAATAATTGAATGAGATATTGTAAGACACATCCAATGATCCCGACACATCTAGGCATGTGGTTAAAACCAACCACATGTCTCTCAAGGCTACATATGAATTAAACACGCGTCTATTACCAGAAATAGATTAGCAGAGCTAAATTTGGACTGTGAGAACATTTAGAGTCTAAATTAAGGAAATGGAACATTTGATAATAGGGGAAAGAGGCATAACCACTGTATTAAGGAATCCATAGATATTGGAACCTATATTAGAGGGCACTTGAGGCCCCTAAGACACCTCATTTACAACGAACAACTCACATGAGTGCCGCGGAGACTTATCGGGAGCGCATAATTTTCAAGACCTATTCGAAGACTCTTTTGAAGACTTCTTGAAGACCATCTTGAAGGCTTAGCCAAACACTAGGATTCTAGAAGAAGATAGTTTCAAAGGACCGAAAGGTCAAAACAAATTAGAATATAGTGGAAACGACCGAAGGGTCAACCGAAAGCAAAAAGACTTGAATCACGGAAATTACGTGAAACTTAGAAAGCTAGCAAAAAGACTTGAATCATGAAATTACGTGAAACTTAGAGAGATAGCAAAAAGACTTGACTCACAAAGTTATGTGAAACTTAGAAATATTACAAAAATATTGGAATCAAGAAATCACATGGAAATCTAAGATATCTTATAAAGGTTACCATAACTCAAGAACTCAAGAGGAAACATACTTGGACACTAAATAGACTTAAAAGAAACAAGAATGAACGAAAGGACAACCTAAGTGAAAATAGGGAAACCAAACAAAAAGAATTACTCCTCACAACAAAATGAGACATGAAATCCCAACAAGAGGAGTGTTAGGATGTTCTACAACTTGAACTTAGGGATATCAAGTAAATTCAACATTTTGGACAAAGACATTCAAGGTCAAGGAGTTAAAAATACCAAACTCATGAAGGAATTGAGATTATGCCAGACATCACGAAAGAAGAAAATGTGGAAAACTTTACTTGCTGATTTCCAAATCGTTTGTCAACTAGACCACAAATTTGATACCTCAAGATGATTTGAGATAGACGGATGAAGTCGAGTTGGAATGGACGGAAACCATCATTCGAGAATAAGGAGTACGGAGTGAAAGATGCTTCATGAAAGGCCAAATCACACTTCATCTCATCCATACTTATGAATTAAGATTTCACATCATAACATACTTCATACCAACCTAGGTAGATTTGGTATAAACAATAGAGGAACACTCAAATTACAATTGTAAAGATCTTGAGACACTGACTAAGCATTTGGAACGAATTGAACAATTATTGTCACAAGTCATTCAAGCCATGAAAGATATAAGAGTAAATACATACGATAGTGGATATAAGAACAACTTCTACTCCAAAGACTCTTAACCTTGACATTAGGATTTAGGGGAACATAAACTTGTAAACCTAGGGCATCTATCCCTTAGGGATTCTTGAGAACTCATATCAGGAATGTCATACAAAACTAAGTACCAATATTAGCATGCACATGACCACCTTCTAAGAAAATGGAAACCTAAAACAGTCTAATTTTGGTGGGAATGATGTTCATGTAAACCGGTCAACAACGGGTTACACTGTCTAAGGCTAAGGGTTGAAGGTGACCTCAACCTTGAGTTATTTTCTTGAGTTTGATTTTATTTGGGGAGTACATAGATGGTGAGAGGACCAAAGATATGCATGTGCACGTAGTTGACAAAGAAATGAGAAGATTCTTAGCCATATAAAGAAAAAAACATACTGGCACCTAAAACTCGAAGAATCCCTCCGAGGCTTTCAAGTTACTCTCAACAAGGGACCATTAGAAGATTTCGACACTAGTTCATCCCCATACTCTTTGGTTAACATTAGGACGTAGAAACAACAAAATAAACAAAATCAACCTAACATGATCCATCCCTACACATGATAAATGCATATTTTGCAAAGGCATTAAAAATTGGTGGACAAATTTGGCTTAAAAACATGAGACAACATGATTCATATGTTTTTGGTGAGAATCATATAAAAGAGCTTTAGGGGCACATGAGCAGAGTCCAATACCAAGGTTTCTTTATTTGGAGAGCATACATGTCCTGCTTCATCTACTCATGTGCATTTTGCAACTGGGGTATTGAAGAGGACCTCCAACATGCTACTCTTCATTGGGAATGTATATGCTTTACCTATAATTAAATTTGATTTTTTTTGCGTACATATCGAATGTATAAGCTTGTCTACAGTGGTCAAATATTCGTGGCACTCAAGTATTTTCATAGCTAGAGCCTTCTTTATTCACTTTCACCTTGGCAATGATGATGTCAATTTTATTACAAGCATTTTAAGTAATAACCATTAAAATGGTCCCTTGTCTAATGTAGGATAATAATACATGCATATTGGCAAATTCCAAAATTGCCTCAGCTAGCAAATTGGGTCGTTGACTTTGCAAACTAACTTGTAACCGTGTGGGACCCTCCTCATCCTTGCTTCTACACATGCCACATGAACCACTTGTGGACTTTTGTTTTCTGTCCCTTCCTCTTTCTCATTGTCACGCCCAAGCTTTGCTGCACTTCATTTTTTATCCTTTCCTTTTAGACCCTCATGTTCTTCTTGTTTTATACTACCATTTTTCATTGAGTGTGATTTGTTTCTCATTTCTACCTACACATTCAAGCCTTCTTGTTCCTTGCATCTCCTCTTCTTTTAGGGTATTTTGTTCCTCAATTTTTAGACCTTCATGTTCTTCTTGTTTTTTGTTCTCTTTCTTGATTTTTTTTGAGGTCAATTTGTAATTTTTTGCGCTTTGAGGTCGCTTTCCCTTCTTCTAGGCTTGTGTATTGATTTTGACATTCTTTGATTTGTTTTTGTCCCTTCCATTAATGATGTTCTCTTTGTTTCTCTTCCTACTTAAAGTTTTAATTTGTTTCTTGGTTTTTGAGATCCATTTGCTCATTTTTTTGCTCATTTCTTTCCTTGAAATTCACGTTGATCATCTTCCATTTTGATATCACTATCCTTCTCCTATTTCTTAACCCCTAAGCGCTCAAAGCTCCCAACAACTTTTTTTTAGGTTCATAATGACTCACTATCATATAATGCCTTCCACCATCATTGTGGTGTAAAAATTTCCATACAAATCTTAATCTTAACAATACAAATGTCAAGTTGACTCCATGATTTAGGCCCTATAATAAATTTAGTCAAAATTGAACATAATCTTGACAATCGCATTAGCATTTGAAATGTGTTTCCAATGCTAGGCAACACACATATCTTGTCCAATTTCTCCTTCTCGCTCCCCTATCCCTTACTAAAGGATGACCAAACTCCAACACTTTAAACATCTTCATATGACCTACATGTGGGTCCAAGAAATATCTCAATCTCAATCGTCCTCATGCTTTGCAATGAGGGGAGGACCTCAAGTACTATTCTCGGGGAGATCACTCCATTGTAGAGTTGAACACCACGTGCGAACAAAGTTTGCTACCCCTATATTACATGTCATAAATAATTTTAAATTTTACGATATTTTTTCTACATATACACAACCATTGATGGTATCTTTTGTATATTTTTTTGAAATTTCTAGTCATATTCATTAATTGTAGCAATTTTTTTAGTTCAATTCTGCGTCATTCTAGTTAGAAACGGTATATTTTATTAAAAAAACAAATCATCAAATTTAGTCACCATTTTTTACTATGTAACATGTACCATTTATATCTACTCATGAAAAAAATTTGATAAAATTGTGACCCATTTTGGTGATGATTTTTACATTTTTTACATTTTTTACATCTAAAATGATCGCACGTGGTTGTTCAACTCTACAATGGAGTGATCTCCCCGAGGTACTATTTAGTTGTTTTTCCCACAAAGGCACTATGTAATTTGTTATACAAATACGTAAGGACTGGGTTAACCTTGCCGACTTTTGGACCCTACCCTTCTCACGCATCGGATACTACCAACAAGCCTACTCGACAAAGTAGTTTTCTTGCTTGCCCTCTTGCTTTTCCAGCCAACATTTGACTTGGATCAATGTTGGGCTTTGACTCCACCTTCTACCTTATGAGCAATGGTCACAACACACCCTGCTTGGACCACTACAAAGTTCAAACTAACATAATTAGAATTCCAAAAAAAATTCAATATACATTATTTAAACACACACAAAATCCAATTAGGCATGATAACTTACAAATTAACATAAACTAACTCAAATAAAAACTAAAAAGATAAAGTCATTATAGGTAAATTTCCAAACATGATACAAAATGACTAACAAAACTCTTTAATTTTTTTCATGTCATAAATTAGCATTGACTAGTCACGCCTACTATGGTGCTTCTTGAAGCACTCCCCAAAGTACAACCAAATGTCACCACATTCAACTCACTTGGTTATACACCTAATCTTCCAACGTTGACATTGTTTTCTAATTTCAAATGTCCTCACCATGCTGTGCACTTGAGGAATAAGGAGTGACCATGTTGACACACATCATTTGCATCTACTCTAATTCTCAACAAGTTCCAACCCCGACCTCAACCAGAACTACAAGTGCAAATAAGGGATCCACCATAGCTTTGACTTGCAAATGGACATGTGCATTATCCACAAGTTCACTATGGTGACATCCAAAAGCCAAAAAAATTGCATTTGCCACCACTTATGGCTTTTGACTTGTGTGGTGTATACCCCTGAGAGTTGGACTGGCCACCTCGACCCCTCTCGTCCATTTCGTGTACTCCAAATGGATAGGATTAGTTTCTACCATCTTCTTTGCATTCGCCACCCTTTGCGGCACATAGACCTTCTCTCCATTGGCATTAATAAGAGGTTGACACGTGGAAAACATCAAACTGGCTTCTTGTCCGTCCATGACACGCAACTCAGTGAACATGTTTTGCACATCCTCCATTGTATGGTGCCTTGTTTGGCTTTCCCTAACACCTTTTTGTTCGTGCACACCTTGAGTAAACCTATTTAGTTAGACTGGGCACTACTAGTCGCATAAATATTCATAGCATGTAGATCCCTCAACAAATGGTATAAAAGTGATCTAGTTATCCATGATAACCAAATGGTAAAGATTCTCTAACCCTTTTCATTGGTTTATTTTGACAACCTTCAAACCAATTTGGGGTTCACCTTGTTTAGGCGCCCCTCATCCAACATGCTAGTATTTTTACCACATTAAATATCAAATTTGTTTTAAATAAATATGCAACCTAAATTTTTCTAAATCTTATTTTATTTAATTTGATCTTCACGCAACTTTTTGGTCCTTTTTAAAAATAATTTAATATAATTGTTACAAAAGCCGCCCTCTAAACCATTTTAATACCAATGCCCCCTACGTATAATGTGGGAGTTGCGTACCTAGGCATTGAGGTTATGATGTATGTGACTTACCATTTAAAAGGGTCTTTTGTCATTGTAAAATGAAACTTATGTGTGTTCTATTTTTAGTTTGTTCATTTTATAATATTTTAGTTAATGCCTTTTACTTTCACAAGTAGTCGTACATATTCGAATTGATTAAGCTGAATAAATGTAATGAAGTGTATCAAGCGTAATTATATGTAATTAAATCAGAAATTATGCTTACCAAAGTAATAAAGCCTAAAATGTACCTACTTGAATTAATTATGATTTATTACGTTCAATTGCGCTTAATTGGTTCAAATGTGTATGGATACTCATAACATTATTCAAATCCATAACAATACATTCAATCTGAATGTAGGAATATCCAAGAATATTCCATAGAATGTTGTTAGTCCCACAAAACATTGCTATGGATCTGAATAATGTTATGCTTGTGAAAGTAGAAGGCATTAACTTAACTATTATGAATTGAAAAAACTAAATATAAGTTTCATTTTACAATGACAAAAGATCCTTTCAAATGGTAAGTCACATACATTATAACCTCAATGCTAATGAGGATTTTGTAACATTGATTTACTTCCAGACTCGTCATATGCTTAATTGACATTCATTTACATGCTTTTTGGCTTCTTAGACTTTAAAATTCATTTCATTGACAATTCACTTCAAGAACGAAATCCCAATCAATTGCTTATTTACAAAAGGAAATTGAGCATCTATATTGAATTTTGGGCCTTCAAGGTGAAGTGCACTCAATATGGGATTTGTGAACAAGTGACCTTCAAGAATGCAAGAGCAATTTTTTTTTAAATCGGGCGGGGCGGGCAACAGTTGTCAGTCGGGATCAATTTTTTGATTTTTGGCAGGGCCACCCAGGGGTGCCGGCTTGACACCCCCTTCCCCCCATGATAGGGTCATCACTCGGCTGGTTGGGGTCCGCCCAAATGACATGAGCTCTAGCCTCGGCCATACATGTTTGCCACTCTCCCAGAAACATCCCAAGAGCTTCCAAGGCCATGGATGGGGGCCTCCACTAGTGAGGGAGACTTTTTAGGCATTAAAACAAAAAGCTCACCACCGCCTTTCATGAAACGTGGCCCTTTTAGAAATAGAAATCTTGTTGTCGTTTCTGGTCTAGCTTACAGCATCTGTGTCATCCAAATCTGCCCCTCCACAAGCACAGTCAAATTCAACAGGTCCTCCCCCATGCCCAAAGATCATAATGCACATGACTGCATTTCAATGCCACCGCAGCAGCAGATTCTGTTGCTTTTGAGTACAGCCTGATTGACACCGGCTGAGGGGCTGATCACACTGGCCATTTTTGACACCATCCATCGGCATCTTCGGCTGTAATAGTGTGAAAAGTGGTGGGCCAACATCTATTTCTGAACATAATCCCCAGCAATTTCACGGTTGGAACTGGACAGAAAGTTTGGTGTGATCGGGGCATGAGGGGCTGATCACACCGGCCAGTTCGGACACCATCCGTCGACATCTCCGGCTGTAATAGTGTGAAAAGTGGTGGGCCAACATCTATTTCTCAACATAATCCCCAACAATTTCATGGTTGAAACCGGACGGAAAGTTTGATGTGATCAGGGCCTGATGTTATTTGGTAAGTGATTACAGGGTTTTGGCCAATGGATGAACACATCCATCATCCATGACAATATTGTTCACTTATTCATAAGAAGTGTCATCCAAAAGTTACCATAGTGATATAAAATACTATATGACACTAAGGGTGAGTTTCCATGTAGATCGCTCGCCCACCAAATTATATGTGAATAAGGAAAAAAACTGTCCAAATGTGAAGGGAATCTGGTGGGAAGGGTTCGTATGTGCCAACTAGCTACTCCCATCTTCTCAAATCTGGGCCCGCTTACTAACCTCCTTGTCCCGGTTATCAAGGATGTAGTTCTAGACCAACATTGGTTCTCTTGAGTCTTCAACCGGTCTTAATCCTTCAGTGACTAGCACTTGTAGGTTAAAGATTCTTTAGTGGAAGGATGGAAGTCTAGCGGCATGTGTCCATGGCCCTCCTTATTCTAGTGGACCACCAAAATGTGGTTGGATGGCAACTTGTGCTTACCTACATGTGAACACCTCTGATCCACTATATGTAGAATCTAGTGAGTGAGTGGCCTACATGGAAACTCACCCTAAATATCATATTTAGTGTATATATTATTGCACTGCGAATAGTAGCATGCACTAATTGGGTCAAGCAATGTAGCTGCACTAAATAGTTTTATTGCCGTGGGTGAACAATTAGCGTGGACCACTTTAATTGTCTAATTGGGGTGGGGAAAACATGGGTCCAAGACCCCATGTCTTCCCCTTAGTCTTTTAGGAGATTCCCCACGAATACCTTGTACATAAAAGAAAATAGTTACCTACATTAATAGTGAGTTAGTAACATAACATACAATATTCACCCACACCAATTTCCTGTAGAAATGTTTTATGTGGCTCACAATAATTTTAATCTAGAGATTTGGTGCGGGTTGAAAATTAATGTGGTCTCTCTAAGAAGACACTGGTCCACACTAGGAGGACTATTTAGTGTACTTTAACCATTAGAAGATTCTAATAAACAATTCTTGAGCGCTAAACTTAACTCCTCCTTTGCCTCTTGCCAGATGATGACTAAATTATCACCATACCAATGCCAAATTTTAGAGGACTATAAGGTCACAACTTGGTGCCTACAAACAAAACCAGAAAAAAAAACTCTCCATCAACCATTAATTGCCCAAGGGGGGAGTCCTCATAAGGTAGAAATACCATAACCCGTTAACCACTCACTAGCGGTGCACTAGACCGCCTCATAATGGTAAAGTGCCATGTTTTAAATGGAGCATGGCTCGGCGGCAACTTCAATGCAGTGTAGCCAATGGGAGGCAAGATCTAACGTACTCATGATTAACCAGTTTAGGTGATGTTCTGTATCAAAATGCGGAGTACCTAGTGAACCGGAAGTGGGTTGGACAAACTTTCCACTTTCAAAAATTGTGGAACTTTTTGTACAAGGCAGAAAAATACGAAACAACTTGCATTCTTCATGAATCCTTCTCGTCTATCTTGGAAAATTATCTCATGATTGTCAGACCAGATCTTCAATGCGAATCACCTTATTTTAACGGGTTATGGTATTTCTACCTTAAAGATTGTCTGAAGCAGGCCATAACTTTTGTTTCACATTTTTTTTACCTAGAATATCTATTTGTGCGAGTGTATGAAATCATTTGGATCCATTCATCAACTTCAATACCCACCCATTGGGACAGATTTCAAGGCTGTGTGTGTGTGTGTGTGTGTGTGTGTGTGTTTTTTTTGAGATAGAAGGCCAAGCAACCAAATGCATTAAGAACCAAGGAAAACACACCCACTTCACGGGGAGGCGGAACCCCTCAAATGTGTCACACCACCACGTAAAAAGAAACAAAGAGCCAAGTAACAAGAACTGCACCAAGGACAACTTACCAAGCCACCCAACCAAGGACCACTCCACTCCTCATGCCAAGGACAACCCCCAAGCCACCAAATAACCAAAGTGCCAAACTACGCAGAAATGTAGTCATTAATCATTCCATGCGAACTACTAACCTCAAAAGACGGAACAACCAACCCACTGACCCCCCTGGGCCAAGATGGTTACTTAATCATGATCTTCCAGTTCCAAGAAACCATGAGTCCGTGGCAATGGCAAAGGATGCCCCATGCCCCCCATGATGAGTCAAATTCCTCAACAATAAAGGCCTTCGCCATAGATCATTTTTCAATGCATTTGAGAGACTTTTTCCAAGCAACTTTGCCTTGGATAATGCATTCCTCCCAAATGAGGTTCTTAACCTTGAGTTTGTGCCACTTCTCTTGCTTGAACACCTTGTCGTTGCGTTCAATTCAAATAGTCCATAGGACAATGCCCTAGAGAAGATGCCAAATTCCAAACCAATGTTTGTATTTCTTCCAAATGCCATGTCCAGACATAATGTTTTGCCAATTAAATTCATGGAACGGGGTGTTGTCGGGCATCACTAAGCTCAAAAAGGATTTGCAAAGCCCACTGTCAAATCCATTGGGATTGGATGCAATCCCAAAACCTATGTGTGAGGGTTTCCTTGGTGAAGCAGAGGCATAGGTGCCCTGAATAGAAATGTTGACCAAAATCTTATCACGCCATTTATTAACCGCCACTGCATGGTGCCAAATGGACCAAATGAAGGCTGCTTCTTTGCCAACCATTATTTTGTCCCAAATCTGTACCCACCTGAATCGGTAGGTATCCGGGAGTGTTGAAGGTGGAGCATTAGATTGCTCGTAGTCAATAAAAATGTAATGGAAGAGGCATGAAAAACAATAAAGTTAGAATTAGGCTACAACGTTGGTCTAAGAGGGATAAGAGTTATCCCATATTATTTATATGAACCAAGAAAAAGAAGTCAAACAATAAAAAATCAGCAAGGAGAGAATGAGACCATCTCACTCCAAGCATTGTTCATATGTCTTTGTGTATGTGTATATGCTTGTCCAATCTCATCTCTAGTCCTATTGACTTCCAATAGATTATGGGCTCACTCATGCAAGTGAAGTGCCTAGAGATTTGATTGCTTTGAGGTTGCGGAGTGGATCTTGAGGGATTGGCACTTTGGAGCTTTGGAGGTGTCCGAGGGCGCATTTGGTTGTAAGTATTTCTTTGTCTTTTGCTTTTGTTTGAATGTATGTTTGATGCAAGAGCATGTGACTTGAGTATCTTGAATGTTGAGAGGCTTATTTGAAAGGTTTGGAGGTGAACATTTAGAATTCAAAAGCATTTGACTTGAGTATTTTGAGCGTTTAAGGGCTTGTTGGAGAGCTTTGAAGGTGTTTAAACTCCAAGAGCATCTAACTTGAGAGGTTTGAATGTTGAGGAGTTTATTTGAGAGGTTTAGAGGTGTCTAGACTTCAAAAGCATTTGACTTGAGTGTTTTGAGCGTTTAAGGGGTTATTTTAGAACTTTGAAGGTGTTTAGACTCCAAAAACACATTGTTTGGAAGGCTTGAGTGTTGAGAGGCTTATTTGAAAGGTTTGGAGGTGTTTAGACTTCAAAAGCATATGACTTGAGTGTTTTAAATATTTAAGAGCTTAAATGAGAGCATTGAAGGTATTTAGACTCCAAAAGCATTTGACTTGAGAGGCTTGATTAAAACCATTCAAGGTGTTTTGAGTTGAAGGGAATGTTGTTTAAGTGGCTTGAGTGTGGCTTATGTACGTGTATTGAATGTGATTTGAGATCAAGTATATCATACTTGAGTAATTAAATAGTGCAAAGGACACCTTTGAGAAAAATGCATTCTTTTGAGTGAAATAAAATCTAATTTGAGTGATTAAAAAATCCTAACACACATTTAAAAGCAAGTGGACTCATTTGATGTGTGAGAGATTTGACTTCAATGATTAGAGTGTCTTTAGGTACTTTGGAGAGGAAGTGGGTTTATTTGAGGTGAAGAAAATGTAACTCGAGAGATTTGATAGTTCTAGGGCATATTTGAGAGCAAGAGCTCTTATTTGTAGTGAACAAAATTTGACTTTAGTGATTTAAGAGTCCCAAAGCCCATTTAATATCACGAGAGCATTTTTGAGTGAAATGTACCTTATTTGAGTGGATTGGAGTAGAAACACAAAATTTAAAGGCAAGAGGGTTCATTGGAGATTGAAAGGATGTAATTTGAATGCATTGAGTTGCAAGGATACATTTAGAAAGCAAGGGACTGTATTTGAATTTGATTTGAGTGTTTGAGGATTTTTTTGAGGGCATTGAACATATTTGGAACTTGAAATGATCTAACTTGGGTGATTTGAGTGTTGAAATGCTTATTTGAAAGATAGGCTAGTTATTTGAGTTCAAAAGGAACATACTTGAATATTTTGGGGGATTTAAGTGTTGGAAATGACATGTGAGGGATAAACTAGACATTTGAGCTCAAAAAGAGCATACTTGATTGTTTTGGATAATCTAAGTATTGGAAAGCACATTTGAGGGATAAGGCTAATCATTTGAGGTCAAGAGAAGCATAATTGAATGTTTTGTGGGTTTCAAGTACCATTTAAAAGAGAGGTTTGTCATTTGACCTCAAGTACATCTGACTTCTTTGGTTTGAGGGTAAGAGTGTTTATTTAAGGTGTTGAGGTACAAGAGTGCATTTTAAGAGAGGGATGACTCATTTAAGAGTACTAAAGTCAGATTTGCAAGTTTTGAGTTTCCAAGCCCATGTTTTGAGCGGAAGATGGCATATGTTGAAAGCAAAGGAGCTAAAGTTATGGACAAGTTTCATGGAGATAAATTTAAACTTTGGAAGTTCAAAATAGAGAGGGTTTTGTCTTCCATGGACCTTTGGGACATTGTGGACGTATCCAAGAAGGCTCTACCTTCTAACGTGAAACCCAAAGTGTTGAAGGAGTATCAAGGGCGTGTCAAGAAGGCCATGTCCATCATTGGCTTCAACTTGGCAGACAACCAACCTGTATACATCAAGAGTTGTAAAGGACCTGCGGAGGCGTGAAAAATCCTTTGCAACATTCACGAGATGAAGAGTTTGTCCAACATCATTTTTGTTCGCCGCAAGTTTTTCACGTGCAAGATATAATAGGGCGACGATTTGCTGGACCATGTCAACAAGGTGAAAGCACTTGTAAATCAACTCACATATTTGGAGGTACCTATGCAAGAAGAAGATGTTATCATGATTTTGTTCGAGAAAATGCCGGCCTCATACGAGTACTTGATCACCGCCTTGGAGACGATGCCAATGAAGGAGTTGATAATAGAATATGTGGTGGTATGTTTGATATATAAGATGTCGAAGCGCAAAGAAAATAACCCTAAGATGACATTGCGATAGTGTTGCGTCAAAGTGAAGCGAACGATCCACCTTCACGGCAAAGCGTAAGGACATATTTCTATTGCGATAAGCTAGACCATATTATAAAATTTTGCTACAAAACAAAGAACAAGGAGAAAGATAAAAATGCAAAGAACGAGGACGAATTCACATTTGTAATACAACACGGAGCGTATTCAAGGAGTGTTTATAATTTGATCATGAATTCAAGAGCCACAAAACACATGATTTCATATAGGGTGACATTCAATACCTACAATGTAATTTCTTTACACAACATGCGTTTAGATGATGATAGCATAGTCGAAGTCATCGAATGGGGTTCATTGTCAAGAGACATAAAGAATAGAGTTCGCATCATGAATGTACTTTACATGCCGAAGTTACAAGCTAACTTGCTCTTAATGAACAATAATTTGTCGAATAGATTGAAAGTGCAATTTATCATAAACGAATACATTGTAGGAGGTGCAAACGGCAACATGATTGTAATAGCTCGACGTGAAGGGAATTAATACCACATAATGTTCATGAAAATATGCGGAGCAAATGCGGCCAACTTCATGTGTTCACGTACGGGAGGCGGTTCGATATAATTTTGGCATCGCCGACATGGTCATTTCACTGTGAAGAGCATATATGCACTCCAAAGCATGGTGAGGGACATAAACCTAGATAAAACCTCTCGTTCCACCTTTACATTGGTTTCCAAAGCGTGCATGAAAAATAAACAATATGCAACAAAGTTGGGCAACGATGTGAAGAGACAAGCAACAAAACTCTTAGAGATTGTTCATTCAAGTGTTTGTGGCCCCATGAAGAACATATTTGTAGGAGGGGCAAAATATTTTGTTATTTTTGTTAATAATTTCTCAAAGAATGTGTGGGTTTATATGATGAAATCCAAAGGAGAGTGGTAGAAGACATTTAAAGAATTCCGAGCATTTATAGAAACGTTGGATGCCCAGGTGGCTTCTCAAAATCTTGAGCGGGGACACCCTCCCAAAGATGTAATGCTCGTCCAGAAGAGGTTGCAAGAATATGTCTATGTTCTCCGATGTTGGCAAATCTTTACTAGAATTAGAAGGGTTAAAGAAACAAAAAACTTCTTGGTGACAAGCGAAGGCGGGAGATTATATATCAAGATGAGTACATGCCATGTAGAATGTGTGGTACTAAGTTTAAACGGATTCACACCATCTAGGGATAGACCAAACCTCGAATTCTCTGGTGCAGCCGCAAAGTCAGGGTACCTTTCATCGATGCGTTTCCACGCAGGGGAGTCTACAACTGACCGCATCATATCATCCTCCGAGTGATTGTTCGGATGCCATTTCAGAAGTTTTGAAATTTCAGCTGACCTGTACATTCTCTTCAATCTTGGAATGAGTGGGAAATGCCGAGGAAGTCTTGCTGGAATTGTTCTTGATCTGGGGATGTACCGTGCTTTTCTACAAAACTCCTTTGGACAGTTGGTGAGGTCCTTGTATTCATTCCTATACAATACTTAGCCAGAAGGCCAACAATGTATGATATCGTAGGAGAGTCCAAGTTTTTGAATTATCTTCTTAGCTTCGTAGTGCCCACCTGAAATTCAGAAAACAAAATCCAAATTAAATGACATGTCAACAACACCTACCAATGCAAACTTAACCTCTACACACTGTGTGTGATATGTGTGAAAATGGGAACTTATATACTTTCAATTCTAGCTAGATACATTTGCAAAGTAGATGTCAGTACTCAACAACACTAAAGATTATAAAAATATCCCTACATAGGTCATGTGATATGTGAAATAGTTTTTCAATTCTCAGATTTTAGCTAGGAAACCGAACAGAATGTAACATTATAGAATAACCCCTACTTAGGCAATGTTTGTGATGTGATAGACATTTTCACATGCTCCCCTTTTAGGAGACTAAATACAAGGACATTGTCAAATAAACTCCACTTTAACATTCCAAAGAAGTACACATATGTGTGCAATTTCATCATAATTAGAAATCAGGGAACAATGTCAAAAGGTATCGTCAGATCATCACCACCTATGAGTGCAAATTTTTTGATTAGCAAATTATGTAATCTGACTAACATTAAAGCATTTTGACAAGTGCAATAGCTAAGAAGGTCATTCACCTGGTAGTTTGTTCTCTATTGGTAATAGTGATTTGGACAAGTAACGGAACAACTCGTCCATATAGGCATTGCTGCAACCATGGATCACTGCCATATTCATTAGCACAATGGTGGCCGAAATGACACTGACAGAACACTGACTGAACCGTGCCTCCTACATGTTTTTGGTAGAAGCTCATCTCCTACTTCAAATGCATCGTACAGTTGTTGGATGTCGTGCTCCGGATCCATAAATTCCACTTGTGCATCATGGAAAATGTCCTGAAATTCATGTGATACGTCTCCTTCCAACATAATGTCCTCTTCGTTGTTGTCAAGGACCCACTCCATGCCCTCAGGGTCTGCCCATACTCTGCTTGAAGGGTACCCAACATGTTGGGTCACCACCAACCTGAGACTGCATCAAATGTGGGTCGCGTCCATTTTCTCGCAAATGCTCCCTAATTAGGTCCAAGGACCTTCTCCTGCCCCCACCATGGCAGTGTCGGCATGGACAGTGATACTTATCGATTTTTTCTTCAGTACACACTCGCAGTTCAATTCGGAGTACAACTTCATCGAGGGGGATATGTGTGAATCCCTCATGTTGTCTCCATGTTCTTCCAATGTGAGCCATATGCACATACTTGGTGATGAATGCAACCAATGGCTCTTCAGTTCCCTTGGATCACTGCCATTTTCAAAAGTAGTACAAGTGAATCTACAATAAACCATTATGAGGCATATTCCTTCAGTGAATAAATTTCCCATGCACTTGTAATATCTACAATAATTTTCACACATGTCAACAAACAACCTGGCTAATTAATCCCTAGACTGTAAAAGAGACAATCACCCAAAAAAAAATTGCAACATGACTAATTCAGGTGAAGCCGCCACTTAAAAGGGTACCTTGCTTCTCGAGTATGGGATCTCCCTACGGATGGAGATAAAGGAAGTGGTCAGCTACGACCACAAAATATGTTTCAAGAGCTACAGACAATATCAGAGATTAACAAATTAGTTTCATTTCAGATAATATAACCAACGCCACAAAATTCCAAAGATTGAGGAAAGCAAAATGAAAAGATAAATTTTGTGAGCATCCAAAAGACGCATCATTACAGTAATCTCCATATGAAATTATGAAGCTCTTTGGCTAAAGCATTTGCAACTTCCACCTTCAACTGAAACTTGCATGTTTGAAATCAGAACGTGTGAGCTGTGGAGAACCCACCCCATCTCGCCGAGAACAAACCTATTGTTATGATATTTAAGCCTTTAATTATAACAGATGTGGCATCTTAAACACCCGCTCCAAATATTGAGAATAGACAAGGGCTTTATACAGACAAGATAGCCAACAATACACCACCGCCATCCTTGTGGGCACATTGACGCAGCATTCTCCAAAGCATTCCCCACGGCACAGAGACGACAAACTGCACTTCTCCCTGTACATCACAACTGCTTACATTGAATCCATCTTCTGACTCTATCAAATTACTAATACACTGGCTTTCTTTCTTGTCATTCTTCACAAAGCAAAGAGCCATTAAAACTTGTATGGTTCTAGAAGAATGCTGAAAATAAGTTAAGTTCAAAAAGCCAACCAATCTTAGCCATATCATATCAGAATGCAAAGTTGGTTCTGATTCTCAGAGTAATAGATGCAAGCTTACAATTAAAGCTTAGAGGGAATTATGTTCAAAACTATTTTTATTAATGTTTGAAGGTAGTTGATCACTGAAGTCCTGACTTGAATAAGCTTCCAGGAATATGTGAGGCATATATTTCTACAAAAAAATGAAGATAAAAAACTTTGAGAAAATTCTTACCGCATATATGACTGACGCAAGGTGTGGTCCAGGGGTTAGAATCCACAATGAGGCTTAAATTCAGCAGTGCTTGCAATCATGGAAGTCTTGAGCAGAGGTGTAAGGGACATAAATGTGAAGCCCACATGAAATCTTCTGTGTGCGGGAGCCTGCAATATGAACCGCACACAACTGGGTCAAATTATAATTGCTGACAAAATGTTGCAACACAAAACAATCCTATCTTCACTTCCATTCCACGTTGCAAGGCATTGTATTGAGCAAAGTCAGTACACAAATCATGCTTAGGGTTTGATAGCAATTATAGTGGATTGAAAGAAATCTACAAGTTGATGAACATGACCATGTTAAAAAGAAAAAGAATGTGAATTTGCATAGACAAAGCTAGCAAGAATGTGAAGTCGCAACACACCCTTCTGTTCAAGGACACTCTGGATGGTGTATTTTATGCAAGCGTGCTTTGGATGCAGCGTTCGCTGCTGTACTACCTATGCATGCAGCCGCTCCATTCTAATTCCTTGGTTCATCCACGAGTTCCATGTAGGCCCTGCATGCACAACAACGTACCATGACACATCATTGTATTCAGTAACTACAAACAAAGGGCTGAAATTTGTATGAAACCCTAAACCCTAACAACTAGTATCTTTGTGAGACTGAGGGACCAAACCTCAAATTCAACAAAAGTGCCGTCCAAATCAATCGCGCCACTACTAGAATGCTATTAGAATAAGCCAACGAAGTTTTGGATGTGGATGTGGCTTCGGAGGTAAAGTTCTCATCCTTGCGAACGGAGAAGGATGAAATAACTATTGATGAAATTTTGCCCATGATGAATCAACGGCGGAGAGAGGATGAACTTAATGTTCTGCCACCCAACATTAACGCAGACATCAACATCCATTGCCACCTCCCATTACATGCGCCGTTTCCATGGCAACAGATTATGAGGAACAAACAAAATTGAACCTTGCTGCATTAGATTTGCAATTGAAATGTGCTTTGCGAGCAAGAGGGTGCACGGAGGATTTTGTGAGCTCCATCACACAGCGAGAGGGAGAACTCACAGGGCGAGCAAAGCGATCACGAGGTCACTTGGAGCAAGGAGTGCGGCAATTGGACCCGGCACCACGGCGCAACTCAAGGCGCAAAGAGAAGGTTGAAGCAGGCTGCGCTTCCATCGCCGTTGCTGCGGGGAGCAAGAGCTCACCGGAAATTGTAAAGGTGAGCTCATTAATGCCCAACAACGTTGCAAAGAAGACATTTATGAAACTCATCATAACGGCAAGACTTAACACACTCACACATGCTCTGAATGTGTGTGTGTTTTTTTTTAAATAAAATAAAATAAAATAATATGCAGTGGCGTTGAAGGCCGAAGCAGACAAGACTTGTACAGCCTATATACATGACGGCCACGGGCTTTACCAGTATGAAGGTGGCATATCTACAAGGGATGGAGCGTCTTCTTATGGGAACTTTGGGCAGTATTCTCGATAAAATTCTCCACGACACAGAGAAGACACATTTTGTGGGAGACGATCACGTGCATATAAGACAGACACTTACAATGCTCCTCGAGGTCATGGGACTTCTGCAAAGGGAAAAAACTGTGGAACGAGGACGACGGAGGGAAGAAATTATGGAGTGGTATAACAAAGATGCTTTCACTGAAGAGATTAGTTGAACTAAATGTAAAGGGGGTACCTGTGAGGAAGATGTTGCTCCCCTTCAAGGCAGACGTTCAATCGTTTGCTAGGTCCATGGACCCCAACGTCGGGTACTTGGAGCAAACTGACGAAGCGAAGGAACACCTCATGCAACATCTGAACGATGAATACGAGTACTACAGCGGTGAAGACAAGGTTTCCAAAGCGTGGGTGAAGATTATTGTAGGGAAAGCCCTAATAAAATACCGCCATGAGTTGATGAAACTAATCGATGTGGATGCCAAAAAAACTCAAACATTCTTGAGGAGCACTGGCAAAATTTGAAAAGAAAACGAGGCACTAAATATGCTCAGATGAGGAGTAAAGCCATGAATAGAATAGCCAGTAAACGGAGCTCCAAAGGCATTGCAAGGAGAAAATCAAGAAGAGTGTGATTTCCTGCTTGGTAAGTTTTTTTTGCCAGGCCTCTCATTTGTGGAAGGCAAAGGTCAGATTCTTAACTAGCCAAGCAATACTTAGATATATATGTTGTCATATACCCGAATTGTGAACTTGTAATTACATGATGTTCTCTAATAAGTAATTGAGAAATTTCAAGAAGGTAACGAAGAACCCTCGTATAAAGATGAAATGATGCCCTACATTTTTTTAACGATATAAATAATGGTGTGGATGTTATTATGCTAGACATTTCAATTTTAGTTTTGGGGGGGGGGGGGGGATTGTCTCATGAAGAGGTGATAGTCTTTGGGCTTCTGCCTTTAGTCAGTTATGACAAACATTTAAGTTAAATTGCCCAGTACCAAGTGTTAGAGATGGTGTAACTGTGGTACCTTGGTAGACCATCTTTGGTGCGTTGCAATTTTCTCAACATCCTTCAGGGAGACAATTATTCAGGTACTACTAGAATATTGCATGGCCCTCTTAATTGCTCACTATGTGCTCACTGTGTGATTGCTTGATTCCAATCTTCTTTGAGTTGGATAATTGTTGGTCCAGAGCATGTGCGATAATAAAACATGAATGTAAACACATGACACTTGCCATTCGTATGCTCAAAATTATCTTCCCCTTGCATACTTAGATGCAAGACCATCAATTAACATATCCCAATGTGCTATTCTAAATATCATAATGTAGATATTTTTTCACTTAAAGAAGTTACTTCTGTTGATGAATGGAATCATATTAGCAATTAGTGGGTGTGACACTTTCAGACCTCTAAGCATCTAGTTCAGGCCGTTCACAAATGGTGCACGTGACAGTAAATACCATAATGGTGTAGTGGCTGCAAGGAACCTTGCCACGGACTGAAGTAGGCACCCAGCTCGTCATGCCGTAGTGACGGCGAGCTACTAGAACTAATTGCCAGCACATGTTCATTTCCAGACACAACGATCACACCAGAGAACCTCATCAACTACGGGTGATATTGTGCATCCTTGTATACAATCAACAATACTAGACACATCATTAACATCGCCTAGCTTAGTTCCCACTCCAAAACTCAGAATCGAAGTGTTCATGCTTAGAATGACTACGGAATTTGCAAAAAAAACGTAACCTACCACATGTGCTTTGGAGATTTTGTTATCACATGGTAGACAAATGCCACCCCCAGGATACATTTGAAGAGTGCATAATCACACTGATGAGACAATTGAGAAAGTGCGATTGTAATTGGATACATGTTATATTGTCAAGTGGCTCCACAAGGATAGCTCCAATAATTATAGCTATGAAGTTCACTGCTCTGTGTGGTTCGAAACCTCTTAGGACCAAGCACCAAAACAGCTCAACGAGAACTGGCATCGTGAAGAACCTTGAAAAATAATGGACAAAGTACTACAAACAGTGTGTTCCAATTCTGAGGAGGTAATATGGCTATGATACTGTCATATCCACATGCTGGCTAGTTACGCTAATCTATAAGGAAAAGGTTAATCTGAATCCATGGAAGAAAAAATTATGTTCTTACAGAGAGCACAAATCTGACAGCCTGATAGTTGGTATAAGTTTTGCCAGAAAAGATACTGTAATGTCTGCCAGCCGGAGGATGGCTGTAATTTGCTAATCCTTGATTCTGTAGGACTGTGAATTCTCTATGTGGAAGTGGGGGCTTCTAAAAACCGGTCCATGCTTCCGGGACAAGAATACCTCTCAAGATTTCCACATTTAGAATGACTAATGGGTGTGCATTATTCATATGATACTAGGGTCATCTCCCCTAATTAAACTACTGTATTTTCTTGGGTTTAAACCCAAACTTGCATACAGTCTGACATGCCTGGAGCATCGATTGTTCCGACTTTGCATCTCATTGACTATATTAAGTGGAAGGTAGTGAAAACATCACTGTAAAGAGAACTAGACTATTGAAGTACTAAACTCGAGTAAGATAAAGTTGCAACAAGAATAGAGATCATACAGGTCCGGAGCCCCAACAAAGTCGATCCAGCTGCACTGTTCGGTGGAGTAGGGTTTAGGATGGCCTGACTAGGAGTGCTCTGTACCACAATGTACATATATCAGGTATAAGTCCTGACACCACCTTGTAATTCTTTCACAGCTAATAAATATTACATAGTCCAAATAAAGCTTAAAAGGGGTATTGCTGTAATCTGTTACTAAGAACCATGGGACCATAGCACGCTTGGGTGGACACGGTAGGATAACTTACAGCAAGTGTGATAGCCACTTTCTGTCCAGCTTCGCAATGTCCTACAATGTTGCAGAAAATATAGAGGACTGGTGCATCCGTAGACTTGACTGTGTACTGCACATCCAATTACCATCACCATGAGGTGTTTAAGTTTACCACCCACAAAGCAGTTACCTGATCAAAATTTGGCTGGTATTGATTTCCTAACATTCAATCTCTTTTTACAGTTTACAGATGCATCAGCTATTCATTAACGAAATTAGTATTAATGGCAGAAGGAACCTTCTTGCAATGATCAAGATTTTAGGGGGGAAACAAATGCAAGATGTCATACGATTACGGCAAATGGCTATGGGTTAAACACACTTACAGCAGTGGGAGTTCCATCGGTAACCTGAAGTGCTGAAGTTCGTATGCAGTTAGTATATTCATCTGTACTCTTTACTATGAAGACTGTGTGCATCGCTCTTTCATAGTTGAAAACTGGTGGAGGAAAATCAAAGCCGGTCCAAGCACATAAGTAGACTTTTTAGGGCACTGAAATACTGTGACATGTTCAAAGATTTGTGGCATTACCAAAAGAAAAAGAAAATGATCTCCAGAAATAAGGACACACCCTGGTACCCGTAATGATTGATTCCCCAATCAACATTCAAGGATTGAGATGAATGTTGGTGACAATTGGCTACATTTCCAGAAGCAAGTGGAAATGCTCAGAAGATGTGTACAAGAACTTACTTAGTGTGTCTCCCTCTTTGATTGACACCGAATCTGCCCACTGCTTGTAAGCATTCTCAAGGATGGCACTTTGCACCAATCCGTTGATAGTGTTGGTCCAAAGTGAACCATTTACAAAACCACTTCCCACAGTGTAGTTGGTTTGCCCACGAACTTGTGGGAAAAGACCCATGTTGATGCATACCACTAAGGCCACCACCATTCGAGATACCGCAGAAATGCTAACAGTCCGACTCCAGGAGGACTGAGACGCCATGTTTAATCTCTGGATCATGGTTGTTGACGTTATCTGCATCACACAGCAAACGTCCTTTGAAAATGTTGGATCGTAACATCATTCACACACCATTTAAACTTAGAAATATGGAAAATCTGAAGACGATGTGGACTTCACGACCAAATGTACCAATGTGGATCACTCTAAAACCCTTCAGAGATGACCAGTTCAAGACTTTGGGACATAGCCAGTGCGCTTCCTGGAAACCTAAATTTCGTCTGACATAGACATGTTTGTAAAGATGTAGACTGTATCCACTTTAGCTCCACATTGCAGAAAATTTAATTTCCGGATCTTCTAAGTGAGGACAAAGAGGAATGGATGATTAACGGCCTGGCATTGCCCCAAAAACGAGACTTGTAGAGAGATCAAACAAATGCATAGTACAGATCTGGCTACTAGTCCAAGTGTTGGATGAGTATGAATATCTTATGCCATAGTGACTTTCAGAGTTCAGCATTGTCGAGGCAGAAATAGTGGAGGGCTTATAAGAAGCTCACCTTGGACTTGGGGAAAAGCTCTGCAGCTCCAGTTACGATCGAGGTGAGGCCACCTTCAAATCCTTGCCTGAAAAATATTCTATAACATGTGTGTTCCTCGACGATTTAAGTGATGAACAGCTGCAGCAACCACGAAGCTGAGATCCTGTACGAGTCGATGTAGTGTTTGCAGTTGTGCAAGAACGCCAGCTATGAACTGCAATGTGTGAGAAGACTAACAGCATTCAGTATACGAAGTTGCTACGATGTGGAACCGAGTTAGTACTTTGTTTGCCGTCCCAAGATGTCCAGCAAACCACGGCGATTTAACGGAAATACCCCCTGGGCGATGAAGTGAAGCAGTCTGGCAGCTCCTCCGATCCCAGACGACCAGGAGCTTAGTCCCACGACGTCCCAAGTAGCAGATGCAGCTCCCCTTCCGTTGTTGAGCTTGAAGAAAAGCGGGTGCGTGCTGCAGAGTCCTTGATCGATCCAAACAAGTGAGGAGAGCCAGCCAAGCAGTCAATATTTAGCACAAAGTGTAGTCTGGCAGGGTGTAAGTTACCCACAGTGGTTCCTTTTGACGGGTCCGTCTGCATTTCATTTGACGGGCTACTTTTTTTTTTGCCTTTCAATGTGACGGGCAACATCAAAAACTACCTTTCAAATGACGGGTTGAGAAAATTTTCATCTTTCACACAAATTTGAAGATCAAATCATGTTTTTCAAATACAAATGTTGAGAAGTATGAACTTCTTACATTCTTTAGTCCAAACTAAGAACTCTCCGATTTTTCATGTTGCACCATAACTCAAATACCGCCCTCCAATCCATATTCTCCATCTTTGTCCCGCATAATGATACCCGCATCAAAGCATCCAAAGTGTCCAACTTCAATGAAGTTCGCAAGTGGCTCTTGATAGCATTTTGTTTGGAAAATCCCCTTTCACAAATTGCAATACTTCAGGGAATGACAAGTATTTTTTGCCAAATTTTCATGAGATGTGGCCAATTGGTATACCACTCGTTGATGGCCCCACAAAATTGCCATGCCTCGTACAATGATTTGTTTTCACATTCATGCCTCAAAGTTTCTACAAACTCAAGCAACTCAGCTCTACTTGCATCGCTTTCAACCACTGTCAATCCAAATTTTACAATCAGTCTCTCCAACCATTGCTCTGACATAGTTATACGAATTTCTTCATCACTTGGATAATACTTTGGACTGAAAAGTTTCGATGCATTGAAAACAGGTAAATCATGAAACCTTTCATTCAAGCTATCCACAACTGCTTGCACATACATAGCTCCCATCATCTTGCATTCTTCTAGTGTGTCCTCCCGATCAAAATGATAGCTAGTTCGTAGTGTTTCCAAATCCAACCGGTTACATGATGTGATCATCCGGTTGTTCTTTGCATATTCATAATTTCCTTACACGATACTTTCTCTCTACTACACCGTCACATGTACACCATAATAGCATCCAATGCCTGACTACTAGTTACATATAAAGCGGTTGAAGTTCAAGACTTCAAGAAAAGCCCCCAATTCAATAATTTTTCAATTACCTCACGTCTACTCTTTTAATGAAAGCCTCTTCAATTATCACAATCACAAACTCAACACAAACTAAAAACAAACTCAACACAAACTCAACACAAACTCAAATTGGGTTTAGTTAGGTGTCACTTACAAGTGTAGAAGTTGACTCGTATCTCCTAAGTCACTATGAACTCAAAGCGTGACTTATATACTACGGGATACAACATTGTTTGCCCATATTTATGGGATATGGCTGACGGGCAATAGTTGAGGGTACCTTTCTTTTGACGGGCTCATTTTTTTTTTGCCTTTCCATGTGACGGACACTTTTTCATTTTGCCTTTCTTTCGACGGGCAAGATTAATTTCAGCCTGTATTTGCCTTTCTTTTGGCTTGTGACGGGTGCAAAGGGAAGCACTGGTTACCCCTGTGCATATTATAAAGATGTCTTGTCTATCGCATCCCAGATCCTTCAACATGACCTGACAGGTGAATAAACTTTTGCACGCCCTGCTCAGGAGGCCAGAAACAGCAAGTCTTGCACATTCTGTCAGACCTGCTGTTTGTGTCGACGTCATCATAGGCTGAGCGACCGGCAAGTCCACTAGCATGTGAAAAAAGCTCAGCTACTTATAATAAGTTAAGCCTCTAATTGCTGCCACAACCAACTTGAAGTCAATTTGCAGGAATTGATTCACAATTTCACACGGTGTAAACTAACAGCACAAAAGTTCAACTAACTTGTCGATTCTGAAAATTAAGTTGGTACAGGAATCACATAAACCCATGACCACCGTTTTTACATTGCGACGAAGCACTGCAGCTAATATTCTACCTTTCCTTTCTGCATGTTTTCAGCTCCAAGCAATTGACATATGGTAGTGCAAAGTCAAAGTGAAGATTTTCTAAGTTATACAGGTCACCCAATTATGTTGACTATTGCCTCTAGAATGGTTAACAAGAATTGAGCATGCAGTCCGATCTCTTTTCAACACATGTTTTTTGGGTGTCCATTTGATCTAGATTAGCACCCAACTATACACCACTCAAATATTGGCATCCATTTAAGAGCAGGCACCGAATTAGGCATGTCATCTATCTTATTGATGTTGAGATTGCCCACCACGTGAACATCAGGCTCCCTGAAGGTTTTGGGTCATCTAGTACCAATAAATTTTTGAACCCTAAGCTATAATTACTTTTGCATGTGAAATTCAAACAAAGCATGCTTTGGTGCACATATGAGATTAAGGCTATGATCAAAGAGTGAAGTGCCTCTCATTCGAGCCAATTCACATTTTGCGTCATCTCTCTCTCTCTCTCTCTTTGTGTGAGTGTGCATTAAAATCCCCTTTCGACTGTTGTTGAGAATCTTAAAAACGAACAAACTTACAAACAAAATTGTTGTTCTCAAAGTTGAATTGGTTGTCAACATCATGTACATTGCATTAAAGACACATGACTCCATATTTCGAAATTGTTTATGCACATGAAAATGTGGATGTAATACACAGAAGCTCGGGGAGGTCACCCTGCGAAAAGTAGTACACCACGTGAGTTAAACTATAGGGTTCATTTTATTCATTGGAGGAAAAATTTATATAAGACTTGGATCTACCATAGCCTTCAATTAATGCCTGAAACACCATTATATGTAAAATAGGGTATTCGAAAAACCCTCATTTTTTTCAGTAGTAGATATAAATTAGTATGAATAAAATCATGGGAGAATTTTTTTAATATTAGGATGAGTATAATCTCTAATCCTTCTAGTAGACAGATGAAAAATAATACATTTTCAATACAATATAGTGATGAAATCATCACTAAAAGCATATCACGGGCGCGGGAGGGAACATTTTGCCCGTGGGCTGGAATTATTGGTCCATTTTCAAATCAATTTAGGGTTTCGGTTTCAAGCCTAGGAGTGGTGGTGCCGCTTGCTCCCATTTTTCACTTTCTCGCTATGCAAGTTTCAAAGTACGCTACAAGGTTTGTGTCTACGCTTGCTACTTGCACTTGTGTTTAGGGTGTGCCCTTTTTGTAAGGATTTGCTTGGTGATGTGGAGTTGGGATCGATTGTGCACATCTTCATCTTGCACCTTCTAACCTTCATCGGATGGAACGGAGCGGAGTCTATGCAGAGCGGAGGAATACCAAAGAATCTTCATCATCTGATTTATTTTATTTTTATGATTTGAATGGTTACTCAATTGCTATGCTCATTTGTTTTATGTTGCTTTCTATTTTGGTTCAAATATGTTCATGTACATTGCATATGTCCACGCCAAACACTTATCCTAAAACCTTTAATGTCCATGTGAGCAAATGCCTAAGTTTTATAAGTACTATAGTGTGCCAAGAATTAGGCTACATTTGGACTTAGAATTACCTATAGGGTGTTGGAAATTAAGACCAAGTAGCTTTTTTCTACTAAAAGGGTCTCTTAAAATCACAATTATTAGGTAAATAGCCCCCAAACAAATACCCAATTAACGCACATGGTTAAAAAATATAAGGCGAAGTGACCTCCCTGGGCACAAAAGTAAAATCATGCCCAATTTCATCAATGATCCAATTCTAATGTGGCTATAGATCCAATTCAGACGATGGAGGGTTAAAAGCTATGTAACCATTGTAGAGCACAAAAACTTAAATTAATTTAATCATTCTAATGCACAAGTTCATGCCAGCCTCCGGCTGGCATCTTTTCTCTCCATCTACAAATCACACAATGTCAAGGTTTCATGAACCCCAGCCAATTGCATCAAATAATTTAACCTCCTTATGAAGTTGCTAGGTCTTAAAAAAATTCATAGCGGCTTGGTAAAAATTTGATGAGCGCTCAAATGAACCTTATGGCGGGACACCGATGTCCCACATAAATCGGAGCCCAAAAATGCATTAATTATTTATTTTAGTGTTTAGGGGGTATCTCCTATAGAGAGAGGGGGAAGGTGTTGGCACCCGCATCATTTGCAATGGCATCAAAGAAGACCGAGGAAGAGTGTAGTCAAGAACTAAGCAAGAGAATGCACACCCTCATCGGTTATCGTGAGGAGGATTGCAACCAGCGCTCAATGTCCGAATTTCAAATTGCCCTGGACGAGATCGAGAAGTTTTAGGTAATCTTCAATTCAAACTTTATAGCGATGCGTTGGGAACAACGAATCTTAGAATTCATTATGGTTGCTTCTTATTTGCCAATGGTATCATCATTATATCGGGGATCGGTTGTGGGTTTAGGGTTTATGCCTTTTGTGGGATCATCAGAATTCTCGTCGCCTGCTTCAGTTGAATAGACCTCAACCAGGAATGCTACGATGTGAGCGGTGAGCGGTGAGCAGATCTCGCGAGCAGAAAATGTTAATTTAAAACTCTATTGTTCGAAAGTTAGGACCCTTATGACCGTGGATTTTGCACATATTTCTAGTTTTAATTTGTAATTACAAGGCCCATATTTGTGGAGTGCCCAATTTCTCGAACCAAAAAGTTTCTTGAAATTACCAATGAGGCCCTATGACCGTGGGAAAATTGGCTATGGTTGAGAAGATGGTGGACTAAATTCTCTTTGGAGTATGACGACCACCAAGTGTAGTGTGATTTGAGAACAACGAAAAGATGCATTCAATGAGATAATTGGAATATTGAAAACCACACCACACTTTATAAATCCAAATACCAATCAATCAAACCAAAAATCAATCAACCATGAGGTTGTCACTACTAGATTCCCTACTTCCAAAGATACTCCCCTCATGGCCGCCCTCATCTGAAGTGGAATCTAAGCTATGGCACTCATTATCCACCTCTGCACATCATTGAAAAAGTATATGAAAACGATAATAGGAGAATAGTGGAAACCCTTAAATTTAAAAGAGAAGGGTATGAACTAATAGTAAGATTATGGAATTAAGTGATGAACAATCAAATTAATCGTAAACTCAAACGTTAATAAGATACCAAGTGGTGTTTGAAAATATTTTAAACAATATCAGAAAATACGAAGTCAAAAGTTAACTTAAATTATATATGCAATCCCATAAACTCCGAAAGTAATACAAATACAATGAATTTCATGCGGAATGAGTGCACAAACTGAAAAACCAACGGAAAAAAAGCGGTATATTAGATAGTACACAGATATTCACATGAAGTTATTACAACATATCCGAATCACTGTGATCACCTGATGATGAAGACATTCTAGAATCACTAATATCTGCATCAAAGGAGGCCTGACCATCAGATTCTAAAGCTTCTATATCCAAAAACTCTAAAACTCTTTCCGAATGATATTTAGATGTAAAAGTCTGATAAGAACCTCCAACTAGTTGATTAGCAATATCATTTGCATATGTAGGAAGTTGCCAAGACTTTGGAGGGCTGGGATAGAATTTAGGATCACAAAAAAAGGCCGGTGAATAGGATAGCTCAATTTATCGCATCTGCAAATGCCAATGGTACCATGTTCATAACTCAACTTTATAAGAAATGACAGCAAAAAACACAACAGTGGTAAGAGAATTTGTGGACCTTACTCACTTAGTAAACCGAGATCTTTTCACAATACTCTCAACGGGGATATCTTCACCCTCAGGATCCTCTAAACTGGTGACACGGTCTTCAAGAGTGACTTCAGAGGCTGCTCTAGAGATAATCAATGGAGCAAGTAAGGCCTCAAAAATATCAATATCAGCCTCTAATGCCGCAATGTGACGGTGCACATTGCGGCATGCATGAATGGAAGATCCTGCAAATAAAGAACTTGGAAAAACTTAGTACAAAAACCACTATGAATTTTGTAGAGCAAAACAATATTAACGATTAACCAACTGAAATGGAAGATTACAAAGACATACCGGTCGCTGCCGTGCAGTCTAGAATAATATCTCCTGGGGAGGTACATGCTTCAATTAGCATTTGCATTAGAAGCACGAACTTTTCACGAGGCCCTCGCCATGGTGTGGATCCATTAGTTAGCTGGTCCTCACGAGAGACCAAGTTCTGGAGAATATCATCCCGTGCAACATCCACCCCATAAGGATCCAATTCATGGACATGGCGAAATAAAAACTTCGATGGAGGTGACCCCGGCACGCTCCTGACCACCAATGAAATACCGAACCTCATGGTCTACAATGTACAAGACATAAAGATCAATATTACTTTACAAAGTAAACAACACAACTGCGTGAGTATAATAGTTAGGTGGATCTACACTCAGAACTAACTCAAGAATGAAATTGAAACTGAATGCGGTGATCAGAAAGAAGACTTAAGCTTTATCTTATAGTTGATGTTGGATTTATTGGGGATGTGAGATGAAGGCGGTTCATTCTCCACCACTCTTTCCGAATTGCAAAACCATACGATTTGCAATATCCAAGAATATTGGACTTCGTACTCAAGCGAAAAGGGTGAAACAAAATAATTGCCCCGTCGTCGTGCAGATGTTCGTCGGCAAAGTCAAAGAGTGGTTGTAACCGTCTTCATTTGTGGTTGAGACATAAAAGACTGAGGCGCCCTCCCTGTATCCGTGGACAAACTCTTGCTCGAGCTTAGCAAGATCGGAAGACAGAGTTGGCCTTACCATTGGCATTGCAAGCATTCTGCACAAAGGAATACAAAATCGCGAGGAACTGATGGGTTGGAATCTCAAGCTTGTGATCTTGGACACTGAGTTAAGTTTCTGCCGAGTTCGAATCTCATCCTCATCAGCCATAAATTGAGTATCATCCCCAAGAATATCTTCTTCTCCCTCAGGACCGTCATCAAGGGTTTCCAATTCTGGCTCCATTCCCTCTGATACTTGTGTCACAGGTGGCGAAGATGCAGCATGTACCTACAATATAGACATTACATTTTCAACATTTTCATATTGACCATGTTCAATTGAAAATCAACACTAAGAACGCAAGATGAAGATTAGGTTTGTAATCATTCGGAACATTATTTTATAAGGTTGAAGGATTGCAAAAACACTAAAGTTTCGAGAAGTCAGCTGAGAACAATTACATTCAAAGTATCTGAACATTCCATTTCGGCAGCAAAACACTTCCACTTCTCTGAAACCTTACACTTGGACTCATACCAAGTGTGACACTTGGCTTCTTAGAATTCTAAGTGTGACACTGCAACCAACAAAAACCAGGTTCAGACGTAGAATTCCAGAAATCAAAATCAAAATCTACATCTTACTAATCCCACCCCAAGCCTAGCCTTAACCCTCCCTGACCTCACTAATTGAGCCTGAAAAGAGCATATCGGGGCCGAGACTCTAATTTCCAGAAATCAAAATATAAAGCTATATCCTGCAAAGTATGTATCGGGGCCGAGACGTAGAATTCCATAAATCTAAATCTAAATCTATCCCTTACTAACCCACCCCAAGCCTCACCTAAACCCTCCCTGAACTCACTAATTGAACCTGCAAAGTATGTATCGGGGCCGAGACTAAGAATTCCATAAATCTAAATATAAAGCTACATCTAACTAATCCCACCCCAAGCCTAGCCTTAACCCCCACAGACCTCACTAATTGAGCCTGAAAAGAGCATATCGGGGCCGACACTAAGAATTCCAGAAATCAAAATATAAAGCTATATCTACCTAAACCCACCCCAAGCCTAACCTTAAAACCCCTGACCTCACTAATTGAGCCTGAAAAGAGCATATTGGGGCCGAGACACTAATTTCCAGAAATCAAAAAATAAAGCTATATCTGTACCTAATCCCACCCCAAGCCTAGCCTTAACCCCCCCTGGCCTCACTAATTGAGCCTGAAAAGAGCATATCGGGGCCGACACTAAGAATTCCAGAAATCAAAATCAAAATCTACATCTAACTAATCCCACCCCAAGCCTAGCCTAAACCCTCTCTGAACTCACTGATTGAACTTGCAAAGTATGTATCGGGGCCGAGACTAAGAGTTCCAGAAATCTAAATCTAAAGCTACCCCTTACTAATCCCACCCCAAGCCTAGCCTTAACCCCCCTGGCCTCACTAATTGAGCCTGAAAAGAGCATATCGGGGCCGACACTAAGAATTCCAGAAATCAAAATCAAAATCTACATCTAACTAATCCCACCCCAAGCCTAGCCTAAACCCTCACTGAACTCACTGATTGAACCTGCAAAGTATGTATCGGGGCCGAGACTAAGAATTCCAGAAATCTAAATCTAAAGCTACCCCTTACTAATCCCACCCCAAGCCTAGCCTTAACCCCCCTGGCCTCACTAATTGAGCCTGAAAAGAGCATATCGGGGCCGACACTAAGAATTCCAGAAATCAAAATCAAAATCTACATCTAACTAATCCCACCCCAAGCCTAGCCTAAACCCTCACTGAACTCACTGATTGAACCTGCAAAGTATGTATCGGGGCCGAGACTAAGAATTCCAAAAATCTAAATCTAAAGCTACCCCTTACTAATCCCACCCCAAGCCTAGCCCTTAACCCCCCCTGGCCTCACTAATTGAGCCTGAAAAGAGCATATCGGGGCCGACACTAAGAATTCCAGAAATCAAAATCAAAATCTACATCTAACTAATCCCACCCCAAGCCTAGCCTAAACCCTCCCTGAACTCACTGATTGAACCTGCAAAGTATGTATCGGGGCCGAGACTAAGAATTCCAGAAATCTAAATCTAAAGCTACCCCTTACTAATCCCACCCCAAGCCTAGCCTTAACCCCCCTTGGCCTCACTAATTGAGCCTGAAAAGAGCATATCAGGGCCGACACTAAGAATTCCAGAAATCAAAATCAAAATCTACATCTAACTAATCCCACCCCAAGCCTAGCCTAAACCCTCCCTGAACTCACTGATTGAACCTGCAAAGTATGTATCGGGGCCGAGACTAAGAATTCCAGAAATCTAAATCTAAAGCTACCCCTTACTAATCCCACCCCAAGCCTAGCCTTAACCCCCCCTGGCCTCACTAATTGAGCCTGAAAAGAGCATATCGGGGCCGACACTAAGAATTCCAGAAATCAAAATATAAAGCTATATCTACCTAAACCCACCCCAAGCCTAACCTTAACCCTCCCTGACCTCAGTAATTGAGCTTGAAAAGAGCATATCGGGGCAAGTTTTCCGCAAGTTGTACGGCGTCCCTGAGCTTTCTCTTGATTCTAACCTTTGCCTTCTCTCTATACGCCTCTGTTTTTCAATAGTCCTCCTCAATTCTCGATCTGCTCTCGCTCTCGACCGAGTGTTCATCTCTAACCATATTGAAGCAAACAAATGTTATATATCATTGTCAAGTCTATCATAATTAACATCTATGCGCCATCATTATGTTCCTATTATCTTGGATTTAGATAATTAACCTGCAGTTTCTTTAATTATTCCTCGGTTTGTATAGCCATAACTTGACGAGACTCTTCCAAATAAACTTTCCTATTCTCGCTTCGCCATAAAGGTGAATGCTCTACCCTTGCCCATTTCAAGCCTCGACTAAAAAAGAAACACTTTCCTTTAGGGTGCCCCTTACATCCACTAAATGGTTCACGTGGTCTTGTGTATTTATAAGTTCGTCAGTCGGCATCCAACCTCATTGTTTGGTATTGATATATCTAGTTTGGATTGGCATATGATCATGACTAACTTAAGTAAATGCTGCAGTGCATTTTCAATTTTTATTCACATTTCTATAATGAATCGGCTTATTATTCCACTACTAATCCAAGTCTCCGCCGTCATTCATAGATTCCATCTTGCCATGGCCTTCTAATCACAACACTATATACACCTCCCCACTTTGTGGTTTCCTTAAGTCCATTGCCCATTTGGCCACTACCTGCTGTGAACTCGCATTGACAATCCTTCTACAATGGCCACCATCCGAGCACTGCACCATTCCATCCCGCTTATGATCCCTCTAGGAGATGATGGTCTAGCCAAAGTCACAGAGTCGTTCCTTAGTTTGAGGTTTAGATTCCACCCAGCCTCAATTCATGTCGAAGAAGAGGTCTTTGATGCTAACGGTGACTTGAGTCACACTGTCCTTCAGATATTGTTTCGCAATGATGATGGTAGAGTTTGGTTCTTGATCCCTGGAACGTACAAGGCCATAGGCGTCACCGAGTCGGATATGGCCACCACAACTGTGTTGCTAACACCAGGTGTGCCCCTCACGTCTACCACGCAGGTTCCTCTTCTGGCGACGGTCAAGAAGGAGCCCGGCATCGAAGAGGTTACCTTGCTCAGTGACTCTGATGATGATCTGCCACCTGCCTCTGACATTACCCCACCTCCATCGCAGGATCAACCTTTCATCAATCCTCTCAGGATTCCACATTCGCCTACTGTAAGTCAACCATCTACTTCCAGACCCCTAGTTCACCCAAGTGTGTCTATAGATCATCCCAGTGTTGTCCACCACTTGAAGTTGCTTGCAACCCGACCAGGGTCCAAGAACATCCTCAAGAGTATTGATTATGAAGCTGTTAGGCATGAGAAGGTTGAGTTCCTCCCTTCTATTTTTGACGGCGACGTCATCTTTGAGTTCCCTCCTCTGGGAGCTGATGCTCCCCATTCCCATGCTAGACTCATGTTCGGAATGGACAAGCGTTTCGACGGTCATGCTTGGTGCAGGACAAAGACGTCTAATATTACCAATGATCTCGGCTTGACCTTCCGGTTTTCATGTTGTGTTGGCCATCTCCGTTGTAATAACGAGGGCTGTGATTACCTCAACCGCCCCAATCGGGCCACTGACGTCAACGAGACCGAATGGGAAGGCTGTACCGCCTCACCCTTCTCCGCAGGAGCTGATCCCCAAGCTGGGTCATCTCTCGTTTGTAAGGTCTGTAAGACACCACCCTACTGTCTTGATACTTGCCAAGCTAAGATGTACTATGTTCTTGGCAAAGGTGACATGACCCGTGCATGCATCCATATGGGTCATCACCATCACCCCGTTTCGCAAGGTGTCTGTAGAGAGTCTAAGGTCGAAATTCATGATCTCATTGGTAGAGAAGTTGAGAGGACTCCCACCGCCACCAACTCTGCGATTGCCTTGGCTGCAAGTAAAGAGTTCCTGGCCAAGTATCTTCTACGCACGGGATCTGATCCCAATAAAGTTATGGACCTGGAGTCCATGAAGTTTGTCATGGACAGGTACCAACACCTCAGCACCCCGAGTATTCGAAACACAATCACTTCTTTCAAGCGCATTGGGCGAGGGGGGATCATTGATAGCATCACCGGACTGAGAGGCCATAGCAGTTGGCCCTATGTGCAAGAAAACAAATTCCCAGGCTAGGGAAAGCTGTTGGAGAAAGTCTATGTGTTCAAGATGTCCGAGGTGGGCCCTGGGTCTGGAGTTGACCTTGTCAGGAGAATGCAACCACACGGTGATTTGCAGGATGCTTGGGTCATGTTTGACCATGTCAAGCGTGTCAAGGGGTGGACAACCATGGCTTGCCATGTCTATGACTCGGCCTACTGCCGGGTTATGACTATTGCAGTATGTGATATGCAGTCTGAGGATGTCACGGCGCAAAGCCTTCTTTGGCATGGGCTCAATGAAGTTATGCACAGACATGGCATTGCTAAAGTTAACTTCAAAGGGTTCATGGCGGACAGTGCACAAGCAAATTGGAATGCAGTTAGGATTATCTATGGCAGTGGTGATCCCAAGGTTCCTATGGAGTCTCGCGAGAGGACATGTCTATTGCATTGGACAGTGTCTATGGAGCGCCACACCGCCGCCCACATCAAGCCCGACCTCCAACAACAACACAAGTTGTTATGCAAGCAGTACAAGGATGCCAAGACTCCCGAGCAATCCGAGTCCCGTTATCTTGCCATCCGGGCTTGGTGGCTTTCCTCCGGAGCTGCATCCGAGGAAGGAATGAAGGACCTTGATACATGGCTTGCATTCTGGCATTTTCGTTACCGTCAATGGGGTGGTTTCATGCAACTAGTGAGTACCCACCCACTTTCTATTTCGCTTTTTGGTGTCAACTTATTTTTTGGATTTTTTTTGGTTTTTTTGGTTTTTTTTGGTTTTTTGGTGTCAGTTTAGGCTTTTAGCCTGTTTTTGTGCATAGCGTACTCACTACATTTTATTGACTTCTCTCAGAATTTCACAGATTCTGAGTTGGCAGAGATGCCATCTTGCAACCTCTCTGAGACAGGCCATAACAAATGGCTTCAGCAGTCTGGAAACCGTGGCTCTGATCTATATGTTGCGACCGTGGATGATTTCGTGAGGGCGTTCATGCAATGTACGAACTACTACGCCTACTTGAAGGGTGATCGCTTTGGTACTGGCCCAGGAAAAGAAGAACTCCGCCTTCGTGCTGCACAACGATCCGGTGACGCCAAGAGAATTGTTGCAGCACTCGAGCACATGCCTGGAGCAGAGCATTGGTGCACCCGCAAACCCCAACTCGAAGGAGAGGAGGTCTTTGGCACCACAAAGCGCAAACTTGATATGCCCCCTGGTTCTGATCAGGATTCACATAGACCCGACAAGGTCAGCTTCTCTCATCCACGAGTGAGCACTAGGTCAACCAAGGCCCGTACTGATTCCGCCACACCATCAACCCTGCCCCTAACACAATCCCCCGAGAAATCGATTCCACAACGGGTCACCCACGTCAATAACATTCAGGAGACCCACTGCGATGTCTCCAAGTGGCACATTTCTAGACTACCCAAGATTTCCGCCAAGGCCTGCTTCGCCATGCAAGTTCGCACAAAGACCAAGTGCACCCAGAAGATCGTTCGGCATGGTAAAAGTACTCCAGCTCCTACGTACACCGGCTACATGCGCGACTACAAGAAGAACAAGGAATTCTTGACACAGTTCTTCTTCTGCAACGACGACATTGAGAGATGTGTCAAAGGCACTAGGAGGAAGTGGGTGCAGCACCGTCCGGATGTCCCGGACGTCTGGCCTGTCCTCACTGGGACAAACCTCACTCTCCAGGAGGTTCTGGCCCTTGAAGAAGGGGGATTCCAACTTCAGCAGCGTCAAGATGTGTCACCCAGAAGACTCTTCGGCGACTCCTCCAATGTTGCCTCATCCATGGCCGAACTCCCTACCCCGGCCCAAGCCGATCAATACCCTACGCTCAGGTTTGGAAAGAAGATCCGACGCAGTAACAACGGACCATGCGTCCAACAACGCAACAAATGGGAGTCAGCCCTCAACGTCGACGGACAAATCACCTCCGTCACAATGATACCTCACCCAGGGATCGGGTGCATCATTCTCTTCCAATCCCGAAAGAAGGCTAAGGTTGAAGAATACCGTATCACTATCAGCACCTTCCCGTCGTGCACATGCCCGGATTTCGTGGAGATGACAGCAAGAGCACTTGGGAAGCGGCGCACTTGGGTAAACTGCAAGCACTTGTACTTCATCTTCCGTGTGACCTGCAACTTGGATCAATACCAAGAAATTTTCATCCATGCTCCGAGCCTTAGTTTCAATGAAGTGAAGCACCTCCTCGAAAGTGGCATCATGAAGCATGTGGGACCTTAACGTGGATACCTATAGGAGCTAGGCTGCCCCCCCCTTATTTATAAGTTCTCGCTAAGTATTTCCCTGGTTTAATTAGATCATGTCAACTAGTCTCTCTGAAAGGTACCCTAAAACCAAGTCTTTGTCCTTAAAGCCCTCAAAATTTGCACGGAAATAGGTCCATTGTTTTTACTAAAAAAAGAGGTCCCACGAGTTTTTTCTATTTATATTTTCTAAATTTAGAAATTTTATTACTATAATAGGAAAGCGTTGACTTTTTTCTGCTCACCGCTCACCGCTCGCGTCCCACCGCTCACACGGTAGCGTCGTTGTAGACCTCAACTACCTTGAAACTGTCCAAACTTGTGAGCGTCGATTGTGTTTGCCGTACCGGCGGTGTCGGTGGATTGGTGCAAATTGTTAAACAATGTAAAGTTCATGAACGTTGTAACCGTGACGACATAGCGGAGCAATGAGCTGTCAAGAAACTTGGTCAAGACCATATTGACAAAATTCAAGATGATTGGGCTGCAATGGATACTTATCCAATCCAGGCGAGAATGACAACAATCAAAGGGATTGTGATTGCCTTGCTCCAATCTAAGCTATCAAAACGGGCAATCCGTGCGATCATTCCCGTCAAAAGCTCAAAAATCTAGCATTTGCGAAAGGTTCTCAAATAGGGATTCGAAACACTTCATACGCGACGCACTCCAAATGTTCCTCACCATGCTCTTGCCGATGCCGATGTGCAAGCGATGAAGGTTGACGCAAAAACTTGGGAGGTTGAGGATAGTTTTCCATGCTCTCATCGTCGGCCAAAACAATATCTATTGGAACCGCAAATCACATGGACCGTGCTCTACAATCGATATTCTCAAAAAATGCAAGCCGTCAAACGCAAGGATCGTGTTTTATTCACATTGGATCCAGTGCATCCACATGTATTTTCAAGGATTGCATTTGTCACGTTCAACCAAATATGTTTGCTATTGTTGTATTCGGATTGAGATCCATCTCTAGCGCAATGATTTGCCAAAAAATGAGCGCGAACAACTACTTCTGCTAATTCGACTGATCTTGATGCCGCAATCATCCAACGCAGAACGGTGTCCATGTTTGTGAAGGAATACGTCAAACAACATGCTCCTGCTCAAAGTATTCTTGCCACCATCATCCTTGACCACTTTGGCGACAACCACATTGAAATGAACAATGAAGAGAAAGACTCAACAAACTGCCTGAAATCCAAATCCAAATTGAGGACTTTGGCGGCAGCTTTGCGATGCCTCATTATGGTCACTCCCATCCATCTACATACTATTTCAATTCAAATCTGATGGTTCAAAATTTCGTTGTGGGGTGGCATCAACGAAGTCATTTTTTATGATGAACGAGCCTAAAGAAAGGATGTTGATGCACTTTGCAGCCTTCAATTTATGTACCACATGAAACTCTTAGCCCGCAAGACGACATAACGAATGCCAAAGACGTTGCTTTGTGTCTTTGATAATTGTGTTGGGCAAACAAATCACAGCTAATCATGATGTTCTTTGCAATGTTGTCGGTGATACTTTATCGCAAGGTCGTCTTGATTTACTTGATTCCGGGGCACTTGCACAACCAATCTGACCGGGTTGTTGCTTGGTGTTGCAACGCAACGAGGAGCAAAAACTTCTACATGCCAATGGATATCGTCAACACTGTCAATGAAATCAAGTCCATCGTTGCCACGTTCATCAATCATCGTAACTCTCGTTGACCTTTCTATATTGGTTGGGACACCATTCTATCCAAATACTTCAAAAACTGCCTAGCCACTACACATTCAATTATTTTTTTGAATTCGATGAAGGTCACCTCAACGTGAGGTATCTCAGTTCGACGCCATACACTAATGTTGCCTACATCCAATTGATCAAGAAGGAGAATTTTGAAATCATTCTAACATCAATACTATGAGATCTATTCGGATCCAAGGTTGACACTATAGAGGAAGCAGCTAACAAATCGCTTAGGATTCGTTTACATACAATAGATATTTGTGTTCTGTCGTCCAAGAAGTTGGCCTCGTTGTCGAAGAAATATTTCTCAATCCCATCCAAGTATCTTGCATACTACCTGCAGTTACAATTGGGTTCACGGAGTAGAGCGATCTGGTACCGCTAGCCCCAACTCGCTTGAAGAAAAGACAGGTCGAGGCAATTACCACGATGGTGACTGATGATCCAGTTGCTAGTCCACCCAAGCCCAAAGTGGGTCGCCCCAAGAAGAACATGATGAATGTTGATGCCAAAAGTTCCAGCCAGAAGTCGATCCTAGCATTCATGAGCAAGCGTTCGCAGGCGCTAGTTGCTCAACAACCTCCTTAATGATCGGATTTGTGTTGTCAATGATTGAAAATAAAAAGCCAATTTTAACATCACATTGTGTACATGACATCGAGATAAGCTCAACGCCGCTTTAATTGCCTTCAACCGGCCATTTTTGACGTTGACACGGGCTTTATGTGAGAACCGGTGCACTATGGGACACCAACGTCCCGCCATAAGGTTCAAATGTCCACTGTCCATATAAATGAGGCATCTCTCCCTTAAAAAATTAACATTTTGATACCATGCACATGATGTGTACATGGAAATACCTGACACCCATGATTCCAGCATCATCGTATGCATTGTCTAAATACAGTCTAACCTCTATAAATGTTACACCTATAAGTGTTAACCCTCTCTAAATGTTAACTTTCTTCTACTCCCCACATATTGCATACTATAAATGTTAAACGTGTTAACTGTTAACAAAATGGTACTCCCTTCTTTGTAAATTTGACTCTATAAATGTTAACGAATGAAATACAACCATAATATAGATGATAAAAACTACACATCCAGTTACATTCCTCTCTCTCTCAATTTTCCTCAATTCACATGTGTTTAGGGTTTAGGATGATTACGAGGATGCGCTTCAGTGGTGATTTGGAGCTGAGGGAAGTGTTGGTGAATGGACTTCCTATTTCAGATGATGCATCACTTATACCAGATCTGAAACTGCTCAAAGCACCTAAAGTAGCCAAAAATGTCACCCTTTTTGTTGGCGTGTTTTCATGCAACAACAACTTTGTTCGTCGAATGGCCTTGCGAAGGACCTGGATGCAGTACCCTTCTGTGCAAAATGGTTTAGGGTGGTGCGGTTTTTTGTGGGTTTGGTTAGTCCTCTATTTGTGCTCTGAAACTGTGCCAAACAAATCACAATCTATGTAAAGGTTGTCGAAAGGAGACAGGATGGAAAGATGAAAACCCTAATTTGTGGAACAGTGAAAAGTTCAAAACCGTAATTTGGTGACTTTCGAGCAAGGTTTTTCTTCACATAGCTACATGTTTGCCCAAGTGAAGCCCTGAAGTATGAAAGTTCAGGATTGTTGTCCATGTGGATGATAATGTGAGGCAAAAGCAGTGTAGTGATATGGTATTAATTGAGATTCTTTGCACAAGGAGCACATATGAATGGAACCTGATGTTCTCTCTTTTATTCATGGTGCAGCATCAGAGAAAGCAGGTGAATAAGGAGCTATGGACTGAGGCCTTCACTTATGGGGATATTCAACTTCTTCCAATAGTGGATCTCTACAACCTCATCACATACAAGACACTTTCGATTTGCATGTATGCAGTATGTGAATTATTGTGATTTCAATCTATGCTGAGTAGGTACTGGGTTTTGGGCCATAGTAAGCAGTACATGGATCTTGATTGATTGCATTCTTCAGTCAATGTTCGCTTTGGTTGTTATTGTATTTTCTAGATCAGCACATTGTTCTTTAAAGTAGTGTGCAATTAAACATGTGTTGCTGGTGTTTTTGAGCAGACAACGAACCTCAAACCTAAATATGTGATGAAGACGGATGATGATACTTTTGTGCGAGTGGATGCGGTGCTATCTGCTATTCAAAATTCTCGACACAACCATAGCATTCTTTTAGGAAACATAGAATTTGCCAATGAAACAGAGCGAGATGAATCAAACAAGTGGTTTGTTAGTATGAAGGTACAAAATCACTTTCTTATCAATTTTGTTTACATTAGTTGTGTTGTTTGTGGCACTGCATCTATTGTGCAGCATATTTGCATAATAAAGTCTTGCATGTATGCGCATGATGGATTTCCTTACATCTACTTCCATCACCTGCGCGCACAGGAAGGTGTGCTCGTTGAAGCAGGAAAACTTGGCCTTGACTGACTGGTTCGTGCTTCAAGTTTTGTGTGCAAGTATTGATGCCAAGTGTTTCTCTACTACATGAGTGAACAAACTCCACTTATCCACCTTGGGCTCATGGACCTGGCTATGTCTTCTCCACAGACATCGCCAAATTTGTAGTTGAAGGCCACCAAAAGGGTATTTTAAAGGTAACATATACCTGCCTGGCATTTTTGTTTCTCTAGTTGATATTAACTTTTGGCAACTGAGGTAAGTAGGCCTACAATGGACAATTTTATCTCTGCACCCACTTCTCCTAGGATATGAAACATGAGAATAGTACAAAATGGTTAGCCATTTTAAATCATTTTCCTCAATTCACATGTGTGAGATTTCACCTCATCTTCAGAAAATCCAAAATAAAGTATAGGCTCAATCCTCCCCCAATGCTACGTTTTCATTGACCTAAAAAATGCATCCAATGTTGTGAGCACCTTCTAATGTTGCTGCTGAAAGATTTTTGTATGATTGTGGACACTTACAATTTTGAATTTGACAGGATAAGCTCGAAATTCGGAGGGCATCATCAACCAACAAGTAGCGGCAGCAAATCACAGCGACCGCAACCTCAATAAGTAATAATCTTGTTCTTTCATGTCACAGTCATAGCATGCAATTGCTAGAGATAACAATCTTTACAAGCAATTGCGAGAGGAAATGATAAGAAATGTATGATATTGATGCAGAGTTACCTCATATTGATTTATTATGTTGTGTGATTTGTTGCAGTATGTTTCAAATCTGCATTTTAACGTTATATACAGAGGAGCCTTGGTGCCGTTAAACTATACTCAAACCATTAAAAGGTGCCTTACAAAAGCAAGTTCTGAAAATATATCACATCGCATATGTAGAATGAATTTGAGTAACACATTTTAAGAGATGAGTTCTAAAAGTATGTTATGAACCTGTCCACCTCAAGCTAGTCTTTATGTACATGAGATCTTCATTTGATTTTGCTCTAATTATCAAAAAGTGTCGTTATAAGAGCAATGTTTATAGTCAATATCTTTTCTTCACTTTCAACTTAATAATTATGTAAGGATTGACACTTTATAATAATGAATGTGCAGGAATTACTTGTTGTGATTCAGCACCATGGGCATCCAGTTGACATATTCTCATAAGAAGGAGATCATCTTTCACTATCAAGCTTCACCGGGCATAACAAATCGTGCCCTCACCGGGTGGGCAAATGAGAGATTTTCCACATCTATAACTGAAATGACAGTAAGTAGAATTTTAAAAAATCAATCATTGTTTGCAGGAAAGGGTAAGGAGAGGCCCGAAGCAAAAAGAATTCGTAAAATTGTCTCACTTGTTGTTGAAGAGGCAACATATGCTTGGTTTCTTTTGATGCAGGAGAAATCAGCTACAATATCAAATGACATCCTTTGCGGAATTGCCAAGAGATTTTACTCAAATCTGCCAAGAGATCCAAATGTGAAAGAACTACAGTTCTCAAGAGGTTGGGTAGTTGGATTCAAGAAGCGCCATGGAATTCGTGGTTTTACAAGACATGGTGAAGCTACTTCAGCTGATGTGTCTATTGACACACAAATTCTCATTGGAAAAATCAAAGACAAAGTTGCAACCTTTGATCCCGCGGATGTCTTCAACATGGATGAGACCGGATTGTTTTTCAGGTTTGTTTAAATTCTACATTGTTTTATTTATTTATACATTATGGTTTTGACTTTAACATGTTTTCACAATTGCTTATATTTATAAATGTTAAGATTTGTATATTGCTCAAAAAAGTAATTTTATAATTGTTAACTGTTAACACCTCTATAAATGTTAACTTTGATCCACTCCCGAGGGTTAACATTTATAGAGGTTAGACTGTAGATTGTGTTTGCCTAGCTAGTAGTATGAACCACTGTGTATGTTTGACAAATGTCATTTGACGTTCAACTTCAAAATCCAAAATGTTACTTGACGTTTTCAAAAATAAAAATGAAGGTCAATTAGCATCTACAATTTCTTCTAAAATGTCACCTCAGTGTCACCTCAATGTCACATACCTAGTGGTATGTGTCATTTCAATTTGTAAAATGTCAATTGACGTGTGGGTTTTTTCTTCACAAGTCACACTACATGTCAAATTCTAAATTTGGCATGACAATTAACGTGCATTTTTTTCGTGTGCAAGTTTTTGGGTGTCAAATGACAAAAACTTGCAAAAAACTTGTCAAAAATACACACATATTTGAACTAATAGTCATCAGCAGACATTAAATGCCCCCACTGAACTTTCAGTGGGGTTGACAGGACAACTAAAACATTTGTGTTCTGCCTAAGAAAAGGACGGTGACTGATGCAACAAGTCATTGGTCGACAACAATGGACGCACCCCTCGAGGCATGGAGGATGATGATGGATGCGTGAGGGTTCGGTCAAGTTCTTCGCAGGGTTGGTTTGGTTATTCGGGTGTTGGGTCTTCTTTCCAAGGTAGATGCCTCTCTTTGGCGCCTTCGCCCCTACTTCAATGTCCTCCATATATGTTCTGCAATGCTCTATCCACAACAGAGCTTCACACTCTTTCACCACATATTTTTCTCTTTCTTTGTTGTCATGCTTGTGGCGATTTGATTTGATGGTTATGGCGATTTGATGTTGAGGACTAGGGTTTAGGGCAGGCCTCCTAAAAAGTGGCGTATGCCACCCTTTGCCACTTTTAGCTTGAAAGTGGCACACCAAGCGAATTAAAAGTGGCATCAATGATTTAATGTTTTGTTTGCGCTCCAATTTTGGTTTGGCAATCGTGCTGCTTGCTATGGAAGATACCCTCTAGCGCCAAGTTGGTGAGCGAAGTTTGATTCGTGTTCTTCTCCCATTTGAGAATGGAAACACTAGTAGAAAACTATGCCCAAAAAAACTGCAGCCGAAATCAGTTGCAGTTCTTTTGACCAGCCTGATCTGCAATCGCTAAGCGACTACAAATTTTTCTTTTTTGTTCTGCGGATGTATTTGAAAACATTTTGGGGCATGTAATATACCGTTGGAAAGGTCTTGAAAATACCTTTCCAACGGTATATTACACGTCCCCATATTTCTAAAATTTCAGTTACTAAACCAAAACCAAAAGCACACACACAACAAATTCGATAAAGTTAAAAGTGGCACTTCGGCAAACTGAAAAGTGGCACAAGGTGACATTATGACGGGCATTTGCCACTTTTTAGGAGGCATGGTTTAGGGTGTATGATTGATTGAAGATACACCTAGGGTTTCGAGTGTGGCCTAATTAGATGTGTGAAGGTGCTAATCAACTTTAAGGTTTAGGGTATCATCATTGCACAACCTGCCTGAGAGTGATTAACCTCATCATGAAGATCTAAAATTGGAGTTATTAGCATCCCTCATCATTGCAATCTTTTTGCTAGAGAGTATGTAAATGACAAAGTTAACGCCAATGTCTTTGTTGTGAATGTGGAATGATTGTGGAGTGTAGTACATACGACAATGTCTCAACCAAGCGTGAATGTAGAATGCTTCCATAATCATTTCAAAGGTTCATGGTGTTTGTTGTGTGTCCCTTGTTGTATTCAATACAAACTCTTGGTGAGTTGGGTGCTCTTGTAAGTTTAGGGTTTTTGTGAGTTGGGCATTCTTGAGAATTGGGTGCTCTTGTGAGTTGAGTGTTATTTTAAAGAAAACCTCCATCTTCATCTTTTTGAGTGTTGTAAGGAGAAATTCCTTTGAATTTAAAGAAACCCTCCATCTTCACCTTCTTTACTCTTGGTTCCAGAAAAATCTCCATCTTTAACAGTTTGAATCATGGCTTTGGGAAAGATTCCATCTTCACCCCTCTAAATGCTAGGTTAAAGAAACCCTCCCTGTCACCAAAAATCCTCCACCCTTCGATTTCGTCCTAGCCCGAGTGGAAAAATTTATAATGACATGTAGAGACTTCTCTCTTTGTAACCCAATATATAATTCCAATCTACCCTTGGAATATACACAACTTGATTAACACCACACTATGTAGTTTTACATTCCTTAATGTCGGGCAAGGTTATATCCTTAGCCTTTTCTAATGTCCACCCGGCCGCTTTAGCCACGCATGCCTTTAAAGATATCCCTCTTGTGAATCGAGTCCTTGCCGTCGACTCCACACTACTACATGAGTTCTCGCTTATTGATTCCGTGCTATCACATATCATCGTAGTTGATTCCGTATTGGTACATGACACTTCGCTTGTGGATTCCATGAGCACATAGGCTTTAAATACAAGTATTAAAAAATACTTATATACTTATCCTTGCCCTTCCTTCTCTAAGTTCTTCTTGATGTAAATCTCTATCAATGTCTTCCTATTAAACTTCAGAATAGTATAACTCCCACCCAACTTATGTTCTTCAAGTAAAATTTGGTATACTTGTTAAGTACCTTATCAAAAATCTTCACACCAAATTTTGGCACAAACAGAGTTCATATGCAAAAGTTATGCATGAAATTCTAACTCTAACTACTTAGTATGAATGCTGTGATAAAGCATCCGGTCATTAAAACTCTAATAACTTCCAACTCCTACGTCCAATCAATCTAAAATTTTGACACAAGATAGATATATAAGTTCAGAAGGTAGTGTCAAATTTTGGTATCCATATCTATAACCCTCTAAGAGATACATATTTTCAAACTTTGCTGCTTTGTTCCTAGACACCCTCCCCTTCAACTTTTAATAACTCTTTCATCCCAATGACTGAAGCTCTCGAACTTTTACCACAACTCTCATACTTTATAATAAATAATCCCTCAAATTTTCATACCCATTGAACACTCTGATCATCCATAATTGACAAATCTCTCACTATAAAGTTCTGCTCAAGTTCATAACTAATAAAACACTACAAGTAATGCACCTAGTACAATCTAGTCACTCTAAATACCACAAGTTTAAACAAGTTTTAACTCTCTCACTTCAATATGAATCTCAATGCAACAAGTTGAAGTTTACAATCAAACTCCAAATTCCTTAAACCCAATCTACTTCTAACAAGAGGTCAATCCCTCTTCAAGGCTAAATAGCCTTGGCTCTTCTCCTAAGAACTAAGCACACACATGTGCTCCTATCTTGCTTCCCACACACCCACACTTATAACCCGTGGGGTGCTTAAGGAGCACGAAGAAAAGAGAGGATGAGTGAGGGAAGAATGAGGGATTATATAGTGAGTTGAAAGGGAGAGAGGGCATGAGGTAAGGATAGGGTGAAAGGATTAGAGCCTCCAATCACAACCCCTTAACCTTCTCCTTCAAAGTAGGGACTCATCCCATCCACAAGGCTCACGATAAGCCCTCGAACTCTTCTCCTACTTTGTAGGCTCTCATCTTATCTCCTAAGCCTTCCTCCCTCAATTGATCAACAAAGATCCTAATTCAAACATTTAACTAACCTTGGTTTTCTACCTACCACACTTTACCAAGGTATGTCCTCATACTACTTAAATCCACTCCACACAAGCCTAATGCTTCAAATTTAGCTTTCTTCAAGCTTCACTCTTTTTATATTTTTGTGAATAATCATAAATCAACAAAACACCACTTGTAATATTTTACAAGTGTTAACAACACATGTGAGCATCAATTTGGGCTCACACTCCCTCCATCTTCATCTTTTTCATTGTTGGTTTAAAGAAACCCTCCTTGAATCTTCATCTTCTTCTCTGATGCTTTAAAAAAACCCTTTGTCCACCTTCATCCCTCTGAGTGTTATAAAGAACAAACTCTTGTGTTGTTTGGTGTTCATAATGACCATCACCTTTTGAATGTGACAATTTGGAGGCGAAGATAAGGAACATCCATCCCTTTAGTATTTCTTCACGTGTGACATGACTAATATTGTCTTTTGGGTGTATGTTATTCGTCTTTATTGTTTAGGGTTTTAGAACCATTATTGTGTCTTTATTAATTGTAAGGAAACCATTACATTGATGACATGTATTAAGTAATTGCAATATAAGATTCTACAAATAACATTAAATGTTCATGGCAACACCTAACGAGCACTCTACATCACACCCTGAAGGCTCAACAATAAAATTGAAACCCAAAGTTTCACTTCATTGGACAGCAACCATTCTTATTCCAAACGCTTTATCTAAACAATTGCATGTCTAGGAGGATGATCACATGTTCTCTTGGTTGGGCAAAGATAAGTTTGTTGAGTTGAGCATCCATGGCAGTAGTGGTTGGCAACATGGGGTAAGTTCCCTTGCGTTTCTCCTTATATCTTTCATGGTTTTAAATTGATTGCTCGGGTTCCAACTTCAATTCCATGTTGTTTCCAAATTCAATGTTGTTTTCTCCAAGGGACTCCATGTTCATTCAAACACTTCATAAGTAGGAATTTATGTTGCAAATTTCATTTGCAAGACTTTATTTTGTTTTTCATATCCTTTGGCATTCATGAATGTGTTTTTCAATGGTGTTTGGGGCCTTTTGGTTTTTTAGTTTTCTAGTTGTGTACAAGGGCATTGTTTTGATGTATTCTTCAACAGTGCTAAGGGCCTCATGTTTTAATTATTATACTAGATATTTGAAGAGTCATTTTTTTCTTATGTTCTTCAATGTCCACCTATGTCCTTCATATGTTAAGTGGTTTAGCAAGCACGTTGTTGTGTCCTTCACAATAATTCTACTCAAATGAACATTGCCTTGCAATCACCTAGGTGGTGGAAAGATTCCATGTTTTCATTAGGAATTTTTATGTTAATATTAATGATAATATTAATGTTAATGTGTATAATCGTATAGTTAATGGTTTGATGTGTCCTTCGATGTTCCTACATGTGCCCCATAATTGTACAATGTTTAGGGTACTATATTCATTTGTTATTTAATGTCATACATGTCCTTCATCCTTTGTAAGTGATCTCTTTGTAAGTGGTCTTCTTGTCCTTTGATACATACTAGTGCCTTTTATGTCCATTATTTGATTTTAGTACTATGGATACATTGTATGATTTTTGTGCAAGTGTTCGCAGGGATGATGAAATCCAAAATCTATCGTTGTACTATGATGCAAAATCGAAAGCCATGTGTAGTGCTCATTGAAGAGGACAAATACAAGCAAGTTGTTCTAGAAGCACATTATCAATCAAAGGCCAAAATAAAATTGGCAAACAATATATACCATTTTTCTTGCATTCATGGTAGCACATGGCATTAGGATAAAAACACGGCTTCTTACCGTAGGATCTTCAACCTCTGCAAGGTCTATAAGGAAGATAAGCCACTCAAGATGTATCCTACTTGGGAGCTTGTAGTTAGTTTTTTGCTATGATTGAATAACCCAAAACCCAGGGTACAAACTCTCAAGGAAGGCTTTACTAGTGTCTATTATAGGCATTTGTCACATTATAATTCATTAACCAGACAATAGGGTTGCTATCTTCACTCTAAAACATCACTTATACATCTTTTACTCTTTTTTTTCACAAGGTTTCCTCTCACTGTTTCTCATTCAGTGGGGTATGTGTGTCAGTCTCAGTAGTAACCATCTCGTCATGAGATTGTATAACAATAGTCTTTCGAGAACAATAGTCTTTGAGTATCACAATAATTGTCTTTGGTAACCATTGGCCAATGCATCTTCAAATCACAACAACTCCTTCATTAATCGGTCAATGTTAATTTCAATACAAGACAAATTGTTTATTTCTTAATTCCAAGATTTAATCATTACTCACAACTTATGCAACTAACAACAATCGTCAAAGTCAAGCTATAGTCTTGGTTGCCCTGTACAACCTGCAACAACAACAACCATGGTAACACACAAGACAATAGTTGATCTGGTTAGCTTGCACTTCCATACTCAAAGATCAAGTCTCTAGACTATGTAACCATATAAAAACTCTAATTGAATCTAGGACAACTTATGCCTTAATCTCCTTGATAATCCAAAGTTTATCCTAACTTAGACTCCTGTAAGATTCCCTCTTCGCTCTTCAATTCCTTCATAAATCAACTAATCAGAATCGTTCGCTCATCACATCAGGTGATCGGGGAATCTCTCATTTAACTGACTTGACACACTCAACTTCTATCAACCTAAAGTGTTAGTTCCAACTATAGTCACACTCGGCTGAACTATTTGCTCTTTCTTCTTCCTCACTGCCTCTCATAGGTTAACAATAGTCGATCGTTCCACTCATAGACTGACCCTGGACCCTTCGGCTTCCGCACACTATCTAACACATGCTAACAATAGTCCATTGTTTAACGCTTGGCCTAATACTCCGCCTTCCAACTCCCTCTCTCAAGGTTTGCCTCTACTGACGCTCAACAATACTCTGTCTCTATGCTCTGTCTTCCTCGACATGGTTCGGCTCTCGTTCTCTCAACGCTACAAGGTCATAGTTTCCCTCTCCCGCTCTCGGACTCTCTGTGCCTATCTCTCATGGTTACTTAGACTTTCGTTCAACCATGCTTTTTGTTTAACAATGATCTCACTCGACGATAGTTCTACTTCCTCACTCTCTGTTTTAGGTTAGTACCCTATGCTCATAGTTTGACTTAACTCATCACCCTTGATGCATTTCTCGCTCAATGTCTATCTCTTAAACAGAAGGTATTTCCTCACTCAGATGATAGTTATCTTCTACAATAATCTTCTTCCTCTTGGTTCACAATGTCAATCTGCTTAACTATATTCAAGAGTTCACAGTCAAACAATAGTTATACCAGGTTCAATGTCCTTCCAACTATCTTCTCTGATTCCTAAACTCATTCTCACATTCCTTGCGCATCTCAGTTTTCTCAATCTCGCATTGCTCTCCGTGATTGAACGTATTCAATTTCACTCACAATTTCAAACTTACTCGATCACAATTTCCATAGTGGGCAATAGTTTATCACCTCTCACATTTCCATTCAGATTCTCACTCTAACTTACTTAATTACACTCACAAATTCTCACACAAACAAGTGCAATTATAACGATAGACAATGGTTAGCCCAACTTGCATTCATGCAACCAAAACAAGTAAATAGTTCATCGAAACTTTGGCCATTCAATGCCGACAACAATCAGAATCACAATAAACTTAAACAGAGACTAACAATCTTGCAATCACTATGGCGATTACTCAGTTATCATAAAATAGTTTAATTATTGACCTCGCACAATCTGTGTTGAGGGAGACAAGACTATCAGTTTCACAATGCGCTAAAAAATTATCTAAGTAATGTTTGCCTTCCTCCCTCTCGCCAGCCCTCTTAGCTCGGCGGGGGAGATGATGATAGTTTATGTAACCAACTAAGGCCACCTATGGCCGTGCTAATAATTATAACTACCTTTCTAGCCTATAGTTCAACTATTTCCATCTACTCGGATGAAACTTCATCCATCTTTCACTATTTGCTCATAGTTAAACCAATTGGCCAAAAATTCAGCTCACAGAGCTAGTGAGCAAGGTGAGAAAACATGGATTGCTTAGAATATAGGAAGGTTTCTTCGTCCCCGGGTTCAAGTGTTGCTGCATCAACCACCCAACAACCACCTCCTCTTGACCTAGATGCACCACCTTCTGAAAACCGAAATTTGGCAATTAAGGTTGCAGAACATGGACAACCTCCAAAAAAATGCCTCATGTCAGTGAAGGCCCTTTCACTTGCCACGCAGAATCTTGGTACAAAGGCCGCAACAACGTATGACAAATGCCATCCCACTTAGCAACGAAGGCTGCACCCAAGGTAGCAATGTCGCCTCCCACCTCAAGGCATAAAATAAAAGTGAGGAGGCCGCCTCTTCAACCCAAAGCACAATGTAGCAAAGAACATGTTTGTATACATAGTTATCATAGTGAGGCCCATGTTAACACCAAAGAGGAAACTGCAAACTCGCCCAACATCCCTCCTTCCATTAGAGATTTGGAGTTCCGTGTTGTTAGGCACAATCATGTTCTTCAATCACTTGCAATTCCACCACACTCGTACGAATAGTTTGAAGTACAAGCTTGGATGGATGTTACTAAGCTCTTCGGTAAAGCCAGTAAAATTGCAGTTCCTCGACCTAAAGTGGACATTAATGGTTTCTACATTCTCATACCAAAGATTGACAAAAAAATGGGTACCAAAAGAGCTCACGGATGATCCAAATACTTGCATGTAGTTTGTGAGGCCAAACCCCCCACCCTTAAGCGTCCGTAGTCCGAGTAGTGGGTTTGGGCTCACATTCCTCCGCGGTATTGGATTTGGACTTGGATGAGTCCATAGTGCAAGGTTCACCCTTCAAGTGGTCTTGGATTTAACTTTGGTCTTTGCTTCCTTTGTCTTGCCATCGCGAGAGTGCTCCACATTCTCCATTAATTTGTGCACGTGGTTTATTTTTAAAGAGAGGATGCAAGTGTTAAAAAACACTATTCTCTATAGTCAATCTCAAATACATTTACTTGTGAAAGCCACACATAACACTAACTAGCATAATGTAACTAACTACTTGTCTATGAGCTAATTAAGTAGGCTATCTACTAAGCTCCTTCATGAACCCATCTCTTTACTTTCTAATTACATAAACCTAGCTCCTTCATAAACCCAGCTCCTTCATGAACCCACAACTTTGTAGTTGTAATCCCCAACTACCTCACTAATTATTCAAGCCTTTAACTAATCTTCCTACCTAATTTTCCTAATTCTACTAACAACCCCTTTCTAATCACACAATTCTTCTCTAATCCTAAAATCCTAAAATCCTAGAGAGGAGAGGGGGAGAGAGAATTTCCTAACTTCACTAAGACTAACTAATCCACACAAGTATATTTTTGCACTCATCACAACCTCAAGTGCTCAACTCTTAAACATGGAACTTGCAACCACGTGTATTCAAAACATGAACTTTAAGTACCACAAATTGGAATCATGAATTAACTTTAAAATCCTTCACGTCAACACTAATTCTACCAAGAGGTCAAGCCCTCTTCAAGGCTAACAAGCCTTGGCTCTCAAACTAAAAACTAAGCACACACATGTGCTCCAATATGGCTTCCCACACCCACACTTATAACTCGTGGGGTGCCTTGGAGCACAAAGGAAAGAGAGGATGAGTGAGGGAAGAATGAGGGATTATATAGTAAGCTTGAGGGGGTGAGCACCCTCAAGGCTCACGATAAGCCCTTGAGATTTCCTCCTACTTAGTAGGCGCCAATCCTATCTTCTAAGCCTTCCTCCCTCAAATGATCAACAAGGATCCTAATTCGAACATTTAACTAGCCTTGGCTTTCTACCTACCACACTTTACCAAACTTGGGATGCTCCAACCCAAACTTAGCCTCCTTCGCTTTCCGCCGCCATAACTTTTTCCCCTTACTTTCCCAAATCGTCGCTCACCACTTAATTCAAACCACGATGCTTAACTCGTGATTTGATTGGTGCTTTGAGAATTTGCTTATCCTCCACCTTGCATTCTTCCTTGGACCTTCCCCATTAAGTGGCCATGATGAGGTGGTCCACTTGTGCACTCCATGTGATCCTCCATTCATCCCAATTCGAATGCACTTGCCTCTTGAGTCACTTTGGTTGTCTCCATCCATTTGTACTAGCCTACTCACTAACTACTCAATCCAAGTTCTCCTTACCTATCCTCATTCACTCAAATCCTTCCGAAGGTAAAAATACAATAACAACTCACATCCTAGCCTCTTACAACATGGTACTTCTAAGACTAACATTTCACTCTTTTTATATTTTTGTGAAGTAACATGTTACTTCAAAGTGCATCAACTAACGTTTCAAGGGTCTAAGACTAAATGTGGGCACCCTTTTGGGCTCACATAATTGGCGACCATCGGGGGATGAATCCAAACATCTCTTGCTCCAAGGGTAAGTTGTCTAGTCAAGCTCGGTACTCCTTACATCTACTTCCCGATGTACGGGTAGGAAAGAGCTCACCATTCAACGTTTCCAATTGAATTGAATTATTAGGAAAGACCTCATAGACAAGGTAAGGTCCTAACCATACCGCATCGAATTTCGCCGGAAATTCAAGCTTTCGTGCGTCTTGAATCATGACCATCATTCCCGGTGTTAGGGCCCTTCTCTTATGTCGTTTGTCGAAAGTAATCTTTCTCCTTCTTTGGATTGCCTCAATATGTTGAGCCGCCATTCTCCTCCCTTCGTCAAGTGCTTCCAAATCGGTTAGTCGATTTCGTAAGGATTGACTTTCGGTAAGTCTCGTACTCACGGCCACCCTAAGTGACTCGACTTCATATTCGATTGGTAGTGTCGCTTCAAGACCATAGACTAAGGAAAATGGTGTAGCACGCGTAGTTACCTTATAGGTTGTACGGTATGCCCAAAGTGCCGCCGTTAGTTTCGTATCCCAATCCCGCTTCGAGTCTATAACCGTCTTGCGTAGTATACTCACCAAAATTCCGTTAACCCTTTCCGTTTGTCCATTGGTTTGTGGGTGGTAGGGAGTAGTCTTCCGGTGATCAATTTTAAATTTCTCTGTCATCTCTCGAATCAAGTCATTCAAAAAGTGAGTACCCCTATCGCTTACTAGGATCTTCGGCACCCCGAACCGCGAAATTATGTTTTCGTACATAAATGTTGCCGCGTGTTCCGCCGTGTCGGTCTTCACCGCTTTGGCTTCCGCCCACTTGGTGAGGTACTCGGTTGCCACCACAATATATTTCATTCCTTTTGAAGATTGGGGATGGACCTCACCCACATAGTCGATGCCCCATTTTTCGAAAGGAATTAAGGGTAATGATACATGTAAAGGCATCTCCATTCTAAGGTCGTTTCGGGCATACCGTTGGCAAGCGTCGCATTTCCTTACATAGTCATGGGCGTCCTTAAATAGTGTAGGCCAAAAGTAGCCCGCTCTAAGTATTTTTTGCCCGGTGAGTTGACCCGAGAAGTGACCGCCGCAAGCGCTATCGTGGCAAGCGATTAAAATCGCTTCAACCTCCGTTTTTGACACGCATCGTCGTAAAATACCATCGGACCCCCTTCTAAACAACCTATGGCCCACTACAACAAATTGCCTACTATTTACCCTCACCTTCCTTCTCTCTTCTTTTGTCCACTCTTTGGGCAACTTGTGGGTTGTTAGAAATTCCACTATGCCCGCATACCACTCCGGTGTAGAAGTGACCACAAAGAGGCTATCATCTACTAACATATCATTTACCGGATTTTTTCCTATCTCCTCCGACAACCTAGACAAGTGGTCCGCTTGTAAATGCATACGACCCGGTTTATATTCCACCGTGTAGTCGAATTCTTCTAATAACAAAACCCACCTAGCTAACCTACCACTTAACTCCGCCTTGTTAACTAGATACTTGATAGCCATGTGGTCAACAAAAAATACAACCGGGTTGCACATGAGGTAATGCCTAAACTTTTTAACGGAAAACACCATGGCTAGGCACTCCCTCTCCGTTGTAGAGTAGTTTCTTTCGGCGGGGGTCAATTGCTTACTCGCATAAGCTATAGGTTGATCCTTCTCTTTTTCTCCCGTTGCTTGACAAAGCGCACTCCCTATTGCCACATTACTAGCATCACAATAGACGTGAAAAGGTTTACCCCAATTGGGTGGTATCAACACCGGATAGGTGCTCAACCTATCCCGCAATTCCTCAAAGGCTTTTTGACAAGCATCTGTCCACTCGAATTTGACATCCTTTTTGAGCAAATGGGTAATGGGCACCGCTATCTTTGAAAAATTAGGAATAAGTTCCCGGTACCATCCCACATGTCCTAACAACTTAGAGATCCCCTTGGAATTGGTTGGAGTTGCCAAGTCGCTTATGGCCGCAATCTTATCCGGATCGGGTTCTCTACCTTTCTCACTAACAACATAACCCAACAACACTCCCTTATTCACTCCCAAAAATGTCTTATCCGGGTTCAATGCTAACCTCATCTTCCTACACCTAACCAATGCCTCCCTAACACAATGTAGGTGATCGTCCACATTACTTTGTGTGCTAAAATCGTCCACAAAGACGGTCATGGATTTGAACAACAAGTCGGTGAAGATATACATTACTAATCGTTGGAAAGTAGCCGGGGCATTACATAACCCAAATGACATCACTACCCACACAAAAGTACCCCAAGGTGTAGTAAAAGCCGTTTTATGGATATCTTGGAGGGCTATGGAAATTTGATTATAACCCGCATACCCATCCATAAAGGTATATCGCGAATGACCTCCAACCTCCTCAAGCAACAAGGTGATAAAAGGTAAGGGGAAGTGATCCTTTTGTGTGCACGAATTCAATTTCCTATAGTCGACACAAACCCTTAATTTCCCATTTTTTTTCTTTACTAAGACCATAGGAGAAACCCAATCCGTGATTTTCACCGGCTTGATAAACCCGGCCTTCAATAACCTTTCCAATTCCGCTTTCACCAACAATTGCAATTGAGGATTCATCCTCCTCTCCTTTTGTCTAATTGGCCTCGCCCCCGGAATTAAAGGAATCCGGTGCTCTACCATTTCCCTAGGAATTCCCTTAAGCTCATCGTAGGACCATGCAAAAGTATCACTAAACTCATCCACCAAATTGCTATACTCCCTAACCTCTTTCTCCCCCAATTTGGAACCCATCTTCATTTGTCGGGTTTTTCCATTCTTTAATTTCACATCCACGTACCGCCAATCCGCTTCCGACACATGTGCTTGTTCCTCTTTGTTCCGATACCAATCGGAAGGCACATTGGGGTAATCTTTCACATCTTGACCTACAACTATCCCCGTAGACGTGGTCTTGAAATGTAAAGGCTCCTCCAATTTCGATGACTCAATAATCACATCCTCCTCTTGAGTCCCATCTACATGAATTAAACTAACCTCACCCTCTTCCACGTCATCTACCCAAGGTGTTAACCCACCGCTAACCCACTCTTCCTCGGTGAGCACCTCACATGGCTCCAACAATGAGCCCTCTCCTAAACTAACACTAGGAAATTCACTCCCTAAGCCTACTTGGTGAAATGTAACCATTACATCAACCTCGGACTCGGGGTACTCCCTTAGCCATTGGGCATAATCCCCATTATCCCCATAATTGTAAAAATTAGGACCTAGACTTCCCGAGCCCGAATCTATAACAACCCTTTGACCTTCGGGATGGACGACTCCCACCAATGCCTTGCCAATCTCATTCTCGTTTAAGTCATCAATTTCCTTCTCCAATGGCAAATACATCTCCTTCTTCATCCATCCTTCTAATGAACCAATGGACACTATGACCCTATTACCCTCCGGACCATAAGTGATGGATGGTTTAGGTCCACCCCAATTGACCATAGCATTCGCCATCCGCAACCAAGGCCTACCTAGCAAAATGGGGAAGGTGTCCTTGTTGGAGTGCATTTTAATGACATGGAAGGTGACCAAGTACTCCTCACCTCCCGTAGTCATTCTACAATCCTTGATCATCCCCAAAGGCGTAGTCGAACTTTGATTTGCCATATTTATGACCAAAGGTGAAGGCCCCGTGAGTCCAAGTCCCAATTTTTTCATAGTATCCTCCGGTAGTATATTTAGACTACTCCCTCCGTCGACTAACACATTAGGAACCACCTTATCTACTATAACAACTTCTATTTCTATAGCTTTCACGTCTCTTCCACCTTGTGATTGGATCCTAGCGGCTATTTTAGCTTTCACCTTCCTCATCCTCTTGTGTACCGGCATTCCCTCCTTTAATGTTTTCCTTGCCGTGGGTGAAATTTCCAATAGTTGGCCGAAAGTAATATCCGCCTTGAGTGTACTAAGGTCCGCCCACAAGTCGTACCCGGTAGATCTTTCCACCTTAGAATTACCCACTACGTCGAATTCGTCTACGGGAACCCCCGGTCCTTCCCATTCACCCACATCGCTATTATCCAAGTCATGTACCGCATTAGTCCTCTCCCTATTTTGTAAAATTATATTTTCCCTCTCCACATCCTTAGTAGCTCTTCTAGCTACCCTATCCAACTCGGAGAGATTAATCTCTTCATCCGAAGAGTAATTTCCTTGCTCTCCTATTCCTACCTCCAACGGGGCATCCCCTCTCCTAGCCCTAGTAGTTACCGCTAGTGCAGGTGCTTCTTCAACCACACCCTTACCCTTCACTAACTCATATGTAATAGCATTGGTGTGAGGAGGCCATTGACTTTGCTCCTCTCCAATTCTCGTTGGGAGAGGAAGCATGTCATCACATGTGGCCTCCAACACTCCATCCATGAACCTAACATCTTGGGAGTTAGATGGTCCCGGATCCGTTGGAGGCGCTTGTCTCCCGTTACTACCATTAGGTGGAACTCCTTGTCTATTTTGTATTGGAATGTAACCGGTTGTAGTTTGCAAGCCCGCCGGTGGATGAAAAGTTTGCCTAGCATTACTATGGTCATAGTATAAGTTAGGTGGCCTAAGTTCATTGGCCGGTACTCCTTGTGGCCTAGCACCTCGCATATTATCCCTTGCTTGTTGTTGTGGATTAGCCACCGGGTAAGGGACATTAATTATTTTGTCCGGTTGGCGACACGTATCCGAGGGATGACTTCCTCCACAATTGCTACAATTAAACTCTTGACCTTCGGACCAACATTGTCCTTGAGCGTGTCACCTTCCACAAAAGGGATGAAATTCCTTCTTCTCTAAATTTTGGCCACCTTGCCCTCTAGGTTGTGGTCCTCTATTGCTTCCATTTCCATAGTGAGGTGGCGCTTGACCTCGTTGATTTTGTTGAGGTGGGTTACCGTTTCCTCTTTGGTCACGGTTTTGTCCACTTCTACAAAATTGACGCGTGTGGCCCGGTTGGCCACATTGGACACACCATAATCCGGAAGAATGCCTACCCGACTCAACCGGGGGTGGAGGCCCCGGTTGTTGACTCCGGATCATTAATGACATTTGATCCGTGAGGCTTTGCATTTGTTTTATCATAGCCTCTTGGAATCCTAGTTGGCTAGCACCTAGTCTTCTCTCAACCTCCTCCAAGTGTGGATCCATTCTAGGGGCCGGTAGTGCCAAAAGAGGTGCCGGTTCCCTAACCGCTAAAGGTCGGGGACCGGTGTCCACAATGGCATATGGAATTTGGTTCTCATACTTAGCGGGTTCTACCGCTACCACCCTAGGGCGTATGGGGATGAATTGTGGGATCAATTCATCCTCCCTTCTCCATAGCCTTTCGTGATCTTTATCCAAGTTTTCAATATCTCTAGCCGCACGCTTGGCATCCGCCAAGGTCAAGGGATTCCTTTCTAGAACACCCCTAATAGTCCCGGACTTAAAAAACACTTGAATGAAAAATTGCTTTAGCGTGTCGTCGTTGAGCATGGTACCCACAAATCTAGTGCACACTAAATCAAACCTCCTAATGTAAGCCGAAATTTCTTCCTCCCTTCCTTGCTTCAATGACGACAATGCCCTTAATGCGGTACTTTGACCCACTTCCGGCCTAAATTCGTTAAGAAACTCCCTTTGTAATTGTTCCCATCCCCTAAAATGTCCCTCGGCATGATCCCGATACCATTCATAGGCTTCCCCCTCTAGAGTGGTAGGAAACCACACTAACCAATAACCCGGGTCGGTTATGAGGAAGCTAGCCAACCGTTCGATATACCGTTCCATGTGCCGAGAGGGGTCCTCATCCTTGGTCCCATAAAATTTAGGGAGATGAAATGGCATATCCATCGCCGCTAAATTTTGTGGAACCACAATTGGTAGGCCTCTTGGCCTAACCAATGGGTCTATTGGAGGTATAGGAGGTATGGGCGGAATTGGGGGTATGGGTGGTGGATCCATCCCCCGTTCCTCGGCCATGGTGACCGGTGAACTATTCAACAATCCCCTATCAACTTCTACCGGGAATTCTTCTCTAAGTGTGTAATTTTCCGAAGAAGTTTCACCACTCAATTTGGAGGGAGTGATCTCCTCTTCAAGTTGAGCTCCAAGTTCTAAGGTGTCTAGAATTGACCTAGTCCTAGGTTCGACGTTCAAACAACTCTCTATTCTAACATTATCTTGTTCTAATCTATCACTGATTTTAGAGGACCGCCTCTTTCGAGTAGATTTCTCTAGTCCTACTATCAAACTTGGTTTTTGTGAGCGAGTCCTACCTTGCATTCCATAAGAATCGATCGACCCTCACTTGACCACACATAATCCTAGCAATTCCCCTCTTAATATTTTCACTTGTCTTGGTGTGGTTATAATTTTTTTTAGGAGGTGAGGAAAAGAACCTGCAAGCCCACTTAGGTGAAAGAATCCCAATAGGGGATAGGCATGTTCATGTTAATTTTTTGGTTAAGTCGGAGCATCACCTCCGCACCTTCCCGCAAATTAACACTCACCACAATACCGATTGTGAGGGGGTGACCTTCCGAGTAGATTATGTTAAAAGTCGAGGCTTCACCCTTCAACTTCTCACACCATCTACAATTCGGGAATTACCCTCTACAACGGATAACAACAATCACGAGTACAAAAGGCATTCCTTAATTAGTTAATGAGTTCACTTTGAAGAAATAAACATACCTTGAGCAATCGCATCCCCCTGTGAGTTAGCACTCCCCTCAATCGTGACTCAATGTAACAACACCATAAACTTTGTGAAATATTAATTTAATCTAGAGCATGAAATGACAACTCCCAAAACTTTGAGACTCACCCCGAGGTGAGTGTCAAAGTTCAATGTCCTAAGGTGAATTTACCCTCTAATGTTTTAATGAGCTACTCGGTTATAGGTTCCTTTTAAGTTCTTAGCAAATCCCCAAAAAGGTTGAGGACGTACCTTCGCCGCGCTCCTTCCTCAAAAATGAATTTGCGTAATTGACAATGCAATTCATTCCAAGGAATAGTTGAAATACAATGAATTCAAATGTAACCCAAAGAGAGAATACTTACCGAGTTTCGGGTGCTCCTTCCCTTCTCTCAAGTTTGTGTCTCCAATTTTTCCTAGTTGCCTCCAAGTCTCCTAGTCGCCTCCAAGTCTTGTAACTACCTTCCGCTTCGCTCCCGGCGGACGCACCAATTATGTGAGGCCAAACCCCCCACCCTTAAGCGTCCGTAGTCCGAGTAGTGGGTTTGGGCTCACATTCCTCCGCGGTATTGGATTTGGACTTGGATGAGTCCATAGTGCAAGGTTCACCCTTCAAGTGGTCTTGGATTTAACTTTGGTCTTTGCTTCCTTTGTCTTGCCATCGCGAGAGTGCTCCACATTCTCCATTAATTTGTGCACGTGGTTTATTTTTAAAGAGAGGATGCAAGTGTTAAAAAACACTATTCTCTATAGTCAATCTCAAATACATTTACTTGTGAAAGCCACACATAACACTAACTAGCATAATGTAACTAACTACTTGTCTATGAGCTAATTAAGTAGGCTATCTACTAAGCTCCTTCATGAACCCATCTCTTTACTTTCTAATTACATAAACCTAGCTCCTTCATAAACCCAGCTCCTTCATGAACCCACAACTTTGTAGTTGTAATCCCCAACTACCTCACTAATTATTCAAGCCTTTAACTAATCTTCCTACCTAATTTTCCTAATTCTACTAACAACCCCTTTCTAATCACACAATTCTTCTCTAATCCTAAAATCCTAAAATCCTAGAGAGGAGAGGGGGAGAGAGAATTTCCTAACTTCACTAAGACTAACTAATCCACACAAGTATATTTTTGCACTCATCACAACCTCAAGTGCTCAACTCTTAAACATGGAACTTGCAACCACGTGTATTCAAAACATGAACTTTAAGTACCACAAATTGGAATCATGAATTAACTTTAAAATCCTTCACGTCAACACTAATTCTACCAAGAGGTCAAGCCCTCTTCAAGGCTAACAAGCCTTGGCTCTCAAACTAAAAACTAAGCACACACATGTGCTCCAATATGGCTTCCCACACCCACACTTATAACTCGTGGGGTGCCTTGGAGCACAAAGGAAAGAGAGGATGAGTGAGGGAAGAATGAGGGATTATATAGTAAGCTTGAGGGGGTGAGCACCCTCAAGGCTCACGATAAGCCCTTGAGATTTCCTCCTACTTAGTAGGCGCCAATCCTATCTTCTAAGCCTTCCTCCCTCAAATGATCAACAAGGATCCTAATTCGAACATTTAACTAGCCTTGGCTTTCTACCTACCACACTTTACCAAACTTGGGATGCTCCAACCCAAACTTAGCCTCCTTCGCTTTCCGCCGCCATAACTTTTTCCCCTTACTTTCCCAAATCGTCGCTCACCACTTAATTCAAACCACGATGCTTAACTCGTGATTTGATTGGTGCTTTGAGAATTTGCTTATCCTCCACCTTGCATTCTTCCTTGGACCTTCCCCATTAAGTGGCCATGATGAGGTGGTCCACTTGTGCACTCCATGTGATCCTCCATTCATCCCAATTCGAATGCACTTGCCTCTTGAGTCACTTTGGTTGTCTCCATCCATTTGTACTAGCCTACTCACTAACTACTCAATCCAAGTTCTCCTTACCTATCCTCATTCACTCAAATCCTTCCGAAGGTAAAAACACAATAACAACTCACATCCTAGCCTCTTACAACATGGTACTTCTAAGACTAACATTTCACTCTTTTTATATTTTTGTGAAGTAACATGCTACTTCAAAGTGCATCAACTAACGTTTCAAGGGTCTAAGACTAAATGTGGGCACCCTTTTGGGCTCACATAGTTCCTTGAATAATAGTTGGAGGATGGGACAACATATCGGTTTTGATTTCGGCCATTAGTACCTATATGGCAATACACATGTATGTTCTTCAACATCCGGATGTTTGTTATTTAGTTCCACAGTCTTTATTCATAGTATTATGTTTGTTCTTCAGTTCCCCTAATGCATTTAATGTTTTTTTGTACAAAGCTCAAGAATTACACAAGAACAACAATGACCTCCTAGATACGATAAAGGCTCAGTTCAGGCGTTTTAAATGCAACTCTAATGTCCGGAGGTACGAAGAACTGAATAACTCAAAGACTACCTTCATTATCACATGGTGTGCAAGGAGTACAAATCCAAGGTTGCTGCCACAACCATGAGCTTTGATGATTTTTGCAAAAACCATCTTGAGAGTGAGCTCAAAAGTTTGACATGGTGGGGAAAAAAAATACAAATACAAATACAAATAAAAAATATAAATAAAACTTGGTTCCCATTATTCCAAATTTTCATGAAGTAGCCTTTAAACAATTACAATACTAGTCCTTGGGATCACATTGAATATGAGTGGGTGGAGATGTCCGCGGTGCTTTTGGATAACGTGAAGATTGACCCTCTCTCACTTTAGCTTGAATGCCCTCGTATTTTAAAGGCTACCATGTATTTGGTTAGGACTTTTGAGAGGCACAAATGTCCCTTTGCTCATCTTGCTAAAGGTTTAGGACTACAATACACCTTGGACCTTATACGCGACAAGGATCACTCTGTTACGCTAACAATGGTTGTGCAAAACATGCCAACAATAGGTTGGATATGTTTCCCTAGCATTCATGATGTTGCAGAGTCATTTAGTGAGCTCCATAAGGACATTGTTGCTCTATTCAAATACGAGACATCCAAGCAAGTGGAAGTGGTCGACAAAATCCAAATTTTCTTAGGGAAGATGGCACACAAAACTATTGCTAATATGGTACATATGCATTGCCAAAGCCAACTCGTAGACATGAGGTACAATAAGGATATCTCCATCTAGATAGAGATAAGAGAAGTGCTAAAAAGAATGTTCTACATCCATTTTTTTGTAGGTTTGTGTTCTTATGTAATTATGTCCTACATGTAAGTCGTTTAGCTATATCCTTCATCTTTTCTCTATGTCCTTCAAATTGTACGTCGTGTTTTTTAAGCATTCTTATGATATGTTCTTATGTCATTTGAAATTTGTGGTGTATTCTTCTTGTGTCCTTATGTCATTTTATAATGTCACACAAACCTTATGTTCATCGTTGGTGTTTTGCGAAGACATGAATGTAGGGTTCGTGATGTTGGGTGATTTATAGAAGAAAAGTAGGTGTATAAGGTCAACTTGCCTTGTTCAAAACGTTGTAGGGTTGTTTTGGGCAAGTTTGTCATCTGACATAGACAAGGATCGAAGATCTCCATGGGACATAGGACATAGAAGATGATCATTCGCAATATGATTGTTAATTGAAACCATCTTTACGAAATGAGGCAAGGAGGGATGCAAGGAAAGAAGCAAAGTAACCCTAAACCACTTGAGATGTACATGACAACAAATGATTGACCCTCTACTAATTGCAACAACGTTGTGTCAAAGAATGCATCTCTCATTGCACATCTCATGTGAATCAAAAAACATAGAGCAAAGATGATCAAAGAACATGGAGAAAGTAAAGAACAATGTAGAAACAATACCGCTCTATAGAGCACGCAAACCAACAAAGCGAGGACACACTGAGATCCACTGAAATCGAATATGTGCCCTAAACTAGATCCAAAATTTGTGGGAAAATAGATATGAAGAACAAGATCTACAATACAATGTTTTGAAGAACTTCATGTGAATAACAAGCTTTGCAGTACATAGCAACTAATATTTATTTCGTTGTCCAGTGGATGTACAGGGCAACACGATGTTGTGGACGAAAACTTTTCCGTTGGGTGATGTCGATGACATCAACAACGAGCAGATCATGTTTTGGGCCCTTGGGCAACTTTGACTCTATCAAACCAACCCCCCCCCCCTTCCTGAAAGTTCATAGGGGGGCAGTTAGCACCCACCATTTATCTGGCATAATGGACTTCGTGGTGAAAAGCAGGCTTAGAATTTGAAGGTTACCCACATTAACTATTAATTCATTGACATCCTTGGGGAGATGCAATGGATGGTAACTTAAGAACTTGGGTGTATGTATAAGGATGAGTTTCCATGTAGGATGCTCACCCACCAGATTCTAATGTGAATAAGGACAAACCCATCCAAATGTAGAGGGAATCTGGTGCGTAGGGTTTGTATGTGCCAATTAGCTATTTCCATCTTCTCAAATCCAGACCCACCTACTAGCCTCTTCCTCCAAGTTAAAACCTCCTCTTCCTTTTAAACCCGATCTTCAAAACCTCGGTGACCAACACTTGTAGGTTAAAGATTTTTTAGTGGATGCATGGAAGTCGTGTCACAACCCTCCACATTCTGATGGTCCGATAGAATGTGGTTGGATGGTGGCTTGCGCTTGAGTACATCTTCTGACCCACTATTTCCTAGAATCTAGTTGACGAATGGTCAACCTTGAAACTCACCCTAAGTATGCTTCCAGAAACTCAAAATATATCAGCAGTTGTTCGATTGGAAGTGTATCTGAACACAGCATATTTGCTCATTCAGCTGTGATTGATTCCCAGTCATCCAAACTTAGAAGTCACCAAATTTTCCCAACAGCTGAGCTCCTCCTGCAGTTGGAGATCTGTTGGAGGGGAGGAGTTTGTGGACCATCCGTCGCTTAATTCCATTCCCCTCATATCACCTGGGTTAGTAAGAGTCCTTTCCTCACTTTTTAGCCTTGCTGGGGGCCAGGGCGAACCGACCCATACATTGGTACCTTACCGGATGTCTAGTGATGTCACATTCGAATGAATCGGCCCTCAACCTCATAGGGGGTCTTTTTGTATTGGAGCCACTTCATCCACAATATGTAGGATGGTTGATTTTAAGTGAGTGCCACGAATCCCCAGCCGTTCGCCCTCCCCGGTAAGGTACGGATATATGGGTTGGTTCGCCCCAACCCTTGCTGGGTGCATGCACTTCACCTACTTAAAATTATAGCAGGTGTATTCCTAATGCCCCATCCCCACCTGACTTTACCAAATAACCAAAGTCTTGTCTTTCATAAAGACCGGGTAAAGCTCCCTCGGTTATAGCGGAGGCATCCAACTATCCCAATGCACCTACAAGAACTTGCTTTGGAGATTTTCGAGTAGGTTTTAGTTAAGTTGTTTTCACACATGTTCATTGTTTTATCTACCAAGCAATGACATGTTGGATAGTTTTTGTCCCATCCCAAATGCCTTACTACTCATCTATCTTACCATCGGTTTTTGTTAATGGAGCTCCTCGTGCCCTCATAGCTAAGACTAAAAGCAACCAATCGCAAGGGCGGGAGGTGACACTTTTAAAGGTCCTACATTCTTGCATCATGTCTAGGTACCGATGGGAGGGTCGGTACTTGAGCCTTATAACCTCCACTTTTAAATTATGCCACATCATTTGCCAACTAGGCTCGGCACTAGATAATGTCGATGGTGTGAAGGCCGTGTTTTTAGAACCAACTTTTAAGCTTAGCTATAGTCAGGTGGGGAGGGGGGATAAGAGTAGTTAATTGTGACCCTCCCACAAAAGTTCATCATATTCTATGTGGCCATTCATAGGTGGCATAGTAGGAGATGCAAGGTTAATACCAAAGGGGAGAAATTCGCCTTGAACATGCTTAGAGGTGCCATCCTTAAGCAAATTTGGTGCATTTGATTTCAATTAATCATCACAGAAGAGGTTATAATGATCATTATGTTATAATGCCAACATGGTTCATATATAGGAGCCAGATTTTGAATATGAAGAATTTACAAATGCATCTCAAATCATGCAACCATTTCCTCCTTGATTGCTCTTTTTCCTTGGAATTTGCGTTGCCTCTTTATTACCATCATGATTACTATGCCCATAGGTATGGTGTTGTGGAATCATAATATTGTAGTTCCCTCTCGGGTATCCAACTGCCTCACTAAGTGGGTAGCCATTTGGCCTATCCATCCCCCTCCTGAACTATATCTACCTCATGGTTAAGAGGGAGCACTAGGATGAGTGGGGAGTGGGGTAGGGGTAGTGTAGTAAGGATTGGGGGAATGTATCATCAAAGGGTTGGAAATAGCAGAAAGAATTGTAGTGAAAAATAAATAGCCCTTGCCTGAGATGTCTATTGTCTATCAAAGAATTGAACAAATGACATCCCAATTCCATATATCACGGGGTATTACACCACTTGCAAAGTTTTTGGTTGCTTCTACTAATAACTTCGTCTTCCCATAAATCATGTGAAGGTTGAAATCTCACATGTGTTTGTGTAACGACCTCCATGATTGTGGTTATTGCCACAGTCGTTTGAAGCCCTTGAATTTGTCGTAATTGATTCACATGTATTGTTGTGCTCCTATTCCCCAAGTCAACAGACGATGGTTTTTGAACGGTAAAACCATGGTGGGGGTTGGACATTCTTAGTGTGTGTGATCAAATACATCCTCAAAGCTTGAGAGTGTGTTGATTGTATGTTGCTATCACCTTCGTCACTACTAATGCTCATACTGACCTTTGGGGTTGACGCATATTCGACCTCCTTAGATCGAAATTGTGCTCTATAGTTTCTACAGGATGCGAGTCTCTAGTCCTACAATGCCGACAAAGTCTAACCTTAACACCCATTGATGAATTTAGCCAAATCCCTCACTAAATGGAACAAATGCCACAATCATCATGTTGCTCACAATTTCTCAATTCAACATTGCCAGTTTTAATTCTTTAGACTTGAACCTCCCCCATTTCTATCACATGCAAAGTCCATATGTTTCCTCATGGACAGATGACTCGGTTAAACCAATTGACAAAGCATGCTCATTAGAATTTTATGTTTGCATTTCTCCCAGTGGCTAGATTTTGACTTTGCAATAACATGTTATAAGCATTTGCCTTCAACCTAGAAACATGGGTAACTGGAGCAACTTGACCCTTGATTTCAATACCTCCAACTATGATGAAAATCATGGCACACTCTTATGAGTCAAAACATTAGGATCACAAGATATTCCAATTTTTTTTTAGTTTTTTCTAATGTGCAATGGTACAAATTATCACATGCCCATGTTTCCTTATGGTTCAGTTCCAATGTTAACCCTTTAAATCAACCATAGCTTAACTTTGCTTAGAGTATAATCAAGCTTTGTAATGTTCATCAATACATGCAATCCTTGCAATATTGACATGTGGATTGTCCAAAGCAAGTAGGGATGACAAAGTTATCTATAAAGTCCCTTTATGGAATGGAATGGAATTATGGGTTTGATCCTTCTTTGAGAAACTTTATTAAGAGTTCATTTGTTTGTCGTGTATTAGAGCCTATTTTGAAAGTTGGGTGAAACTTTTGGGACCTCCTCTTGCCATTTCAAAAACTTTGAGAGAATTATAGGATTTAAAATAGGGTATGCGCATGGGACCTGCTGTCCTAAATCTTAAAATTCCGGCCTATGCAAGGCTAGCTTGGCCCGCCCATCTTAGTAGGACAAGCTAGACAACCGGTTTGTCATAGCATGACACCATTCTTTGTGTATGATAGTTTGAGCATCAAGAAAACTTGGGTGACTTTGTGTTAATTCATAAACCCATGGTTTCATCTTCTTGACATTAGAGTTATCCGCTAACCCCTCTAAACACCTGTTGAGTTGGGGGAGTTAGGGGAATCACCCGTCGGTAACCAAAAGCCAGCCCGTCAGCAACATCTAAAAAAAACGCGGACCCAGACTCCTTTCAAGGTGTGGGAGACCTTCAAAACGTGTTTGACCATGGGTTCACCAGACAGAGCGGGCCCGTCATGGTTTTGAGACCGGGTCTAGTTGAAGCCCGGCTTCCACATGCGGCAGGGGTCGGAGTTGTGCTCCTCGTGACCTAGCCCATTTGCTGTGGTTCGTGTGTGGAGGAGAAACGCTGAGTGTTGGATAAAACAATCCTCATTCAAGGATAGCAGAAGGCTGATGCTCATGGAATTCACGCTGCCATATGCCATAAGCTGTTTCAAGTTTTTGGTGTCCTTATGGATTGATGTGTATTGGCTGGCAAGCAGATCAATATAGACACTCTGTCAAGACGTTGCTGCTCGTATGAACTAAGATTAGAGGAATGGATGGATTCAACAAGCATTACTTTGTGGCATTGCAGTTGTTGTGGCTGTTGTTGTTGAGTACCTTGACGTCCTTCTCCTTCGTCATTCGGGGGGTTGAAGGGGCCAACCCGTCGCATCTGGTGGACTCTCTACCCGGCCAACCGCATGTGAAATTCAAGCAGTACACAGGGTACATCACTGTGAGCGAGAGCCACGGGAGAGCGGGCTATTGGTTCTTCTACTGGTTTGTGGAGGCGGATCACAAGAAGGCGGCGTCCCTCCCGGTGGCATTATGGTTCAATGGAGGTAAGAAGTGACAGTGTGTAGAAATCCCTCCCAGATTGTGTATTACAAGAGAAGAAATTCGTTTGTTCTGGACTCCTTGGGTTCAATCTCCCAAGGGCAGCTTGTAATCCTTCAAAGTCATTAATTGCTGGGTTTTGTGAACCAGAAGAACGCTTTAGCATTGAGAGCAAAGCTTTGACACATGACCAAATTCGTTATTTTGAGACAATATCAGAATTTTGAGACTTTTTGCCTACAATTTCAACAATTGTTTAGAGACAATTTTCATATTTTTTTGGACTTTCTAATTATAGACTATCCTCGACTCGAGGATAATCTTCCCATATATAGTCAAAAAATCACTTACAAATATAGATTCAATCAAGAAATTAATGAAAAACATTAAATTAAGCATTAAATTGAGACTATGAAAAGTCTCAATTTAACGAATTTGGTCATACACTACCTTCTATGACACTGTATGATGCAATAACGTGAGCACTTGGTGGGAAATCTGATGGATATGAAGAAAAGTAATTTCTTTGTTTTCGACTCCTTGGTTCAATCTCTCTTGGGCAGGTTGTCATCCTCCCAAATTATTAATTGCTGGGTTTTGTGAACCAGAAGAAGGCTCTAACTGATCATTTTGTCCAGTATTACACCAAGAGAATAAAGCTTGTATACTACCAACTTTTTTGACTCTGAATGTCGCAATAAGGTGAGTGACGGAATCTGATGGGAATAAGAAAAATAATTCTTTGTTTTCGACTCCTTTGGTTTAATCTCCCAAGGGAAGGTTATTGTGCTACAAAAATCACTGTTCGTGCTGGGTACTTTGTGGACAAGGAGAAGGCTTAGATTATGTGAGTAGACACTATAATCCGTCTTGAAGAAGTCACATCGAGAACAAAGCTTTGACACTACTTTATTCTACCATTCTGAATGATTTCCTTGTCTACATCGCAATAAGGTGAGAAGTGGAGTCTGATAATGGAGGTCTGTTCGTCACTCCAAGTTTGGGTAAAGAAATTCCTTAGTTGTTGACTCGTTGGTTCAATCTTCCAAGGGCAGGTGTCATACTTCAATGTCACTTAATTGCTGGGTTTTGTGAACCGGAAGAAGATTTAGATTGCGTGTCCAGTGTTGCATCGAAACAAATTAGCTTAGACACTACTCTTATATGACTTTGACTCATGCACTAAGGTGAGTGGTGGAAATGGAGTTGTGTGGAATCCCTCCGAGTTTGAGTATCAGAAAGAAATTCCTTTGTTTCAGATACCTTGGTCCAATCTTCCAAGGCCGGAAGGTGTCATGGTTCAAAATCATTAATTGCTAGGTTTTGGGAACCAAGAGAAGGCTTATGAGATACTAGAATCCGCCTTAAAGAAGTTGCATTGACAACAAAGTTGTTTCGACACTGCCTACCTTATATGGTTCCGAATCATCACAACAACTGCGTTTTCTTAGTGAAGTACGTTACTCTGCTCATAGCCTAGTTGCATATGTGGCTTGCCATTGTAGAGAACTGCCTTACTATTTGAGTGTTGTCATTGAATAATGCTGTTATTGTTTGCGTTTTTCATACTCGATTGTGTTGTTATCAGGGGAGCTGCAGAAAATAAAGATAGGTGTTGACAACAGATTATAGATAGATTTCTGCTTGTGGGGCAACCGTAAGTATCTATTACTCATGGAGTGCCAATAGTAGGGTCCGGTCTTTAGAAGGGCCTCATTGATACAATCCCAGCTCCTTCATTCTTCATTTTAATTCTTCCTTCAAATCTTTGTTTGTTTGTAAATTCTATATGTAGTCTATGATTATGGTTGAGGTTTATGGAAGATGTTAATTTTGACTTGCTTTTTGTAGGCATCAATGGCTCCAATAGTGATGCGTTTAGAAAAAGATGGAGATGAGGCCGAGGATGCTAATGGGTTGTCATTGCCACCTCGTCCATCGAAAGCACCTAGGCGGGAGAAGGGATCAAGACCTATTATGGATTCTCTCCACTTATTATGTCTAGTAGCATCCTACAACATTCATTTTGCTAAGTATTGTAGAGGTCGCAAGCAAGTAACCCAGCTTGTGCCTAGTCTTGTGTGGAAGGAAGTGTTTAAAGAGTATAAGGATCATTATACCGATTCTCTTTTTGTTGAAGAAACCTTGAAGGATCGTTTAAGAAAGACCTTAAAGAAAATTAAAATAGACACTAGCGATGAAGACAATTCTAATAATGTCACTCTCCAATGCGATGAGGTGTTGGAGTATTTAAAGTGCATCGATGGTCATGCGGCCCGGAATGTATTAAAGAGACGGCAATTCATTATCGATCGTTGCTTGCCGAGTGCTTCAAGTGGAGATTTGGAGTGTTTGACACCGGTGTCACCCATTGCCCAAAATTCTTCTAAAGGGGTGAGAGGCTCATTTCCCAAGGATGTCAAAATTTCTATAGAGAAATCTCTCACCAAGGCTAAGATGTTGTCCGTACAATCGAAGAGTTTTCTTGCAATTACCAATCATTTGACTAATGATTTTAGCAAAAAAGAATTGTTCGTTGCAAAAGTGGAGGAGAGACATATAAAGACACAAGCTAACATTGTTCGTATAGAGTCGGAGAAACATAGAGAAGATTTCATTGAAGAGAAGAAGATTTCGCAAAAAATTTAAAATTTGGAAAAAATCCGTGATCTTGGAGTGATTTCAGAAGCAACTTTCAAATCAAGAGTGACCAACCTTCTCTTATTGTAGAGGCATATAGGCTGATTTTGCATTCTTTTGTGAGTATATGTGAGTCGCATATAAGTTGTTTTGGCTTTGAGTGTCTAGAAATGAGGTTATGTTAATCACAAGAAGGCTGATTTTGCATTTTTAGCATCATTTTATGATGTTAGAATAGCATAAAATAAGATTTTGCACCAAATTACTTAATACGAGGTTGTATGCTTGAGATAAAGGCTGATTTTGTAATTCTAAGGAAAATTGAGGTTGTATGTGTCACATGAAGGCTGATGTTGCATTTTTTGAGTACCTTGAGGTTGCATGTGTTGCATAAATATTGATTTTGCATTCGGATGCAAGCATAGTAAAGTGGACCAAAAAAATGCTCCGGTATATGAAAGCCATGATTTTCTTGGTCAAACGCCTATAAGTAGTAGCAAAATGTTGTTTAAAATAGATTATTTTTCATGATGACCTCTATTGTTAAGTTAGGTACTCAAATATAAAATATCAATATGAGATCTTCAAAACCTATCATCAAAAGTGATGCGTAAAAGCAACTGACTAAATATAGTTTTGAACGTAAATTTCATAACCTTAAATATTTTGAACTTGGAATTTCTTTTCATATTCCTTGAATTCATTATAAACTTGAGGTCATCGTAATTTTTTTTTCAAAAATTCATCAATTTAATGTAATGTAATTGTATTTTAAACAAGTTTTTGACAATTATCTTTTCAATGACACCCACTTGCATCACCACTTGCACCGTCTTCTAAAATACATATACGTTGTTTGAAATTGTTTTTTGTGAACATAAATTACTTGGCTTTGTAGATTCATATGTTTTCTAAATGTTTATAAATTTCTATTTCATAAAATTCAAAGTTAGTATATAGTTTTGGATCACAATATTTAGTGCATGGTTTATGAAATCAAGTTGCAAGGAAACCCCAAAACAAAGGTATAGAGTAGGTGCATAAGGATCATGTTCACTCATAGCACATGTAATCCAAATTGGAGTTGAGTTGGACTCGAGGGGACATAACACATGTTTGCTTGTGGTGGTCATGCCAAGCAATTTTATGATGCGTCAAAACATGATTGATTACGAGGAGGCACACTATCACCCATAGTCGATGATCCTATTCGATGGCCTTACCATTAGTATATGTCCAGTAATTCACACCCATGTCTAGATGTAGTAATCTACCTTGCATCCAATAAGTCTAGTTCATAAAATTTCTACATACCTATTCTACAAGTATTGGAGTTGAGGTGAACAGTGCATCATTTTGGTGTCAAGAACGTTGCACCGCCATTTTGTAAATGTATCATCTAGCTGCCAAATTATGTCCAATTCACTTGTCCATGCGACATCTCTGCAACTTGTTCATCACCCATCCATTGTAACTCATTCACTACACTGTTTTTTGCATTTAGTGTTGTTAACAGTAATTACGAACCACAACACTAAATGCCATATTCAGATTTTTACATGTCCACAATTAGTGTTATAATACTTTTTATGTTTTGTGTTTTGTTGCCGCATGGTTGCACCATCTCCACTACTAGAAGGTGGCAGCATAGGAAACACTATTTGTCGAGTGGTTGGTCAAGAATGTTGCAGGTAAATGAATAGTAACAACATTAAATGCCACACAACACTAAATGCAAAAAACAGTGTAGTGACACTCGACGTGTCGCCTTTGCCATCGGCTGTAGCAAGCACCCAGTAGCTACCTTGCATCCATAAACTGATTCATAAAATTTGTTCTTTATCTAAAAACGCCCCAATAGTACTGGCTGTCGAGTTGGAGAGCGCAACATGTTGGTGTCAAAGACACCGCACAACCATTTTGAGAATGTAGCATCTTGTAACGACAACATAACAGAGGAAGTTGACAACAACCAAGGTTGCCAAAGTCCAGTACCACTTATCTATGCAACATCTGTTCAAGGCAAATTACTTTCCACTCCACTCTGCCCTCCATTACTCGTTGCACTCAAGTCGCTTGCCATGATCGGCTCACATCCCCTACCCAATTATTCATTGAATGTCGTCATTTCTTGCACAAGCAAGTGGAACTAGTGAATTGGATGGAGAGTGCAACAATCTGATGTCAAGAGCGCCGCACAGCCATTTTGTAGGTGACTTACCATCTGGCAACGGCAGCATAACAGAGGAAGTTGACAACACCCAAGACTGCCAAAATCCAATTATACCGCTTGTTGATGTGGCATGATCTGTTCAAGTTATTCGCAATTTATCCGTTGCCGCCCACTTTACTGGTTGCACTCGTATCGCCCTGCCATCAGCTGAATCTAGCACCCAGTACCTTGATCATAAAAATGTCTTCAAACCTCATGTACAAATAGCCTCGACAATATTGGAGTTGAGTTGGAGAGTACAAACGCCGCAAAACCATTTTGTAAGTAAACCATCTTGCAACTGCAACATAGCAGAGGAAGTTGACAACACCCAAACCTGCCAAAGTTGCATACCACGTGTCGAGACGGCATCTACAGGTTCAACTTGCTCAAAATCCATTCGCTGATCCGGCTGTACCTACCTCACATGCATCCATTTCCCAATTCATAAAAATGTCTCCAATTATTGTACAATCAACTCCAAACAATATTGAAGTTGAGTTGGAGACTGCAACATTTTGGTGTCAAAAACGCCGCACAACCATCTTGTAAGTATACCATCTGGCGACTGCAACATAGCACACCAAGTTGACAACACCCAAGGCTGCCAAAGTCCAGTACCACTTGTCGATACGACATCTGTTCAAGTTGTTCACAATCCATCCGCTCCCACCCTTACTCGTCGCACTCGTCACAATCTGCAAAATAGCTGTGCACAGAAAATGGGCGACTCCCGTGTTACTTGTGTAAAGAGCAGTGCCAATACTCGGCATCTCATCGGGAGCTTGGTCATAGAAAAACTCGATTTGACCTAGAATCACAAAAATCTCCGAGACTCCAAACACGATATACTGCGGCAGGAGCCAGAAGATGCTCATGGGTACCGGCACACCAGGTTGATCCTCCAGACCATGTTGTTCGATCACTCGCAACCGCTTCATCTCCACAAGAGCTGCCACCCCCATGCTGAAAGTGGAAAGGGCTAGGCCTGTTCCGATCCGCTGCAACATGGAGATTCCACGTTCATTTCCGGTGAGTTTCCGCATCCAGGGGACGAAGTATCGGTCATACAGCGGGACGGATGCCACCGCAGTTAATGAGTTGAAGACAGAGAGGGATGCTGGGGGGATCTTGAAGTGGGGACCCACGGATGTGTCCATGCTCATGCCTTGGCGGAGAAAGAAGGAGGTCAGCTGTGTGATGTGTACCATGAACATCAATGAGAAGATCCAGATCGGTAGCACACGAACTAGCAGCTTCACCTCCTCGACTTGTGTGACAGGGCAAATGCGCCATGGATTCGGTTTGAAAGCGTTACTTGTTTCGCTGTTGATGGTGTCGGCCGAATTGTTTGTTGATTTTGACATCACTTCGCCTTTTATCACTGCAGCTTTGTCCAGAAGCCTGTAATGTCAACAATATCATAACATTGGAGTACACCGGTAAGTGGCAGTTATTGGACTCAAAAATCTTTACACTTCAGATCAATTTCCATGGTTGCCTCTGAAGCTCTATTTTGGGAGTCCCAATATATAAGATGATGGTTATCTAAATCGAGGTGGGCCGGGGGGGGGCTGACTAGAGTCGGAGAAAAAGAAATCTCCTTTTCAGTTAGGCCTCGACGGTTCATTTAACCATGTGAAATAACATGGACCGACATGCCAATAGTTGCCCGAAATGAGTAGGAAGAATGACTTCAAGTAGGATAGGCACCGCAGCATTTAGATGCTTGAGAAATCGAAGGTGATTGTGTGCGAATGTATAAGATCGAAACCTTCTTCAAGAGGACTTCTCCGTTGCACTAATCCAAGGACAAATTTGCACCTGAACGATATGACTGTGAAATATTTCACTCATGACATGGATCGGATCTCTCGGATTTTTTCTTTTGCTGAATCTATTTGGCTTTCAAGAGGGTATTAGTAGTAGTAAATCGAGTTTTGATAGGGGACCCACCAAACAGACTTCATGTTTTTTTTGACAAAAGGCAGATTCTATTCTTATTACTCAAACTTCCCAATGTAAGATGGTCCTTATCTAAGTGAGGGGACCAGAATCAGGGAAAAAGGAATCTCCTATTAGACCTCGGTACCTATTAGCCCGTACCGTCATCAACAACAAAACATTGAAATGTATAAGTAAGTAGCAGATTTTGGATTCGAATGTACCATACACTTCAAATTAGTGAGGGGTACCTCTGAAAGGGTCCCAACAATGTGAGATGGTTATTTTCATGGGCGCACTAGCAGCTGAGAAAAAAAAACAATCTCTAATTTGACTTCCGTTCATTTAACCATGTGAACCAGGGGGATTCGCCACTTGTAGGTAAGCATGAATCAGCATGTGGGGAGCTGCCCGTTGCGAGTAGGAAAATGGCCCTCCCAATTAGAAGGTTAGTCACCACAATGCTTAGATGGTTGAGAGATGCTTGAGGAATGGGTGAACGCGGTTGAGAGCTAAAGCATTAGAGAGAAACCTTATTCAAAAACCTTATTCAAGAGGACTTCTCCCGAATCATCAAGACCCACAAACAGAGTTCTCCATGTTTTGTTGTTCATAATGTTCTCTTGACCAAAAAGAGACTCTATATTCTATTTTTGATACTCAAACTTCTGAATGCCGAGCATAATTTGATCTAGTACTCTAGAAGCATGCACAACCGAAGATTCCAGGATGAAATGTGGAACTAGGGATAACACTTTTCAGTACCTCAGCGAATTTGTGTGGAGGACATTCCTCTTCCCCTTCACATCGACCTCATAAAGCAGGGCATCGTCGGCTGGGACTGCAACATTCCCATTCCAAATTGCGGCTGTGAAAACCTGGGCAATTTGTGTCAAGGGGCTGCCACCGGGCGGTTGGTTTCGGTATCTTGTTGTGCCGGAGAGGAACACGACAATCGCAAGGGCAAGGCCGAAGGCCGGAACCGCGTAGCCCCATCCCCAGGACACATGGTCCTGCACATAGACGAGTGCTGCGAAAAACAACAATTGCATGATCAGCCTCCTCCAAGTCCTTTCTTCATACGATTGGTATACAATTCCATCGTAGAGAGCAAATGTAAACTTTAGAGAAAGAAACAAATAGCCTGCTAATTGATTTGGTTAAGTTCATCACAGCTAGTCACCTACCGGTGACAGCAATTGCGCCTCCTCCAGCTATGGCAATCCCCCAGTAATTGAAAAACGACCGCTTCATCCGCCTCTCCTTGTCATCTTCCTCATTGAATTGCTTGGCGCCAAACGGTGACAAGCATGGGATGATCCCCCCACACCCAACAGCCACTACATAAATGGAAAAATAGAAAATGGCCACTTGTGCCTCTGTTGCAGGCTTACAGTTTACTTGTGCAGGACAATCCGGTGGTCGCAAGCCTTTCACTGACATCGAAACGGACATCAGAATAAGACCCTGAAAAAAAAACACAGAAATTTCAAGATATCAAGCATATTCTCCTTCTAAATAAAATAATCCTCTCTGGGACTTCTTTCTACGCTCACTTGACAATTGCTCTGGAGGCAACACATTTCTCTGCACCCCCATGAGTATGGATTGCTGACAAATTAGAAGGTTCCCTGAAGATTTGAGCATATTAATTACCAGAAGGTAGATGACGGCAGACGCAAAGATCATCCAGAATTGACCTGTATATGCATCTGCCAGAAACCCTCCGAGCAACGGCAGTATCCATACCGCACCCGCCCAGTTGTAAATCGTTGTGCTTGATTGTGCGGTGCCCTGGTGAAGTACTTGGACCAGATATGTGATTAAATTGAGGGAGATGCTGTAGTAAGCGGTTCTCTCTAAGAGCTGCACTCCTGTTCAATTCCCACGAATCCAGAGATAATCAACCACCAAGTATTTCTTGTCAACAATCATACAAGTGCTGGATAAAATTATAAAACCCCATGGGTTTAAGCTGTTCCCAAGTTAGGTGATTACTTTGACACAGAGTCCGAAGCGCTTATGCAATCTTGTTGGAGCAGATAATACACCTATACACAGAATATTCTACCAGTTGCAGAAATTTCTTCTGTATTATCAAAATTGCAACATATGTAGTGTGTGATCTCCAAATGTTGGCAGGGTTTTGCAAGAACATGGAAAACTCGAATTTGGTGCTGCAGATGCATCTGACAGTTGTGGAGCTCAAAGCAGAGTATACCCATGATGAAGTAGGCTGCCTTCCATCCCCCTGAAGTCGATTTCTTGGAAGGTCGTCCCCGAAAATCGACGGAGCCATCTCCGACATCCACGTCCATGTCAAACTTTTGCAAGTACCAAAGCACACTCGTTCTTCATGCTTTCGCCTTGCACAGCCTAGGCACGAAAGAAAGCATGTATTGAGCCTGATGTCAGTTATAATGCACTGATCTGCCTTGCAAACGAGGAATCTCTAATAGATCTTCACGAACATTGGTATCCTCAACGTCACTCCAATCTGCAGATTTGTGACTAGCACAGAACACTCGCATTCAAACTGCAAGTACATGACCAGCTTACATGATTGTAAAGTTGCAATTGGAGGAAAATTACGAAGTCCATGAACTCTTGCAAGGGGGAGGAGGGGGGCGCCGGTGGGGAGACAAAAGATGAGCTCAAGAATTTGTAGCGAGAGAATTATAACGACGTCAACTTACAAGCAATCCTTGTGTTTGCTATATCCCAAGCGCTAGCAAACAACAATCTGACGTTTTCCTCGAAACCGAACTCGTCGAGGAAAAAAGAAGCACGCCGACGAGTCGGTGTGGTGAATTCTTTGCTACAATCTATTCTGCGTGATTGTTACGGTGCCCCCACGCGAATGCGAAGGCCAACCTTTCAAAAGTTGCTGATCCATCAGAATTTTCTTTAAAGCGCACCATTTAATTTGCGTGGAAGAAGAAGAGGTACAGCTGCAAGATACGAAAGAGGACGAAAAGGATGACTTAGACCTCAAAAAATAAAATCTGCTCATCAATCTACGGAAAGCTGGAAAGTGCAATTAATTGCTTTTGAGGATCATGCAACATCAACACCTTCATGGTTTACTTATCATCTCAACTACTACTACATATATTCATGGTCGCGACTAGTAAGCACGACATGAATTATGAAGCGATATGTTCTGACTTGCAAATCGACATAACGATGGGGCTCACCAAAAGGAATCTTGGAATCATCAGCAATCAAAAGTCCTTGACCAAATGTTGAGGCTACCAAGGAGAATCTTCCAAATTGTGTATCCAAACTGTACAATGGCGTCAGATGACGAAATCTCTCTATTCTCCTCAGCAGAATAACAATAGCAACTGTAACATGTACATACATGTCAAATTAAGCAACTTCTGATGAGTCGCCATGAACTTCTACACTAGATTCTTCTGCAAGTGGAGAGGAATTTCTAGTGGTGAGAAAGTTGTTCCTAGAGATACTATAAGTGGAGAGAAATTATCAGCCTGGAGTTGAAAGAAAATTTAGTTTCTATATAACTTGGGAGTACTCAAATTATGGCCAACGATCCCTTCAGAATCGGACGAATCCACCAGGAGTAGGTGTGTCACCGAGCAATGAATGGGGAGAACCGACCGCTAGTTACAGATGAACCGGTTGAGTTTGAGAAATAACCAGCTGAAGTTCAAGACCTCAGGAAAATTACCCATCATTCAGAGGAATCTAAGGACTATACTTCAAATTAATAAAGACAACCGAAAGATCACATCTTGAACATGTAACCGGTTGGACTTGGAAACACTAGGATTTTGACCGATTATGTCCAAAAATCTTCCCGGACACTGTCACAGAGCATTGCTTTGCTCCGAATAAGTCATTCTCAGCATTTGATTTAACTTAAATACTGTCATGAAATGCAGGGAGTGATGCAAATAATGTGTCCGTACCGTACGTCTTGATACATACATCAAAGAGCGGCTGGTTGTCGCTTTACATTGTTTTTTTATTAAGGATTTCTTTAAATTTCTTTTGCATAATATTATCAAGTAGAGTGTGTTTGTTCATGTGGGCCCTCATAATATAACCTTGGGATGTCCCAACCTAGTGCAAATTTAGACTTAATTTGAGCCTCCTTGCATGGGTCCACGTTAACGAATGCACATTGTTCAATAATGTTATGTGCAGTTACTCAAAGGATCCAGTGAAATCAATTTTCTCATTGCGTCAAGCCCGATGATGCAGTCTTGTCAACATGGTGAAAGATAGTAAGTTAGGAGGAAGAAGTTCGAAATGGATGGGTGATGGTGCATTGCATGGTGAGGCTGACCATAACGATGTATGTGGGCTTCAAATTTCTCTGCAATTGAATGTGGCTTCTCCATCTACATTCGCAGATTGAGAACCAAAATTTAGAGCTCGTGAATCAGAGTTGTGTTTAATAACAAACAATAAGTAGTGTGTTTTCATTGTGATTACCCGAAGATGACCAACCATGTAAAAAAACCCGTCTATCTTACTACTCCTCTCCCATGTCAAAAAGATCCACCAAAAGGTCAAAGGACATGGCATGCACATCATGACAAGAGGATAATATTTTCCAGCCACATAGGTCAAGTGCAAAGTGCACTACTACAAAAAAGAAGTTAAAGCTTTTAACACTTAAAAGGTCCAAGAGGTCAATTTCGGGCTTCATGATGTCATAAAAAGCCTTAGATATTTAAGATCATTTCTTGAGTTTTTTGATGTGACCCAATCTAGAAGTAACCCATTTGATATGCATCATTCCAATCAAAACATACATTCATGTAACATGATGTATAGAGAGATTTAAGCTTGTACCTAGACTCAAATACATATCATGTATACCTAATCGTTGTTGTCGGATATGACTTAATTTTCACTTCCTCTTTTGTATGAGTCTTGCTAATTATGGATTACAGACCATAAACTAAATATTAAAATGTTACCTAACTACTTTTCGGGAGGTTTGTACAAATCGTTATGCATCCCATACATGAGAGGGGTGGGGGCAGTCATGTCATTTGGATAAAAACTAATGGCCTAATCTATGAGATTGGGGTCATTGGAAAACGTAGATAAATATAATATGTTACAAGGAATTTTGTACTAAACCAACATGACCTCTATATTGGGGTCCGAGATCTTGATTTATGTCGAGTGGAACTCGATTGAAATGAAATAACAACAAATGTGGGAGGGGCGTGGATTTACCACAACCCCACAAGACACTAATAGTCTTGCTACACCATTTATGGTATTTAGTGCCATGTACATTATTTGCAAAGGACCTAATCTAGATACCTAGAGGTCGAGTATAGCCTATTTGTCATCCGTTATTTGTCTACATGATATTATTTGTCAAGATAAGCAACTTTTTGAAGTGAAGAAATAATTACATTATGACATTTACCGTAGCACATCGGAGTGCTTGAAACTAGTATTGTTTCACATTTTAGTATACAAGAGAAAGAAAGCATTGAGCATATTGATGCCGAGTGTCATGTGTTTAAAATACAGTGTGCATGAGGAAGATATTTTGGAGCATACTAATGTCAAGTAGCAATGTTTGTACTCTTATAGGTACTTTGTGATCATTGTGTAACTTAGGGATAGAACACATGTTTAAGTAAAAATGGACTAAGCCCAAGACCATAATTATAACATGTTGAATTCTATCATAGGATCCTACAATATGATTGTATGGTAAGATCCTCCAATAAAATATGTAGAGTTGGTAATGATAATATTATAGCAGTTGTTTTGATTGCATTTTCATTATTCAACATTTATTTGTATATGATTAACATTATTTTTTATTTGTTCATCATATTTTAACAACATAAAATTCAAATAATGAATGAAGATTCACACATCTTCCATAAAATTTAGGTATATCATAATTGTGTCATAGGATCCTATGATAGAAATGAAGCAACCAAAAAGTCCAAAATTTGAAAACATGTCTAGATTTACTTAGATAAAGCATGTGGGCCTCATTATACTAATGAACATACCAATGCCAATATAATAGTAATGCCCCCTTCCCACCTGACTTTAGCTAAGCCTAAAAGTTGGTTCTAAAAACACGGCCTTCACACCATCAACACTATCTAGTCCCGAGCCTAGTTGGCAAATGATGTGGCATGGTTTAAAAGTGGAGGTTTTAAGCCTCAAGCACCGACCCTCCCATCGGTACCTAGACATGAGGAAAAAATGTAGGACCTTTAAAAGTGTCGCCTCCAACCCTTTGTGATTGGTTGCTTTTAGTCTTAGCTATGAGGGCACGAGGAGCTCCACGAACAAAAACCAATGGTAAGATAGATGAGTAGTAAGGCATTTGGGGATGGGACAAAAACTATCCAACATGTCGTTGCTTGGTAGATAAAACAATGAACATGTGTGAAAGCTACTTAACTAAAACCTACTCAAAAATCTTTGGAGCAAGTTTTTGTAGGTGCACCGGGATAGCCGGGTGCCTCCGCTATAACCGAGAGAGCTTTACCCAGTTTTTAGGAAAGACTTTAGTTATTTGGTAAAGTTAGGTGGGAAGGGGGCATAAACATACTACAACACCAAGTATCACGAGGTTGCACTAGTGGTCAAGTTGTTGGCCATTAGTGTAACCTAGCACACACCTCATAATAGGGTAAGTGGCATTATTACACATGTGACATTAAATGCCATAAATGGAGCATTGTGGATGGATAATTCATGTGGAGATAGTTAAGGCCACGTCACACACAAGCCAAGAGCCGCGACCAGGTTATTGTGAGGGCCCTTGACTCTCATCCAAATGGCGTACCAACTATTTAAGGCCTCGACTCTAACATGGTATGCCGGAATTTGTGTCAAGCCTACCTCTTGGAGGTGGGTCTGACACAAATTATGGTAGACCATGAAACATTATCCATAGTATGCCCTGTTGGAATTTATGTAGACTGTCATCCATGAGAATTTCTTTGGACCCTTAGACCTTCACATTCTAGTGTGAAGTGAACTTGAGCGGTCTCGGCCTTTTCAACCATTGAGAGATCTTAGTATGCACTAGTCATGGGCCTTCAGTCTTGTGTGTGAAGTAGCCCTTAATGCGGGCCACACTAATCTTCTAGTATATGTATGTGGAAGTCTCCATGAATCTTCCCTAAACTGTTTGAATAATGTTGTGAAATATTATTATTCTATGCCATGAAATTATTTTACTTTCTAACAAGTTTGTGATATTTTCATGAATACTTCACGAATTTTCATAAAATATCATGACACGTGATGATATTTATAATAATTATCATCGCATTTCAAAAAATACATGTGTACATCATGGCACAGTATATTTCAATAGAATGCAATGATGAATTTTCATCCAATGCACCAACTTGCAAATAAGATAGGTTGAATTTGGCAAGTTCAGAGTAAATTATTAGTCATAGAGATCACTACACTAAATATGATATTTAGTATCATAAGGTAACTTTTTGGATGACACTTCTTATGAATAAGTTTACAAATACTGTCATGGATGATGGATGAGTTCATCCATTGGCCAAAATCCCACCTTCTCTTGTCAGCAACTTGTGATGAAATATTGTCATGGATGATTGAAATTTGGATGAAAAATCACTTGGTAAGTGATAGTTTTTTCAACACCATAAATCTATAATCCCCCCCAAAAAATTACAAGGAATGACAAATAATGTTGTGTTGACATTTAGTGTTGGTGACACTATACTGCGGTTTACAAGTACTATTGAGCAAGACAATTAGAATTGGTGACACTAAATATCATATTTAGAGTAGCAATGAGAGAACAACTTTGCATACCATTCATCATTACTATTTTTGAGATATTCGATGCCATAATTTGTGGCAACTTACGTTGTTGTGTCGTACGTCCTTTACATTTCATTCTTTGATTCCTTGCTTCTGCAAATATCCACAGCTCAAAACAAGAGATCATAATTGACCATGACATGGTCATTCGCGTCATTGAGGCGTTGTGAATGGGCCTTGTGAGGTCACGGGCAAGGCGGATCTGTACCATCGGTCCACACAAGTCCATACGGCGGCCTCAACGTGCATGCATGGCTTATGAAGGGTGCCAACATAGATTGTTGGCCGTTGTGGGACCCGTGCGCAACACAACCTTCAGGGAACCATGTCAAGCCAGCTTCCAAGCCTAATGTGGGCTCATGTGAAGCCGGCAGATAAAGCCTACTTAACCCCTAAAGGACTAGGCGTCCAATTTTGGACGTTTTTGGTATTTTTGTGTAGGCCAGAACTCAGAGATCTGCACCGATGTGAATGAAAATTATTGCAATGGATGCGTAATGGACAGAGAAATGCAACCCAAAAAGAAATTCAAAAAAACGATAATTTGGTGTTTGTAAATGTGATGTAAATGTTCAAAATGCACTATTTGGCACTATACAACTGCTTGAAACTGTTCAAAGTATCCAATGAACTTGCGGCATGGTGGAATCTTGGGCAGACTTTATGTGGCCCCATTTTTTATTATGTAAAGGGTGCGATGCATGGGGGGAGGGGGGGCACGTACATAGAGGGGGTATATAATGACACTATAGCCATGAAAGAGGGTGGTATGGGGCATGCAATATTGAGAATGGAATATATAAATGGTTGTGGGCCACGGCACAAAAGGGTGGGATAAGAATCTCCATTGTCCACACCCTTTTTCCTTGTGTGCCCGCCATCCACAACTTCCTAAGTAGTTTAAATTACATTTAAATTCAAGAATGACATCATAAATTTGCAAAACAAATTATGCATACCCTTATTGGTTTTTGTTGCATACATCCACCGTACGGATTTCAGTGCGGTTTTATACATGTATATTATTTAAAAAATCGCAATATTTTCATCAATTTGTAGTTGTATATAAAGCAAGGCCCACATAGCCAGCAAATTAGATTGAAATGACGGTTTGTAAGCACTAATAGTTGCCCAAGTCTGCGACTTTCAGTGTCGTTGCAAAAAGTTGCCTAAAAAAAGAATATAATAATGGCAAGACATGTTCAAAGTGGTTAGGCAATGTTCGGGCAACTCAAGAATACCATCGAACCATCGAAAGACATATCAATCTTAACGGACGGAATTTACATAAAGGGATGGATATTTTTCCCTATCGTACTTGATAAAGCTAACAACCATTCCATAAGGTTGGAAACCATCAAATGTTTGCCACGCTCTATGCACCATCCCATACATGATAGTGGCTCAAATTTCCTTCAGATCCGTCCAAATCATGCTTGGTCCTTTAGGGGTTAAGTTAGCCCAATGTCAAGGTGAAGAGCTCAAATGCCTTATTTTGGTCTTCCACATCACCCACATAAGTAGCTTCATCATTTAATTACTTCGGTGCCCGTGTTCTAGCTCACACGCATTGTTCTCAAGTACAGGGTCTTTCATAAGAGCCACTTCACACATGAGCCACGAGCCGTGACCTTGTAATGGTGAGGACCCTTGACTCTCATCCAAAGGATGTACTATGGGTGTTGGGAAAGCCGTTTTATGTAGTCACAGGCCCTCAAGCATAGTGTGAAGTGAGAATGGACCATGTTGCGGGACCATTGCATATTTTGTTGGCGGAAAAAGAGGGGAGGATTTGGTTTAATATAATATGTCTCAAACTCTATCAATTTAAGAGAATTACTTGGTGGTGTTTGTCTATCTTGGAATCTATTTTGGAATTTGTTTTGGAATCTGCCCTTGCAATATGTCTTGAAATATGTCCTACTCGATTTTTTTTAAAAGTCATGGTCTCTTGGAATTTGCGTCATGTGGGCTTGACGAAAATTCCAGGAGACCATGAAACCTTATCCATAGTCCGCCATATAGGACTCCATGTAGACTTTTCATCCATGAAGTCTTCTTTGGGCCTTTAGGCCTTTAGGCCTTCACCTTCGTGTGTGAAGTGAACTTGGATGGTCTCCGCCCTTTCGACCAATGAGAGCTCTCAGATTGCAATGGACACGGGCCTTCATTCTTGTATGTGGAGTGGCCCTAAGCCTCTAAGTATGCTCATGGTTCAAGGCTTGAGTCCGTAAGATTATATTCCCATGTTAAATCAAAGAATGTGAGCCGAAAGTTTGACTTCAGGGGGGAAGACAATTAGAGATAAACTTGGCTAGGGCACAAGCACGATTGAGTATTCATGATCACAACATATAAGTGGTATGATTTAGAAACACTAGGATTTTGACTAATTGTGCCCAAAAATCTCCCCGGACAACTCTCTCTACTAGAGCGGGTATTGAACAGGGAGTAGGGGTAGCCTTGCATATCCCCGTTGTAAGGGTAGGGCCATATAGCCCCCGGCATGGGGTAGGTTGGCAGACCCCAACCGGTAAGGCATGTCCATGTAACCATGGAGCATAATTGGTGAAGGGGGGGGGGGGTCGGTGTCGCAACCCTTGCTAGTTCCCCTTAAGTAACTTGGTCATTTCTCATTTTCTAGCAAGGGTCATAACGCTAACCTTTTGCATACCGCGATGCGAATGGTTAGCTCCCCATACCGTGGACCCCTTAGCTCATAGGAGGGGGACCAACCCTCCTACTCTTTCATTCGGAACTCACCCCTTAATCGGTAACCAATTCTTAGATGTGGACTTCCATCCATGGAAGTCCAATCTTATGTTGATCATCGCGTTGCTGGAGCAACACTACAACAACCTGATCCATACTAGGCAACTATGCCTTCACATTGGACCAATGCCCATGGAGGCCATGCCGTTCGGCCTTGGGTGGGTTCAGCCACACCACCTCACCCATATAAGCCTCTAGGACTCTAAGTAGGGCCCCTATGCCACCATCAAGTAACCTTTTGTCTCTCTTCCAACACTCAGGGCCAAATAAACATTTTCCCTTAGCCACTGGGGCTGGAAGCCCCCAACAGCTTCAGAACCCCATAACTTCTTCATATGGCCTCTAATGGTAACAGTCAACCACTCCATCATCATCTACATTTCACGTAGATACCGATGGACTACTCATTTGCCCCATTTGGGCAAGTATACAGGAAGGTATGCCTGTTCAAAGCTTCGCAATCCCGGGAGCCACTCCCAGGCCACTGTTGTTCCAGGGCGTTGTCCCGAGACAACGCCCCACTCAAATTGCTATAACTCCTAGCTTACACCTCCGATTGAGGTGTTCTTGAGCATTCTAGAATCGACACGCCATAAGCTACGAATAGCTTATGGCCTTACTCTCGTGCCTCCTAGTCTCCGTGGGTGGGAGACGTTCCCAACCCCTGGGGCCTTCATCCACACTAGGATCACTTGGGCCCTCTCACCAACGGCGCCACAAGTCCCGGGTGTCACTCCGGGGTCCCCCTTGTGCCCATGGTGTTTCGGGCACTCCTCATGGAGAGGTACGCGACAGTCGGTGTCAAGCTTGGACCCAACTGGCCCCAACCGATTGCCTTTTTAATTTGGGCAGGTCAGTTCTGGGTGACGTCTAGTGGCAGCTACCCACCAAAGCATGCACTATAGTTGGGTAGTTTGGAGCCCCAAACTTAATCCTATGAATTTCAAAATGGCTAATTTTTTTCCCACGTTTCAAAAGCATACATGCGCATGACTCCACCGAACGGGTTTGGCTAATTTTGACTGGAAGGGTTGATTCCTCATTATCAAAGGATGAATCTACAAAATTGTCCTTATTGGGCTTTCAACTTTGAGGGTGATAGACCTCATCTAAAATTCACCAAAATACCCCAAAATGTTGCAAGCAATTATTTTGACAAGCACATAATATGTTATGGCCAAGTTTCCAACTCTTACAAATGTCTATGTGGACCAAAGATGGCATCAAATGGAAAATTTGCAAAACATTTAGGGTTGCCCCACCCACGAAATCAATTTTCATATGTCAATCTGACCTATCAGATGTGGTCCAATCGACTTCAAATTTTCCTAAGAGGAATGTATGGTAGCCTAATTCACATCCGTATGGTTGGATTTTCCAAAAACAAAGTCTATATTTTCTACGTAACAAAAAATAGCATTGGTGCTGGAAATGCCCAAAAATGGAATGTGAAGGTTTGTTGAGCATTTAGGGTTAACCCAAATCCCATGAGAAACCCAAGGTTAAGTTGCCGAAGGCCGGAATAGTACTTGGATGGTTGACCTTCATAGCACTTGATTTCCGGTGCACCTTATCACATATGGTCAACACAATCACAGTGGGGGTACTATCCGGATGAACTGGGTATTTCAACCAACCAAGTGGGAACCTAGGGGCTTGCCCTTGGGAGGAAGGAGATAGGTGCCGGCTAGCTTGTTTCCTTTAAGGTGTTCACCTTTGAAAGGAGGCCCAACCTCTAATTCTTATAATACATGTTTCAGTTTACATATAGACTTAGACCAACTCAAAAATGAATTGGGCGAACCAACCCATACACTCATTCCTTGTTGGATGCCTAAACCCTTGCCTCCAAGGAACCAGTGTATGGGTTGGTTTGCCCCAACCCTAAAAAATGAAGCAATGCTATAATTCATGCCCATGGCAACATTGAGTCGCCTATCTTTTTCTTTCTTTCTTACATGGATGTAACTTATTCAAATTTTTTTTTTCTAATCAATTGCATACACAAGAGATGAGTCAAAGAAACATTTCTTTGCATACAAGGGTCATTTCTAATATGTGTGTGTTTGGGGGGGGGGGAGGGGGTGGTGCATGTTGACATGGGGGTTGGCATGTTGACATCAGGGTCGGCACGTGACGTCAGGGCATATAGGTGGGTTGTTAGCTTGGGGCACATCTCATTCAATTGGTAGTGGAGGGAGGAACTAGCATTAGTGATTGCAATCACACATGGAGAGTGGCTTAGTTGGCCGTTTAACAATAAACCAAATTGCAAGTTTTGTGCACGTTGGATTCTTGTCGCAACCCTCATTAGCTCCCCTTAACAATCTTGCTCATTTTTCATTTTAGCAAGGATTGCGAGGGCTAACCCTTCGCATTCCGCCATGCGAATGGTTAGCTCCCCATACCGCGGACCTTCTTCGTCCATAGGAGGGGGACCAACCCTCCTACTCTTTCATTCGGGACTCATCCCTTAATCAATAACCATTGTTAAGATGTGGATTTCCACCCATGGAAGCCCAATCTTATGTTGATCACTGCATTGCCGGAGCAACACTACAACAACCCGAACCATACTAGGCAACTATGCCCTCACATTGGGCCAATGCCCATGGAGGCCGTGCCGTTCGGCCTCGGGTGGGTTCGGCCATACCACCTCACCCATACAAGCCTCTAGGACTCTAGGCAGGGCCCTTACCCCACCGTCAAGTAACATTTTGTCTCTCGCCCAACACTTGGGGCCAAGTAGACATTTTCTCTTAGCCGTTGGGGTTGGAAACCCCAGTAGCTTCGGAACCCCATAACTTCCTCATATAGTCTTTGATTCTAGCAACCGACCATTCCATCGTCATCTGCGTTTCACGTAGATGCCGATGGACTACTCACTTGCCCCATTTGGGCAAGTATATAGGAAGTTATGCATGTTCAAAGCTTTGCAATCCCGGGAGCCACTCCCAGGCCACTGTTGTTCTAGGGCGTTGTCCCGGGACAACACCCCACTCAAATTGCCATAACTTCTAGCTTACACCTCCGATTGAGGTGTTCTTGAGCATTCTAGAATCGGCACGCCATAAGCTACGCATAGCTTATGGCCTTACCCTTGTGCCTCCTAGTCCCTGTGGGTGGGAGGCGTTCCCAATGCCCAGGGCCCTCACCCACACTAGGATCACTTGGGTCCTCTCACCAACGGCGCCACAAGTCCCGGATGTCACTCCGGGGTCCCCCTTGTGTCCATGGTGTTTCGGGCACTCTTCATGGAGAGGTACGTGACAATTCTTGTATGTGATCTATTTGTGCTCTGAACTGTTTGTTTGTTTGTTTGCAACATTCTGATTTTGCAAGATGCCTCTAAGGATGCGCGCTCTCATCTGATCTCAAGGGCGAGACCTTAAGTATTTTGAAGCATCCTTCACCATTGTTGTGTGGGAGGGACTGAGGTGGACATTAGACTTGTAAATTTGAGGAAGTTCATCGAAGAGGACTGTATTGCCAGTTTGTGCTCCGTGGAGCGAGATGGTGAATTGACGCGCAAACATTTCCAAACGATGGTCAAGGGGAATTTTACTAGTTTTCCAGTGCTGAACGAAATAATTAAGGTTTGTTTGGATGGGATGAGAATCCTCCAAGAGTCCTCCTAGGGGTCATGTGGTTTCTTGCAAGCAGTTGAAGATTGAGGGTTTGTATACATTCTTTGGGATGGTTGGGTATTGTATGAAGGACAATGAGGAGGAACATTTTGAGTTTGTGCATCATGATGTCTTTGTGGAGGACATGAACGAGGGGAAGATGGAGCATACAAAGTTTGGGAAGGTGGGCTTGAACAATCGTGTGAGTATCTCTTATAGCAACATTTTGCAAAGAGCTCATCAATGGGCGTGCTTGCACATGAAGAAGCAGTTGGGTGTTAGTCTTATCAAGACTCTTTTCCATTTGTGCAAAAGCGGGCAATTCTATGTCAAACCGACTTGGGTGATTCCAATGAGATCCATGGACATGGATGTCAAGCACACGGCATCCATGTGAAAAATAATGATGAATCCTCATGATAGCATCATGGAAGACATCTCAAATGTAATTTTTTTGATACTGTGTTAGGCCTCTCCAACATGAGATATTTTAAAGCCCAAGAGATTGCGCATGATCATCAACATGAAGAAAGGCAAATCAACAAGATTTTGAATGAGGAGGTTGGTGTTGGCAATGGAGTGGATCTGGAGCTTGGTGATTTACAACATATGTGGCTCAAGGAGGATGCCATGTCTAGAGTTGCGGAGGGGGGGTGTTGTAGACTCCGGTGATGAGGGGCCTGACATGTTGCCTCGGGCACTGCCATAGGCAGGCGGCCATGTGTGCAAGCGGGAGTTGTGTCTAGTTGTGGTGCTACATTTGCTCACACCCATGTGTCTACGGCGTTAGAGTATAGCAATGGTTGGAGCCATCAATTGGCTAGGGTCCCACTTTTATGTTCTCATTCACGGGTTTTGCGCTTCTAGTCTGGAAGAGGCCTTTTAGAATTTTTGAAATAAAGTCTCCATCACATATGGCCAACTGACGTGTCATTTTTTGAGGTGCCTCCTTTTTGGTTGAGTTTTTTTGTGGGTGCTCTATACAAATGAAATTCCCAATAACACAACCGTCATAGTCACAACCATCATACTATCTTAGTACACCTTTTGAACAAAATTTATAGTTTATTTTCTACACTAAATCCAAGTACGTGCCATACTTGAGTCCCCTCCAGTCCCCACATATCTTTGTCATGCATTCGGATTGTATTGTTTACTTACCTCTTTATAAGTCGTAATCCCCTTGACATGGCATAGGTTTTTTTGGTATATATATATATATATATACACACACACACTCTCTCTCTCTACATATTTTGTAACATGCAACATCAATATTTATGTATAAGGAGGAACCCAAAGTAGGCCCTTGAAATATTTCATATTATATGAAGTCTTACACACGGGGGGGTCACTCCATTGTCGAGTGAATACCACGTGCGAGACAATTTTGCTACCCTATATTATATGCCATAGAATTTTTTTAAATTATGATTTTTTTTCTACATATACATAACCATTGATAACATCTTTTGTATATTTTTTTGAAATTTTTAGTCATCGTCATTTTTTGTAGTAATTTTTTTTGTTCAATTCTGCATCATTCTAGTTAGAAACGGTATGTTTTATTAAAAAAACAGATCATCAAATTTGGTTACCATTTTTTACTATGTAATAGATACCGTGTATATCTACACAAGAAAAAAATTTGATAAAATTTTGACCCATTTTGGTGATGTTTTTAGGAAAAAGTAGATTTTTTTGTCTCGCACGTGGTATTCACTCGACAATGGAGTGACCCCCCCGTGGTCTTACACTATATAATAAATAAAAGTGGGTACAAGTGCATCTTGTTCAATATTCAACCGAAAAAAACTTCATTAAGGGATCAATGAAATATTCTAAATAAAAATACACCTTTAGATGAATATATAAAAACAACAAAATATCTAAGAACTTGTAATTTTCACAATGATTGTGCATTGTAACATAACAACGTTGGTTTACAATTAAATATGACTTCCAAAACAAAATATAGGGATATGTATAAGATATAAGATTTTACACAAACACACATGAATTCATAGATTACAGTCATTATGGACATGACACGTGTGGCACAAACCTTGAAAAGACAATTAATAATAACACCAGTCAACATCTATTGAACTTACTCTTTCTAAAAATGTAATAACCCTAATAATTTAACAAACAATTAATGACATGGTAAGGTATATTGCCATTGGCAAATGCTCCTAGGTGATCTTCCAACCTGACTTTCCATATAGGTATGGGATAGGTATAGGCCGACCATATAAAAACCAGACAAACATGCATGTTAATGGCCACTTCTCAGTGTGGCTAAAGTGAAACCCTTCTACATCGATTATTATTGGCCCTCACTTACTTACACATATGCTCGACATGAGAATACTCAATTCTTCCCTCTTCTCTTGATTAGGGAAAGCGTGATGCTAAACATCATTCATGGCCCCGGGGAAGAGGCTGAATAATGTCATGATAGTAGATACATACAGAAAATGTCATGAACCATTGAATCAAATGACTATGAAACAAACTTTTTGGAACATTGTTGAAATCGCCCTTCAGCTTGAGGGAACCTGATGAGCCACCATGGGAACAAAACTGGGAACATAAATGGGAACATTTGCGGGAATGTATAGGGGAACAATTAATCAGTGTCGGACTAGGCACATATAGAAAATGCCATGAAAAATCAAATAGTATGACGAGTCTTTGGAACATTGTGGGAATTGTCCTTCAGCCTGAGGGAACAAAGCGAGGGAATCTGTGAGCCGCCATGGGAACGCACACGGGAACGTTGAGGGAACATGGGTGTTTAGGAACGCGAGTTGAGAACGTGGGGGAGGAGGAGGGAGACGAGGAGGCTCAAGGCCAGCGAAAGCCAAACCCTAATGCTCTTTGAGTCGCTCCGTTGGCCGCCACAGCCAAACCCTCCACCGGAGCTCACACGCCAGCCACCCACGATGGGCAAGCAGATCAATGAGATCAAGGATTTCTTGCTCACGGCCCGGCGCAAGGACGCCAGGAGCGTCAAGATCAAGCGCAGCAAGGATGTGGTGAAGTTCAAAGTCAGGTGCAGCAAGTACCTCTACACCTTGTGCGTCTTCGACACCGACAAGGCTGACAAGTTAAAGCAATCTCTTCCTCCCGGTCTCACCGTCCACGACTTGTGAGAAGCAAAATGGCCTTGCTTTCTTTGGGATGAAGGGTTTCGAAGCTGTACGGATGGAGGTGGCTGCAGCAATGTGGTTATTGCTTTGTGAGGAGATTTAGGGTTTCCAAACACGATGAATTCATTTCTGCAGGAGAGGTTTGAGCCTCTCTGTGAGCTTCTGTATGAGGATGTATCACTTCATAATTGAAATTTCGCGATGATGGAAGAGGTTTTTCGACAATGCATACTGTTTTATTTACGTTTGTTGACTGTCTGTGTGTAAATTGGACAAAGATATCGTTATGTATTCCACGAGTTGAAGGAGAGTAGTTATGATTTAGAGAGCTTTCTTGGCTCTTATGATTGAGGTTTGTGAAACGGGCTCACCTACCGAAATACGAACGAATTGGATTGGTCATAATAATGTTATATGGTTTCTTATTTATCCAGTTCGAGAATTGTTTCTTCTTTTTGCATCGATTTAGGGTTCATGAAGTTATTCACAGTTCTTGGAAACAAGAAACCCTAATTCTTTTTAGGTCAAGTGAAACCCTAATATTGTGGAATTTCTTCCAGTCACTGTTAGTGACATATCTCATTCTCTTCTCTACTTTTCTCTTCTCCAGTTGTGGGACGATGGAAACTTTATCATCGGTTTTGGGATACTGCCCAGTCGTTCCCTTTAAGCTTAGGGTTAAAGAATCCAGGGCGGGGTCGGGGCAGGTGTAGTGCCTCAATACTCTTCTCTAAATTTCGCAAACAATGTGTTTGTAGGTTTTCTGTGTCTAGGACCTGAATTGCGCTACTTGGCTAAATAAACTTTAATAAACCGTCGAGAAATTTAAGTTACAGAATTTTAAACTGTCTCTTCAGCATGGACCCTGTTAGGATTGAATGATGGCCTCCTGGACAACTGGGGTGAATATTGAAATTGAGTTGAACATTTGTAGGACTACAGAATGCAGAGTGGTGAATTTTGCAAAGATTTGTTGCAGTTTTAGAAGTTGCAACATCCCTTGCCCTGTGAAGCTGGCTTGCTCCATGTTATGTGGTTGCCTGGTAGATGTTGTCCACTGACTCACATCTGCAGGCAGATGTATTGTGATTCTGCAATGATGATTCTAAGTTAGTTTGTAAACCACGTTAAGTGTAGGTTTTACGAGGGAATCTCTTGTCTGTTCATGCAACTCTTATAGTGACATGCCCTGCAGTCACCAAATATGAGTTGGTGGCCATAGACTTAGACTTCCTAGAACTGCTTCAGAATTCTATGAAGTGCTTATTAAGGGAATTCTAGCATTCATCTCTGAACATTTGATACAAGGGCATCATATCAATGTAATGGCTCCTTTCCGTTGGCTTTAACTAGTAATGGGTTATCAGTGGTTGCTGGAAAGACTCAAAGATAATTTGCAGTGTCAGTTTGTTTAGGTGCTGCTTTGGAAATGGTCATCTTGGAATATTCTCTGAAGGATAGGTGTGTATGTAATGCGAGGGGTATTTGTGTCGAGCTTCCCAGGAACTTGCAACAGATGTTGATAAGAGTTCAGTGCATCAGAGGACATGCTGGTAAACTTTTAAATGCGTATCATGGATGCACATTGAAGTTCAATTTTAGCTGTCCAGCTCAATTGAGTGCCAGTCAGAATATAGCACAATGGAAGTGTTTGTAATTGAAGGTGGTGGTAGGAGGAAAAAGTTATGGGATTATATTGTGAAGTGGTGTATGGATTCATTCTTTGTCAAGCAAAGCACAACAACAGCCAAATAGGAGTCGACTGAATGTAACAATGCAAGTTATGAATATGAATTTTGATAGTTCTCAACAATCCTTATGAACAATAGACTACATAAGACATGAAATTCTGTAGCTTATGTAACAGTTTCGAATGTAGTATGGATTTCAGTGATCCATCACACTGAATTTCCTGCACCAATCCATCACACCTGAACAGAAATTGTTGGACCTAAAACAAACTTGTTCCAAAGGCATTTGTTTTTAACATGAATGACACATCATCTGGCCAATGCACTGTGTGACCCACCTAAACTAGGCATATGAACTCCAAAATTGGAAATTTGATCTCACATGTGTTTATTCTTCTTTTTTCCTTCAATCAGAGTTGTTAATATCCAGAGTCCTCATTCACTCTATTATCCAATCTTTTTACATAAACACAAAATTTCTCAGGAGTTGTCCCAGCTTGAAAATTCAACTTAAGAATTGTTGACCTCTCTACTTTTGCTGCAATGAAAAGAATTTTCTTTGCATCTTCATTATGGGGTTGGCTTCCATGTCCAAGTGGCTGATGAGAAAGTATGTTGGTGAGAGTGGGCTCAAATGTCCTTGACTGTTGACACCAGGGGTGATATATGAAAGTTTCAAGCTCATTGAAATGCACCCCTAAGCAAATTAATGGTTAACTCTATGCACGATTTTTTCGTGTCGCTGCAACAACATCTTATGCCGACTCTTTCCTTGAAGGTTTGTAAGAACGAGGTCAAGCAGGTTGACAGATTCTCCTATTTATGGAGACCGAGAGCACAAAACTGCGACTTAAAGTTGTAGCCAAAACACTGAGCCAAGTTTGCTCTCCTTCCTAGTATGGGAAACTTGTCAAGACTGCTCTCATCACACAAACAATAGAATATTTATGACCTCAATCCGATTACCTGAGGATTTGCTTCTGATCCACAACCAGTGGGTCTCCAACATGTACTTTGCAGGGAAGTATTTTACCTCCACAGAAAGTGATAAAGTGACATGGTCTAGACACAGACTCACTGAATATGCCACCAGCCATTCCACTATGAAATGGGCAATTGAATTTGTGCCTCCTTACAAGACGATTAAAGCATGTGGGTGTTGTTTGGTTCATTTTTCATGGTCTCCAACTTCTACGGATCAAATTTATACACTGTAACTTGTGTTGCAATAGCAAATCTACAACGAAGCATCCACAAAAACCAAGTTGAAATTTGGATCCCACTTATTTAGTTATGGTTATTAAAAATGCATGTTTGTTGATTCCTTAACCAAATACACAAGTCCTCCCAATCATGTTCATTATTGAGTGTGGAGTACTTAATGAAACTTGAAGACATAGTCTCATCTCTTTTAAACACGTGGTTTATACTTGGTTTATCTCTTTTAAACACATGGTTTATACGTGGTTTATACTTGGTTTATCTCTTTTAAACACGTGGTTTATACGTGGTTTATACTTGGGGCCGGATTGAACTCTCAAAATTTAAGCCAATAGGATCGCTCGATTTCATCAAATCGGGCCCAAGGGCTTTATACTAGGGGCCGGCCCGAACACTCACTCATCCCATGTGGCGTCCCAGGTGGCACAATTTTGGCGCCAAACCATCGGGCCCTAGTGAAGAAATCGGGACAAGCTTTTCCTCGGCCTGAACTCTCAGCTGGGGATGGATTGGGCTCATCCGTTGGATTGAGGTCATCTTGTTCGTCAATCTTTAGGGGGTAAATTCTTTTCCTCTCATCTCCACTCCTCTAATAACACAACAATTAGCATAAATATGATTGCATTAGATTAATAAGGCAACAATTAGGGCGTTAATCACACACTTAAGATAAAAATGAAACATTCAAGCATTTAATCAAGCATATAGTATGGCTTAGGCTATGGGTTAGTCTAATAACACATCAATTAGCATAAATATGATAGCATTAGGCTAATAACACAACAATTAGGGTGCTAATCACACACTTAAGATAAAAATGAAACATGTATGCATTCAATCAAGCACATGGCATGGCTTAGGCTATGGGTTAGTCTAATCAGGCAACAATTAGTATAAGTATGTTAGCATTAGGCTAATAACATAACAATCAAGACGCTAATCATACACTTAAGATAAAAAAAATGAAACATTTAAGTCGTTAATCAAGAATTTGGCGTGCATTAGTGTGAGCCCAAAGCGGTGCCCACATTTAGTCTTAATCTTTAGAAAATATTAGTCGGTGTGCTTTGAAGTGGTATGTCACTTCACAAAAATATAAAAAGAGTGAATTGTTAGCCTTAGGAGTACAATGTTATAAGGGGCTTGAAGTGGAGAGGTTAGTGTGTTTTTACCTTAGGAAAGGATTTGAGTGAATAGGGATAGGTAAGAAGAACTTGGATTGAGTAGTTAGTGAGTAGGCTAGTACAAATGGATGGAGACAACCAAGGTGACTCAAGAGGCAAGTGTATTCGAATTGGGATGAATGGAGGATCACATTGAACGCACAAGTGGACCACCTCATCGTGGCCACTTAATGGGGAAGGTCCAAGGAAGAACGCAAGGTGGAGGATAAGCAAATTCTAAAAGCACCAATCAAATTACGATTTAAGCATCGTGGTTTGAATTAAAGTGGTGAGTGACAATTTGGGAAGGTAAGGGGAGAAAGTTATGGCGGCGGAAAGTGAAGGAGGCTAAGTTTGGGTTGAGCATCCCAAGGGGGTCCGAGGTAAGGTGGGGGATTCTCTCATTTTCTCTCTCGATCTCTCGTGTGTGGTGTTAGGAATTGGAGCTCTTAGAGCTCATGAGGAGATTGTGAATTAGTTGGTAGGAAAGACTCTTAAACTTAGCGACAATGTGTGGGAAATTAGCGGAGTTAATTAGTGTAGTTAGTTGGTCTCTCTCTCTCTCAAGTGCTCTCAAGGGAGCGAGCTCTTAAGAAGCTTGAAGCTATGTGTGTGGGTGTGTGTGGAGCAAGAAGGGTGCACGTGTGGTGCAAGGTTCTAGGTAGAGAACCGAGGCAAACTAGTTTTTAGATTGGTTTTGCATTGCTTAGATATAGTATTTGACTTAAGGCATTTAGTGATAGTGTTTAGTTCATAGTGTTCACCTCATAGCATTTAGTTTATAGAGCTTAGTTTGAACCATTAAATTAGCGCACTCAGTTAGTGTTAGATGATGGTACTTATTTTGAATGGTTTAATATTTGGCCAAAGGCCTGAATTGTTGAAGAAGGAGCTGGGTTTTTGGAGAAGGTGCTGGGAGTCCGAGATTGGGTAAGCTGTAAGCTGGGATTAGCTCTGCAGCTGGGCCTAGTCAGCTGCAGTTGCTGGTTAAAGCCACTTCACACATGAGCCAAGAGCCGTGACCTTGTAATGCAGAGCCGAGACTGTGAACTGGGTTAGCTGCGCCTGAATTGGGAACCGTAGCGGCCAGAGCCAAGGGAGCTGCACTAATCAAGCTGAGATTGAGGAGATTACCCGACGGCAGCTAATTAAGGGAAGGTGGCTATGATCAGGGAGAACCGACAGTTGGTTACAAGTTGTTTAAGGGACATCTAGGCCAATCATGGGCCATGCTAATTAGGAGTTAGGCTAATTGCGGGTTAGGCTAACTAGGAGCTGGCAAGTTAGAAGATGGACTATTTGCAGCTAGGCTAGTTAGGAGCTAGCTACCTAGGAGCTGGTTAATTAAGGGCCGAGCAAATAAGGAGCTAGCTAATTCGAGGCTAGCCTAACTTGAGAAGGGCTAACAAAGAGCTGATCTCTGTCTGCGGGAAACAGGTGCCTCAAGGAAGAAATTGACGGGCGGTGACGGGCGTCAATCTGCATCGAACAGCGTAGAATTTCGGAGTGAGATTTTACTTTGCTGCAAAAAGGACGAGCTAGGGTGAGACTGATTGTTGTTATGCATCGGGGAACGCATTTGATTAGTAAAGTAATGGTGTGTGGCTTGAGAAATTAGGTAGATCATTGAATTTGCAAGACCAACTTTGGTGGTGTTCAAGCCAAAGGTTGGGATTTGAACTAGTATGGGGAATGTAGTTTGGTGTGACACATTTAGAGTAGTTTGGCTCAAGGAGTGCTAAGTTAATTAAATTGAGGATGGTGTGATGTGGGAAATTTGATGTGAAAAGTATTTGTTAATACTTTGCATTGATAACCGCATAAATAAATAAAAAAAATGAGTTGTTCCACATTCATGGATTGGTATGTGAAGTATTTTAGAACAAAGTCACATGAAGAGTTGATCCTTGCACGATGGACTCACCCACTAAGCCTAGTGAGGAGCTCAAGGACCCTAAGGAAGTAAAGGTGATCAATGGTAAAAGAAAGAGAGGAATATCCGCTTGGGCTTGCGCGTACAAGGCAAGGAATTGGACACTTGAGTCATCAAAGGACTCATCCAAGCCCAAGGCCAATGCCACGGAAGAATGTGAGCCCAAACCCACTACTCGGACTACGAACGCTTAAGGGTGGGGGGTTTGGCCTCACATAATTGGTGCGTCCGCCGGGAGTGAAGCGGGAAGTAGTTACAAGACTTGGAGGCAACTAGGAAAGTTTGGAGACACAAACTTGAGAGAGGGGAAGGAGCACCCGAGACTCGGTAAGTGTTCTCTCTTTGGGTTTACATTTGAATTTATTAGATTAATTGTATTTCAATTATTCCTTGGAATGGATTGCATTGTCAATTACGCAAATTCATTTTTGAGGAAGGAGCGCGGCGAAGGTACGTCCTCAACCTTTTTGGGGATTTGCTAAGAACTTAAAAGGAACCTATAACCGAGTAGCTCATTAAAACATTAGAGGGTAAATTCACCTTAGGACATTGAACTTTGACACTCACCTCGGGGTGAGTCTCAAAGTTTCGGGAGTTGTCATTTCATGCTCTAGATTAAATTAATATTTTACGAAGTTTGTTGTGTTGTCACATTGAGTCACGATTGAGGGGAGTGCTAACTCACAGGGGGATGCGATTGCTCAAGGTACGTTTGTTTCTTCAAAGTGAAAGTATTAACTAATTAAGGAATGCCTTTTGTATTCGTGATTGTCGTTATCCGTTGTAGAGGGTAATTCCCGAATTGTGGATAGTGTGAGAAGTCGAAGGGTGAAGCCTCGACTTTTTAACATAATCTACAAGGAAGGTCACCCCCTCACAATCGGTATTGTGGCAAGTGTTTAATTTGCGGAAAAGTGCGGAGGTGATGCTCCGGCTTAACCAAAAATTAACATGAGCATGCCTATCCCCTATTGGGATTTCTTCACTTAAGTGGGCTTGTAGGGTCTTTTTCCTCACCTCCTAAAAATTTAAATCACACCAAGATAAGTGGAAATATTAAGAGGGGAGGGTTGTGAGAAATGCGATTGGTCAAGTGAGGGTTGATCGTCTTATGGGGAATGCAAGGTAAGACTCGATCCCAAAAACCGAGTTTAGTGTTAGGATTAGAAAAATCTACACGTAAGAGAAGGACTTCTAGAATTAGTGAAGTTGTAGGTGAAGCTCATGTTAGATTAGAGAGTTGCTTAAATATTGAGCCTAGTGTTAGTTTGTTAGTGGAGACATTAGGAGTGGACACTCAACTTGAGGAAGAGGTAACTCCTTCCAAGTTGGGTAGAGAAACCTCATCGGAGGCACATAAATTAACAAAGGAAAATTTTATAGGCTTGGGTGAGGGGATAGAAAATACCTTACCAGACACTATGGCCGAGGAGCGGGGGATGGATCCGCCACCCATACCCCCAATTCCGCCTATACCTCCGATACCTCCTATAGACCCATTGGTTAGGCCAAGAGGCCTACCCATTGTGGTCCCACAAAATTTAGCGGCGATGGATATGCCATCTCATCTCCCTAAATTTTATGGGACCAAGGATGAGGATCCCTCTCGCCACATGGAACGGTATATCGAACGGTTGGCTAGCTCCCTCATAACCAACCCGGGTTATTGGTTAGTGTGGTTTCCGACCACTTTAGAGGGAGAAGCCTATGAATGGTATCGGGACCATGCCGAGGGTCATTTTAGGGGATGGGAACAATTACAACGGGAATTCCTAAATGAATTTAGGCCGGAAGTGGGTCAAAGTACCGCCTTAAGGGCATTATTCTCATTAAAGCAAGGAAGGGAGGAAGAAATTTCGGCTTACATTAGGAGGTTTGATTTAGTGTGCACTAGGTTCGTGGGTACTATGCTCAACGACGATACACTAAAACAATTTTTTATCCAAGGGTTTTTCAAGTCCGGAACTATTAGGGGTGTTCTAGAAAGAAATCCCTTAACCTTAGCGGATGCCAAGCGGGCGGCTAGGGATATTGAAAATTTGGATAAGGATCACGAAAGATTATGGAGAAGGGAGGATGAATTAATCCCTCAATTCATCCCCATCCGACCTAGAGTAGTTTCGGGAGAACCGGTTAAATATGAAGGTCAAATTCCCTATGCTATGGTGGATACCGGTCCCCGACCTTTAGCGGTTAGGGAACCGGCACCTCTTTTGGCACTACCGGCCCCTAGAACGGATCCACACTTAGAAGAGGTTGAGAGGAGATTAGGTGCTAGCCAACTAGGATTCCAAGAAGTTATGATAAAACAAATGCAAAGCCTCACGGATCAAATGTCATTAATGATCCGGAGTCAACAACCGGGACTTCCACCCCCGGTTGAGTCGGAGAGGCATTCCTCCGGATTATGGTGTGTCCAATGTGGCCAACCGGGCCACACTCGTCAATTTTGTCGAGGTGGACAAAACCGTGACCAAAGGGGAAACGGTAATCCACCTCAACAAAATCAACGAGGTCAAGCGCCACCTCACTATGGAAATGGGAACAATAGAGGACCACCACCTAGAGGGCAAGGTGGTCAAAACTTAGAAAAAAAAGAATTTCACCCATTTTGTGGTAGGTGGCACGCTCAAGGACAATGTTGGTCCGAAGGTCAAGGGTTTAATTGTAGTAATTGCGGAGGGAGTCATCCCTCGGATGAGTGTCGCCAACCGGACAAAATAATTAATGTACCCTACCCGGTGGCTAATCCACAACAACAAGCAAGAGATAATATGCGAGGTGCTAGGCCACAAGGAGTACCGGCCAACGAGCTTAGGCCACCTAACTTATACTATGACCATAGTAATGCTAGGCAAACCTTTCACCCACCGGCGGGCTTGCAAACTACAACCGGGTACATTCCAATACAAAATCGACAAGGAGGTCCACCTAATGGTAACAACGGAAGACAAGCGCCTCCAACGGATCCGGGTCCATCTAACTCACAAGACGTAAGGTTTATGGATGGTGTGTTGGAGGCCACATGTGATGACATGCTTCCTCTCCCAATGGGAATTGGAGAGGAGCAAAGTCAATGGCCTCCTCACACCAATGCTATTACGTATGAATTAGTGAAGGGCAAGGGTGTAGTTGAAGAAGCACCCGCATTAGCGGTAACTACTAGAGCTAGGAGAAGGGATGCCCCATTGGAGGTAGGGATAGGAGAGCAAGGAAATTACTCTTCGGATGAAGAGCTTAATCTCTCCGAATTAGATAGGGTAGCTAAGAGGGCTACTAAGGATGTAGAAAGGGAGAACGTAATTCTACAAGCTAGGGAGAGGCCTAATGGAGTACATGACTTGGATGGTAGTGATGTGGGTGAATGGGATGGACCGGGAATTCCCTTGGATGAATTCGACGGAGTGGGTAATTCGAAGGTGGACAAGTCTACCGGGTACGACTTGTGGGCGGACCTTAGTACACTCAAGGCGGATATTACTTTCGGCCAACTATTGGAAATTTCACCCGCGGCAAGGAAAACATTAAAGGAAGGGATGCCGGTACATAGGAGGGCTAGGAAGGTAAAAGCCAAAGTAGCCGCTAGAATCCAATCACAAGGTGGAAGAGATGTAAAAGCCATAGAGATTGAGGTTGTGATAGTAGACAAAGTAGTGCCGAATGTTTTGGTGGACGGTGGGAGTAGTTTAAATATACTACCGGAGCATACTATGAAGAAGTTAGGACTTGGACTCACGGGGCCTTCACCTTTGGTCATTAATATGGCAAATCAAAGTTCAACTACACCTTTGGGAATGATCAAGGATTGTAGGATGACTACCGGGGGTGAAGAGTACTTAGTGACCTTCCATGTCATTAAAATGCACTCCAACAAGGACACCTTTCCCATTTTGCTAGGAAGGCCTTGGTTACGGATGGCGAATGCTATGGTTAATTGGGGTGGACCAAAACCATCCATAACTTATGGACCGGAGGGTAATAGGGTCATAGTGTCCATTGGTTCATTGGGAGGTTGGATGAAGAAGGATATGCATTTGCCATCGGAGGATGAAATTGAGGAATTAAACAAGGACGCGGTTGGCGAGGCATTGGTAGGAGTTGTACACCCCGAGGGTGAAAAAATTGTTATGGATTCGGGTTCGGGAAGCCTAGGTCCTAATTTCTACCATTATGGGGATAATGGGGATTATGCCCAATGGTTAAGGGAGTACCCCGAGTCGGAATTTGATGTAATGGTTACATCTCACCAAGTAGACTTAGGGAGCGATTTTCCTAGTGTTAGTGTAGGAGAGGGTTCATTGTTGGAGATATGTGAGGTGCTCACCGAGGAAGAATGGGTTAGCGGTGGGTTAACACCTTGGGTAGATGACGTGGAAGAGGGTGAGGTTAGTTTAATTCATGTGGATGGAACTCAAGAGAATGATGTGATTATTGATTCATCGAAATTGGAGGAGCCTTTACATTTTAAGACCACTTCTACGGGGATAGTTGTAGGTCAAGATGTAAAAGATTACCCCAATGTGCCTTCCGATTGGTATCGGAATAAAGATGAACAAGCACATGTGTCCGAAGCGGATTGGCGGTACGTGGAAGTAAAATTGAAGAATGGCAAGGTGCGACAAATGAAAATGGGATCCAAATTGGGGGAGAAAGAGGTTAGGGAGTATAGCAATTTGGTGGATGAGTTTAGTGACACCTTTGCTTGGTCTTACGATGAGCTTAAGGGGATTCCTAGGGAGATGGTGGAGCACCGGATTCCTTTAATTCCGGGTGCTAAACCGATTAGACAAAAGGAGCGGAGGATGAATCCTCAATTGCAATTGTTGGTGAAAGCGGAATTGGAGAGGTTGTTGAAGGCCGGGTTTATTAAGCCGGTGGAAATTACGGATTGGGTTTCTCCTATGGTCCTAGTGAAGAAAAAGAATGGGAAACTAAGGGTGTGTGTGGATTATAGAAAATTAAATTCGTGCACACAAAAGGACCACTTCCCCTTACCTTTCATCACCTTATTGCTTGAAGAGGTGGGAGGTCATGCGAGGTATACTTTTATGGATGGGTATGCGGGATATAATCAAATTTCCATAGCCCTTCAAGATATCCATAAGACGGCCTTTACCACACCATGGGGAACCTTTGTATGGATTGTGATGCCATTTGGGTTATGTAATGCCCCTGCCACTTTCCAAAGGTTGGTGATGTATATTTTCACCGACTTGTTGTTTAAATCCATGACCGTGTTTGTGGATGATTTTAGTACACAAAGTAATGTGGATGAGCACTTACATTGTGTTAAGGAGGCATTGGTTAGGTGTAGGAAGATGAGGTTAGTATTGAACCCGGATAAGACATTTTTGGGTGTCAATAGGGGAGTGTTATTGGGTTATGTAGTTAGTGAGAAAGGGAGAGAACCGGATCCGGAAAAAGTTGCGGCCATAAGCGAATTGGCAACTCCAACCAATTCCAAGGGGATATCTAAATTGTTAGGGCATGTGGGTTGGTACTGGGAGCTCATTCCTAATTTTTCAAAGATAGCGGTGCCCATTACACAATTGCTCAAAAAGGATGTGAAATTTGAGTGGACGGATGCGTGTCAAAGAGCCTTTGAAGAATTACGGGATAGGTTGAGCACTTACCCGGTATTGATGCCACCAAATTGGAGTAAGCCTTTTCATGTTTATTGCGATGCGAGCAATGTGGCGGTTGGGAGTGCTCTTTGTCAAGCGACGGGGGAAAACGAGAAAGATCAACCTATAGCTTATGCAAGTAAGCAACTAACACCGGCGGAGCGAAATTACTCAACTACGGAGCGTGAATGCCTTGCAATGGTATTTTCGGTTAAAAAATTTAGGCATTACCTTATGTGTAATCCGGTTGTATTTTTCGTTGACCACATGGCTATCAAGTATCTAGTTAACAAGGCGGAATTAAGTGGTAGGTTAGCTAGGTGGGTCTTGCTATTAGAGGAGTTTGACTACACGGTAGAATACAAGCCGGGTCGCATGCATTTACAAGCGGACCACTTGTCTAGGTTGTCGGAGGAGATAGGAAAAAATCCGGTAGATGATAGATTGGTAGATGATAGCCTATTCATAGTTACTTCGACACCGGAATGGTATGCCGGAATTGTGGAGTTCCTAACAACCCACAAGTTGCCCGAAGAATGGACAAAGGAGGAGAGAAGAAAAGTAAGGGTAAATAGTAGGCAATTTGTTGTGGTAGGCCATAGGTTATTTAGGAGGGGATCCGATGGTCTTTTACGACGATGTGTGTCGAAAACGGAGGTTGAAGCGATTTTAATCGCTTGCCACGATAGCGCATGTGGCGGGCACTTCTCGGGTCAACTTACCGGGCAAAAAATCCTTAGGGCGGGTTATTTTTGGCCCACACTATTTAAGAATGCACACGATTATGTGAGAAAATGCGATGCTTGTCAACGTTATGCCCGGAACGACCTAAGGATGGAAATGCCACTCCATGTGTCATTGCCTTTAATTCCCTTTGAGAAATGGGGAATTGACTATGTGGGTGAGGTGCACCCTCAATCTACAAAAGGAATGAAATATATTGTGGTGGCTACGGAGTACCTTACGAAGTGGGCGGAAGCCAAAGCGGTAAAGACCGATACGGCGGAACATGCGGCAACTTTTATGTATGAAAATATTATTTCTCGGTTCGGAGTGCCGAAAATTCTAGTAAGTGACCGGGGTACTCAATTTTTGAACGACTTAATCCGGGAGATGACCGAGAGGTTTCAAATCGATCACCGGAAGACCACTCCTTACCACCCACAAACAAATGGACAAACGGAACGAGTCAACGGTATTTTGGTAAGTATTCTACGCAAAACAATTTTAGACTCGAAGCGGGATTGGGATACAAAATTGACGGCGGCACTTTGGGCATATCGCACAACCTACAAGGTAACTACGCGTGCTACACCATTTTCCTTAGTCTATGGCCTTGAGGCGACACTTCCAATCGAATATGAAGTCGAATCACTTAGGGTGGCCGTGAGTGCAAGACTTACCGAAAGTCAATCCTTACGAAATCGACTAACCGATTTGGAAGCACTTGACGAAAGGAGGAGAATGGCGGCTCAACATATTGAAGCGATCCAAAGAAGGCGAAAAATAACCTTTGATAAACGACATAAGAAAAGGGCCTTAACACCGGGGATGATGGTCATGATTCAAGATGCACGGAAGCTTGAATTTCCGGCAAAATTTGATGCGGTATGGTTAGGACCTTACCTTGTCTATGAGGTCTTTCCTAATAATTCAATTCAATTGGAGACATTGAATGGTGAGCTCTTTCCTACCCGCACATCGGGAAGTAGATGTAAGGAGTACCGAGCTTGACAAGGCAACTTACCTTTGGAGCAAGTGATTTTTGGGATTCATCCCCCGATAGTCGCCAATTATGTGAGCCCAAAGCGGTGCCCACATTTAGTCTTAATCTTTAGAAAATATTAGTCGGTGTGCTTTGAAGTGGTATGTCACTTCACAAAAATATAAAAAGAGTGAATTGTTAGCCTTAGGAGTACAATGTTATAAGGGGCTTGAAGTGGAGAGGTTAGTGTGTTTTTACCTTAGGAAAGGATTTGAGTGAATAGGGATAGGTAAGAAGAACTTGGATTGAGTAGTTAGTGAGTAGGCTAGTACAAATGGATGGAGACAACCAAGGTGACTCAAGAGGCAAGTGTATTCGAATTGGGATGAATGGAGGATCACATTGAACGCACAAGTGGACCACCTCATCGTGGCCACTTAATGGGGAAGGTCCAAGGAAGAACGCAAGGTGGAGGATAAGCAAATTCTAAAAGCACCAATCAAATTACGATTTAAGCATCGTGGTTTGAATTAAAGTGGTGAGTGACAATTTGGGAAGGTAAGGGGAGAAAGTTATGGCGGCGGAAAGTGAAGGAGGCTAAGTTTGGGTTGAGCATCCCAAGGGGGTCCGAGGTAAGGTGGGGGATTCTCTCATTTTCTCTCTCGATCTCTCGTGTGTGGTGTTAGGAATTGGAGCTCTTAGAGCTCATGAGGAGATTGTGAATTAGTTGGTAGGAAAGACTCTTAAACTTAGCGACAATGTGTGGGAAATTAGCGGAGTTAATTAGTGTAGTTAGTTGGTCTCTCTCTCTCTCAAGTGCTCTCAAGGGAGCGAGCTCTTAAGAAGCTTGAAGCTATGTGTGTGGGTGTGTGTGGAGCAAGAAGGGTGCACGTGTGGTGCAAGGTTCTAGGTAGAGAACCGAGGCAAACTAGTTTTTAGATTGGTTTTGCATTGCTTAGATATAGTATTTGACTTAAGGCATTTAGTGATAGTGTTTAGTTCATAGTGTTCACCTCATAGCATTTAGTTTATAGAGCTTAGTTTGAACCATTAAATTAGCGCACTCAGTTAGTGTTAGATGATGGTACTTATTTTGAATGGTTTAATATTTGGCCAAAGGCCTGAATTGTTGAAGAAGGAGCTGGGTTTTTGGAGAAGGTGCTGGGAGTCCGAGATTGGGTAAGCTGTAAGCTGGGATTAGCTCTGCAGCTGGGCCTAGTCAGCTGCAGTTGCTGGTTAAAGCCACTTCACACATGAGCCAAGAGCCGTGACCTTGTAATGCAGAGCCGAGACTGTGAACTGGGTTAGCTGCGCCTGAATTGGGAACCGTAGCGGCCAGAGCCAAGGGAGCTGCACTAATCAAGCTGAGATTGAGGAGATTACCCGACGGCAGCTAATTAAGGGAAGGTGGCTATGATCAGGGAGAACCGACAGTTGGTTACAAGTTGTTTAAGGGACATCTAGGCCAATCATGGGCCATGCTAATTAGGAGTTAGGCTAATTGCGGGTTAGGCTAACTAGGAGCTGGCAAGTTAGAAGATGGACTATTTGCAGCTAGGCTAGTTAGGAGCTAGCTACCTAGGAGCTGGTTAATTAAGGGCCGAGCAAATAAGGAGCTAGCTAATTCGAGGCTAGCCTAACTTGAGAAGGGCTAACAAAGAGCTGATCTCTGTCTGCGGGAAACAGGTGCCTCAAGGAAGAAATTGACGGGCGGTGACGGGCGTCAATCTGCATCGAACAGCGTAGAATTTCGGAGTGAGATTTTACTTTGCTGCAAAAAGGACGAGCTAGGGTGAGACTGATTGTTGTTATGCATCGGGGAACGCATTTGATTAGTAAAGTAATGGTGTGTGGCTTGAGAAATTAGGTAGATCATTGAATTTGCAAGACCAACTTTGGTGGTGTTCAAGCCAAAGGTTGGGATTTGAACTAGTATGGGGAATGTAGTTTGGTGTGACACATTTAGAGTAGTTTGGCTCAAGGAGTGCTAAGTTAATTAAATTGAGGATGGTGTGATGTGGGAAATTTGATGTGAAAAGTATTTGTTAATACTTTGCATTGATAACCGCATAAATAAATAAAAAAAATGAGTTGTTCCACATTCATGGATTGGTATGTGAAGTATTTTAGAACAAAGTCACATGAAGAGTTGATCCTTGCACGATGGACTCACCCACTAAGCCTAGTGAGGAGCTCAAGGACCCTAAGGAAGTAAAGGTGATCAATGGTAAAAGAAAGAGAGGAATATCCGCTTGGGCTTGCGCGTACAAGGCAAGGAATTGGACACTTGAGTCATCAAAGGACTCATCCAAGCCCAAGGCCAATGCCACGGAAGAATGTGAGCCCAAACCCACTACTCGGACTACGAACGCTTAAGGGTGGGGGGTTTGGCCTCACATAATTGGTGCGTCCGCCGGGAGTGAAGCGGGAAGTAGTTACAAGACTTGGAGGCAACTAGGAAAGTTTGGAGACACAAACTTGAGAGAGGGGAAGGAGCACCCGAGACTCGGTAAGTGTTCTCTCTTTGGGTTTACATTTGAATTTATTAGATTAATTGTATTTCAATTATTCCTTGGAATGGATTGCATTGTCAATTACGCAAATTCATTTTTGAGGAAGGAGCGCGGCGAAGGTACGTCCTCAACCTTTTTGGGGATTTGCTAAGAACTTAAAAGGAACCTATAACCGAGTAGCTCATTAAAACATTAGAGGGTAAATTCACCTTAGGACATTGAACTTTGACACTCACCTCGGGGTGAGTCTCAAAGTTTCGGGAGTTGTCATTTCATGCTCTAGATTAAATTAATATTTTACGAAGTTTGTTGTGTTGTCACATTGAGTCACGATTGAGGGGAGTGCTAACTCACAGGGGGATGCGATTGCTCAAGGTACGTTTGTTTCTTCAAAGTGAAAGTATTAACTAATTAAGGAATGCCTTTTGTATTCGTGATTGTCGTTATCCGTTGTAGAGGGTAATTCCCGAATTGTGGATAGTGTGAGAAGTCGAAGGGTGAAGCCTCGACTTTTTAACATAATCTACAAGGAAGGTCACCCCCTCACAATCGGTATTGTGGCAAGTGTTTAATTTGCGGAAAAGTGCGGAGGTGATGCTCCGGCTTAACCAAAAATTAACATGAGCATGCCTATCCCCTATTGGGATTTCTTCACTTAAGTGGGCTTGTAGGGTCTTTTTCCTCACCTCCTAAAAATTTAAATCACACCAAGATAAGTGGAAATATTAAGAGGGGAGGGTTGTGAGAAATGCGATTGGTCAAGTGAGGGTTGATCGTCTTATGGGGAATGCAAGGTAAGACTCGATCCCAAAAACCGAGTTTAGTGTTAGGATTAGAAAAATCTACACGTAAGAGAAGGACTTCTAGAATTAGTGAAGTTGTAGGTGAAGCTCATGTTAGATTAGAGAGTTGCTTAAATATTGAGCCTAGTGTTAGTTTGTTAGTGGAGACATTAGGAGTGGACACTCAACTTGAGGAAGAGGTAACTCCTTCCAAGTTGGGTAGAGAAACCTCATCGGAGGCACATAAATTAACAAAGGAAAATTTTATAGGCTTGGGTGAGGGGATAGAAAATACCTTACCAGACACTATGGCCGAGGAGCGGGGGATGGATCCGCCACCCATACCCCCAATTCCGCCTATACCTCCGATACCTCCTATAGACCCATTGGTTAGGCCAAGAGGCCTACCCATTGTGGTCCCACAAAATTTAGCGGCGATGGATATGCCATCTCATCTCCCTAAATTTTATGGGACCAAGGATGAGGATCCCTCTCGCCACATGGAACGGTATATCGAACGGTTGGCTAGCTCCCTCATAACCAACCCGGGTTATTGGTTAGTGTGGTTTCCGACCACTTTAGAGGGAGAAGCCTATGAATGGTATCGGGACCATGCCGAGGGTCATTTTAGGGGATGGGAACAATTACAACGGGAATTCCTAAATGAATTTAGGCCGGAAGTGGGTCAAAGTACCGCCTTAAGGGCATTATTCTCATTAAAGCAAGGAAGGGAGGAAGAAATTTCGGCTTACATTAGGAGGTTTGATTTAGTGTGCACTAGGTTCGTGGGTACTATGCTCAACGACGATACACTAAAACAATTTTTTATCCAAGGGTTTTTCAAGTCCGGAACTATTAGGGGTGTTCTAGAAAGAAATCCCTTAACCTTAGCGGATGCCAAGCGGGCGGCTAGGGATATTGAAAATTTGGATAAGGATCACGAAAGATTATGGAGAAGGGAGGATGAATTAATCCCTCAATTCATCCCCATCCGACCTAGAGTAGTTTCGGGAGAACCGGTTAAATATGAAGGTCAAATTCCCTATGCTATGGTGGATACCGGTCCCCGACCTTTAGCGGTTAGGGAACCGGCACCTCTTTTGGCACTACCGGCCCCTAGAACGGATCCACACTTAGAAGAGGTTGAGAGGAGATTAGGTGCTAGCCAACTAGGATTCCAAGAAGTTATGATAAAACAAATGCAAAGCCTCACGGATCAAATGTCATTAATGATCCGGAGTCAACAACCGGGACTTCCACCCCCGGTTGAGTCGGAGAGGCATTCCTCCGGATTATGGTGTGTCCAATGTGGCCAACCGGGCCACACTCGTCAATTTTGTCGAGGTGGACAAAACCGTGACCAAAGGGGAAACGGTAATCCACCTCAACAAAATCAACGAGGTCAAGCGCCACCTCACTATGGAAATGGGAACAATAGAGGACCACCACCTAGAGGGCAAGGTGGTCAAAACTTAGAAAAAAAAGAATTTCACCCATTTTGTGGTAGGTGGCACGCTCAAGGACAATGTTGGTCCGAAGGTCAAGGGTTTAATTGTAGTAATTGCGGAGGGAGTCATCCCTCGGATGAGTGTCGCCAACCGGACAAAATAATTAATGTACCCTACCCGGTGGCTAATCCACAACAACAAGCAAGAGATAATATGCGAGGTGCTAGGCCACAAGGAGTACCGGCCAACGAGCTTAGGCCACCTAACTTATACTATGACCATAGTAATGCTAGGCAAACCTTTCACCCACCGGCGGGCTTGCAAACTACAACCGGGTACATTCCAATACAAAATCGACAAGGAGGTCCACCTAATGGTAACAACGGAAGACAAGCGCCTCCAACGGATCCGGGTCCATCTAACTCACAAGACGTAAGGTTTATGGATGGTGTGTTGGAGGCCACATGTGATGACATGCTTCCTCTCCCAATGGGAATTGGAGAGGAGCAAAGTCAATGGCCTCCTCACACCAATGCTATTACGTATGAATTAGTGAAGGGCAAGGGTGTAGTTGAAGAAGCACCCGCATTAGCGGTAACTACTAGAGCTAGGAGAAGGGATGCCCCATTGGAGGTAGGGATAGGAGAGCAAGGAAATTACTCTTCGGATGAAGAGCTTAATCTCTCCGAATTAGATAGGGTAGCTAAGAGGGCTACTAAGGATGTAGAAAGGGAGAACGTAATTCTACAAGCTAGGGAGAGGCCTAATGGAGTACATGACTTGGATGGTAGTGATGTGGGTGAATGGGATGGACCGGGAATTCCCTTGGATGAATTCGACGGAGTGGGTAATTCGAAGGTGGACAAGTCTACCGGGTACGACTTGTGGGCGGACCTTAGTACACTCAAGGCGGATATTACTTTCGGCCAACTATTGGAAATTTCACCCGCGGCAAGGAAAACATTAAAGGAAGGGATGCCGGTACATAGGAGGGCTAGGAAGGTAAAAGCCAAAGTAGCCGCTAGAATCCAATCACAAGGTGGAAGAGATGTAAAAGCCATAGAGATTGAGGTTGTGATAGTAGACAAAGTAGTGCCGAATGTTTTGGTGGACGGTGGGAGTAGTTTAAATATACTACCGGAGCATACTATGAAGAAGTTAGGACTTGGACTCACGGGGCCTTCACCTTTGGTCATTAATATGGCAAATCAAAGTTCAACTACACCTTTGGGAATGATCAAGGATTGTAGGATGACTACCGGGGGTGAAGAGTACTTAGTGACCTTCCATGTCATTAAAATGCACTCCAACAAGGACACCTTTCCCATTTTGCTAGGAAGGCCTTGGTTACGGATGGCGAATGCTATGGTTAATTGGGGTGGACCAAAACCATCCATAACTTATGGACCGGAGGGTAATAGGGTCATAGTGTCCATTGGTTCATTGGGAGGTTGGATGAAGAAGGATATGCATTTGCCATCGGAGGATGAAATTGAGGAATTAAACAAGGACGCGGTTGGCGAGGCATTGGTAGGAGTTGTACACCCCGAGGGTGAAAAAATTGTTATGGATTCGGGTTCGGGAAGCCTAGGTCCTAATTTCTACCATTATGGGGATAATGGGGATTATGCCCAATGGTTAAGGGAGTACCCCGAGTCGGAATTTGATGTAATGGTTACATCTCACCAAGTAGACTTAGGGAGCGATTTTCCTAGTGTTAGTGTAGGAGAGGGTTCATTGTTGGAGATATGTGAGGTGCTCACCGAGGAAGAATGGGTTAGCGGTGGGTTAACACCTTGGGTAGATGACGTGGAAGAGGGTGAGGTTAGTTTAATTCATGTGGATGGAACTCAAGAGAATGATGTGATTATTGATTCATCGAAATTGGAGGAGCCTTTACATTTTAAGACCACTTCTACGGGGATAGTTGTAGGTCAAGATGTAAAAGATTACCCCAATGTGCCTTCCGATTGGTATCGGAATAAAGATGAACAAGCACATGTGTCCGAAGCGGATTGGCGGTACGTGGAAGTAAAATTGAAGAATGGCAAGGTGCGACAAATGAAAATGGGATCCAAATTGGGGGAGAAAGAGGTTAGGGAGTATAGCAATTTGGTGGATGAGTTTAGTGACACCTTTGCTTGGTCTTACGATGAGCTTAAGGGGATTCCTAGGGAGATGGTGGAGCACCGGATTCCTTTAATTCCGGGTGCTAAACCGATTAGACAAAAGGAGCGGAGGATGAATCCTCAATTGCAATTGTTGGTGAAAGCGGAATTGGAGAGGTTGTTGAAGGCCGGGTTTATTAAGCCGGTGGAAATTACGGATTGGGTTTCTCCTATGGTCCTAGTGAAGAAAAAGAATGGGAAACTAAGGGTGTGTGTGGATTATAGAAAATTAAATTCGTGCACACAAAAGGACCACTTCCCCTTACCTTTCATCACCTTATTGCTTGAAGAGGTGGGAGGTCATGCGAGGTATACTTTTATGGATGGGTATGCGGGATATAATCAAATTTCCATAGCCCTTCAAGATATCCATAAGACGGCCTTTACCACACCATGGGGAACCTTTGTATGGATTGTGATGCCATTTGGGTTATGTAATGCCCCTGCCACTTTCCAAAGGTTGGTGATGTATATTTTCACCGACTTGTTGTTTAAATCCATGACCGTGTTTGTGGATGATTTTAGTACACAAAGTAATGTGGATGAGCACTTACATTGTGTTAAGGAGGCATTGGTTAGGTGTAGGAAGATGAGGTTAGTATTGAACCCGGATAAGACATTTTTGGGTGTCAATAGGGGAGTGTTATTGGGTTATGTAGTTAGTGAGAAAGGGAGAGAACCGGATCCGGAAAAAGTTGCGGCCATAAGCGAATTGGCAACTCCAACCAATTCCAAGGGGATATCTAAATTGTTAGGGCATGTGGGTTGGTACCGGGAGCTCATTCCTAATTTTTCAAAGATAGCGGTGCCCATTACACAATTGCTCAAAAAGGATGTGAAATTTGAGTGGACGGATGCGTGTCAAAGAGCCTTTGAAGAATTACGGGATAGGTTGAGCACTTACCCGGTATTGATGCCACCAAATTGGAGTAAGCCTTTTCATGTTTATTGCGATGCGAGCAATGTGGCGGTTGGGAGTGCTCTTTGTCAAGCGACGGGGGAAAACGAGAAAGATCAACCTATAGCTTATGCAAGTAAGCAACTAACACCGGCGGAGCGAAATTACTCAACTACGGAGCGTGAATGCCTTGCAATGGTATTTTCGGTTAAAAAATTTAGGCATTACCTTATGTGTAATCCGGTTGTATTTTTCGTTGACCACATGGCTATCAAGTATCTAGTTAACAAGGCGGAATTAAGTGGTAGGTTAGCTAGGTGGGTCTTGCTATTAGAGGAGTTTGACTACACGGTAGAATACAAGCCGGGTCGCATGCATTTACAAGCGGACCACTTGTCTAGGTTGTCGGAGGAGATAGGAAAAAATCCGGTAGATGATAGATTGGTAGATGATAGCCTATTCATAGTTACTTCGACACCGGAATGGTATGCCGGAATTGTGGAGTTCCTAACAACCCACAAGTTGCCCGAAGAATGGACAAAGGAGGAGAGAAGAAAAGTAAGGGTAAATAGTAGGCAATTTGTTGTGGTAGGCCATAGGTTATTTAGGAGGGGATCCGATGGTCTTTTACGACGATGTGTGTCGAAAACGGAGGTTGAAGCGATTTTAATCGCTTGCCACGATAGCGCATGTGGCGGGCACTTCTCGGGTCAACTTACCGGGCAAAAAATCCTTAGGGCGGGTTATTTTTGGCCCACACTATTTAAGAATGCACACGATTATGTGAGAAAATGCGATGCTTGTCAACGTTATGCCCGGAACGACCTAAGGATGGAAATGCCACTCCATGTGTCATTGCCTTTAATTCCCTTTGAGAAATGGGGAATTGACTATGTGGGTGAGGTGCACCCTCAATCTACAAAAGGAATGAAATATATTGTGGTGGCTACGGAGTACCTTACGAAGTGGGCGGAAGCCAAAGCGGTAAAGACCGATACGGCGGAACATGCGGCAACTTTTATGTATGAAAATATTATTTCTCGGTTCGGAGTGCCGAAAATTCTAGTAAGTGACCGGGGTACTCAATTTTTGAACGACTTAATCCGGGAGATGACCGAGAGGTTTCAAATCGATCACCGGAAGACCACTCCTTACCACCCACAAACAAATGGACAAACGGAACGAGTCAACGGTATTTTGGTAAGTATTCTACGCAAAACAATTTTAGACTCGAAGCGGGATTGGGATACAAAATTGACGGCGGCACTTTGGGCATATCGCACAACCTACAAGGTAACTACGCGTGCTACACCATTTTCCTTAGTCTATGGCCTTGAGGCGACACTTCCAATCGAATATGAAGTCGAATCACTTAGGGTGGCCGTGAGTGCAAGACTTACCGAAAGTCAATCCTTACGAAATCGACTAACCGATTTGGAAGCACTTGACGAAAGGAGGAGAATGGCGGCTCAACATATTGAAGCGATCCAAAGAAGGCGAAAAATAACCTTTGATAAACGACATAAGAAAAGGGCCTTAACACCGGGGATGATGGTCATGATTCAAGATGCACGGAAGCTTGAATTTCCGGCAAAATTTGATGCGGTATGGTTAGGACCTTACCTTGTCTATGAGGTCTTTCCTAATAATTCAATTCAATTGGAGACATTGAATGGTGAGCTCTTTCCTACCCGCACATCGGGAAGTAGATGTAAGGAGTACCGAGCTTGACAAGGCAACTTACCTTTGGAGCAAGTGATTTTTGGGATTCATCCCCCGATAGTCGCCAATTATGTGAGCCCAAAGCGGTGCCCACATTTAGTCTTAATCTTTAGAAAATATTAGTCGGTGTGCTTTGAAGTGGTATGTCACTTCACAAAAATATAAAAAGAGTGAATTGTTAGCCTTAGGAGTACAATGTTATAAGGGGCTTGAAGTGGAGAGGTTAGTGTGTTTTTACCTTAGGAAAGGATTTGAGTGAATAGGGATAGGTAAGAAGAACTTGGATTGAGTAGTTAGTGAGTAGGCTAGTACAAATGGATGGAGACAACCAAGGTGACTCAAGAGGCAAGTGTATTCGAATTGGGATGAATGGAGGATCACATTGAACGCACAAGTGGACCACCTCATCGTGGCCACTTAATGGGGAAGGTCCAAGGAAGAACGCAAGGTGGAGGATAAGCAAATTCTAAAAGCACCAATCAAATTACGATTTAAGCATCGTGGTTTGAATTAAAGTGGTGAGTGACAATTTGGGAAGGTAAGGGGAGAAAGTTATGGCGGCGGAAAGTGAAGGAGGCTAAGTTTGGGTTGAGCATCCCAAGGGGGTCCGAGGTAAGGTGGGGGATTCTCTCATTTTCTCTCTCGATCTCTCGTGTGTGGTGTTAGGAATTGGAGCTCTTAGAGCTCATGAGGAGATTGTGAATTAGTTGGTAGGAAAGACTCTTAAACTTAGCGACAATGTGTGGGAAATTAGCGGAGTTAATTAGTGTAGTTAGTTGGTCTCTCTCTCTCTCAAGTGCTCTCAAGGGAGCGAGCTCTTAAGAAGCTTGAAGCTATGTGTGTGGGTGTGTGTGGAGCAAGAAGGGTGCACGTGTGGTGCAAGGTTCTAGGTAGAGAACCGAGGCAAACTAGTTTTTAGATTGGTTTTGCATTGCTTAGATATAGTATTTGACTTAAGGCATTTAGTGATAGTGTTTAGTTCATAGTGTTCACCTCATAGCATTTAGTTTATAGAGCTTAGTTTGAACCATTAAATTAGCGCACTCAGTTAGTGTTAGATGATGGTACTTATTTTGAATGGTTTAATATTTGGCCAAAGGCCTGAATTGTTGAAGAAGGAGCTGGGTTTTTGGAGAAGGTGCTGGGAGTCCGAGATTGGGTAAGCTGTAAGCTGGGATTAGCTCTGCAGCTGGGCCTAGTCAGCTGCAGTTGCTGGTTAAAGCCACTTCACACATGAGCCAAGAGCCGTGACCTTGTAATGCAGAGCCGAGACTGTGAACTGGGTTAGCTGCGCCTGAATTGGGAACCGTAGCGGCCAGAGCCAAGGGAGCTGCACTAATCAAGCTGAGATTGAGGAGATTACCCGACGGCAGCTAATTAAGGGAAGGTGGCTATGATCAGGGAGAACCGACAGTTGGTTACAAGTTGTTTAAGGGACATCTAGGCCAATCATGGGCCATGCTAATTAGGAGTTAGGCTAATTGCGGGTTAGGCTAACTAGGAGCTGGCAAGTTAGAAGATGGACTATTTGCAGCTAGGCTAGTTAGGAGCTAGCTACCTAGGAGCTGGTTAATTAAGGGCCGAGCAAATAAGGAGCTAGCTAATTCGAGGCTAGCCTAACTTGAGAAGGGCTAACAAAGAGCTGATCTCTGTCTGCGGGAAACAGGTGCCTCAAGGAAGAAATTGACGGGCGGTGACGGGCGTCAATCTGCATCGAACAGCGTAGAATTTCGGAGTGAGATTTTACTTTGCTGCAAAAAGGACGAGCTAGGGTGAGACTGATTGTTGTTATGCATCGGGGAACGCATTTGATTAGTAAAGTAATGGTGTGTGGCTTGAGAAATTAGGTAGATCATTGAATTTGCAAGACCAACTTTGGTGGTGTTCAAGCCAAAGGTTGGGATTTGAACTAGTATGGGGAATGTAGTTTGGTGTGACACATTTAGAGTAGTTTGGCTCAAGGAGTGCTAAGTTAATTAAATTGAGGATGGTGTGATGTGGGAAATTTGATGTGAAAAGTATTTGTTAATACTTTGCATTGATAACCGCATAAATAAATAAAAAAAATGAGTTGTTCCACATTCATGGATTGGTATGTGAAGTAGTTTAGAACAAAGTCACATGAAGAGTTGATCCTTGCACGATGGACTCACCCACTAAGCCTAGTGAGGAGCTCAAGGACCCTAAGGAAGTAAAGGTGATCAATGGTAAAAGAAAGAGAGGAATATCCGCTTGGGCTTGCGCGTACAAGGCAAGGAATTGGACACTTGAGTCATCAAAGGACTCATCCAAGCCCAAGGCCAATGCCACGGAAGAATGTGAGCCCAAGGCCAATGCCACGGAAGAATGTGAGCCCAGACCCACTACTCGGACTACGAACGCTTAAGGGTGGGGGGTTTGGCCTCACAATTAGGCAATGGGTTAGTCCAATAACACAATAATTAGCACAAATATGGTAGCATTAGGCTAATAACACAACAATTAGGGTGCTAATCACACACTTAAGATAAAAATGAAACATTTTAGCATTTAATCAAGTACATGGCATGGCTTAGGTTTGGGTTAGTCTAATAAGGCAACAATTACTATAAGTATGTTAGCATTAGGCTAATAATGCAACAATTAAGGTGCTAATTATACACTTAAGACAAAAATGAAACATTTAAGCCGTTAATCAAGAATTTGGTGTGCCTCCTAAACCGCACTCATCGGTTAATCCATTGAACATGGTAGATAAATTTATAGGAGCATTTTGACGCCGGAATAGATTCAAAGGCCCCAATTAGGTCTAGTGGGACCCAATTTCGATTCACTAACCACAACCCTATAGAGGTCATCCCCCATGGTAAGTGGCGTGAAACTTAATTGTCAAGAACACCGGGCATTGACCACGGTAAGCTTCATGAAACTTAACCCTCAAGATCATCAGGCCCTAGAATTGGGCCTCATCACTTTACATGGGACAAGGTTGGCCCGAAAAAAGTTCATAAAGTGGGGCCGGATTGAGGGCTTAAAAGACATGAATCGGGCCGGTGCTTGGGCCGGCCCCAAGCCGTGTATAAAGCCGCCCTTATATGTTCTTTGTTCTTCGATCCTCACCTAACCGCAACCAATCAAATCTAGGTGTTTGATTAAATAATGTAAGGGAATAACACCCGCATACCTTATACTTAAGTCATTCCTAGGTTCATATTTTCGTTCTATAAAAGTTTTGTAGCAAAGACTCTTCTTTGTTAGCTCCACGTTTTCCACTCAGACTCCTCTTTACACTTCATGTTCGTAGAAAAACACTTGTTGAATTAAAGTTCAATCAAAGACCTATTTTTGAGTGGTATACAGCAAGGCTTGTAGTTAATTACGGACATCAAAAAGACATGTTACAATGAGATTGGACAATGTGCTCAACATCTAGTTCGCTTCTTCATTGGAAGGGTCTATCTGACGACTTTGGAGAGCAAGAATCTTCACTTTGACCTCTTATAACTTTTGCATCTTAACTCCAATTCTAAATTCACAATTATTGACCACATGAGACACTTCCCGAAATTATCCAAAGGCCATATATGTTTGGGGAGTTGAAAGTGCCTAGAATAGGACCACATACCTTACACACAAATGGTAACTTGCCTTTTGTGCTCACTTTGATGCTCCAAAAGCCTCCTAGCAGCATGAAGGCTGGAGCGGAACAACCCGTACATTGGTTCTTTGAAGGCAAGGGTTTAGGCATCCAACAAGGAACGAGTGTATGGGTTGGTTCGCCCAAATCGCAGCATGAACAGCTCACAAAGCTTGCCCATAATTGACGTTAGATTGCATCCTCCCCTTCACATAAGTTTGGCTTCACTACACATCATCAACATTACTTATAACTTTAACCATTTTTGCCCCTTGTTACACTCCACTACTCAATGATGCATGCTTCTTGAGAAAATTGGGAAGTAACTTAACAAGTGGAGACAAGCAAGCTTTGAGGAGAATAGAGTTTGCTGATGAGTACCTTAGAAGCAGCATTGCATGTGGCCAAGGATTCGTGGCACTCACTTAAAATCATCCATGCGGATGAAAAAACGCAGGAATCATCTAAATGACTATTTTTAGGCAATTTGATTCTGGAAATAGAGTCAAAGGCCCCAAATTAGTCTAGTGATGTCACATTCAAATGAATCAGCCCTCAACCCCATAGGGGGGCTTTTTTTATTGGAGCCACTTCATCCACGATATCTAGGATGGATGATTTTAAGTGAGTGCCACGAATCCCCAGCCCATTGCATGTGGCAAAACTACACCGTTTATGGTACATAGTGTTGCATACGTCATAGCATCACTTAGCCTATTTTGAGGCGTATGCTAGGTTGCACTTATGATCAACAACTTCACCATAAGTGGCACCTTAAGACACTTGGTGTTCAAGTGCGCTTATTGATATTTTGGCAAAGTATTTTCAATAGTGTTATGAGGTGTATGCATGTGCTACATAATGGTCTACAAGTTGACTAAAGTGTACACAAATGACACTTGCCATTAGTATGTTCAATAATATATTCCCCTTGCAAACCTAAATACAAAACTATCATCTCAAGCATCCCTATGTGCTATGCTAAATGTCATTATGTAAATAATTTTTCATTTAAGTCACTTATGTTGGCGAATAGTATCATAGTGGCAATTAGCACACATGACACTTTGAGACCTCTAGACATCTAGTTTAGGCCCTTCGCAAATAGTGTACCATTACACCGTTCATGGTACATAGTGTCACTCGTTGTTTGGAAACACACAATGCATTAACTTATTACTCTAGTATTCAATTCTTACAACAAAGATTGCGTAGGTTGTTTGAACATAATAGAACATAAATGATTTACTTGGTATAATATTGCATTCTCAGTAAATGGTTATAGGGTTGAGTTTGGATAATAAGTAACCCTAAGTATCATAAATGGTGTATTGCAATTAGAAGTGGCTAGGCTTGTGACAACCAAGTGTATGGGAGGATTGAATGGAAACAAACACTCAGGGACTTGGAAAAAGCCCCGGATGTGGCCTACCAAGACATTCTTAACAAATTCGATTTGACATGGGGGGTCAAAGGCCTTATCGTGACCCATAGTAACTTAGTTGTTACGTGGAAGGATAGGCCATAGATGAGCATTATTTCTTGATTTCCACTTGGGCCACGCTGGTTAGCCCGGGTTGGTTGTATTTTGGGTTCTTTTTGCAATTGAATTTTCAATTTGTGCCAAGAAAAAAAAGACAACCAAGTGTATGAGATGGTCATCGCTTTCTCAATAAATTCTACAACAAGCCTATTATGATATGTTTGGGAAACAACAAAAAACTCATAAGATAGGCAAGCTTATTACGGTTACTTCCAGGAGGTGTGGCCAATTTTGATGTGCATTAAATCCCATACTAAAACCAAGTCCATTAGCAAACCTCATACAAACTCAATGTCATAAGAATGACATCAATGTGACTAAATGTCAGTTTATGATGAGCAGGTGTTGAGCATTGATGTTTTGGCTATTACAACCAATGAGTTGTCAAATCAATCCTTGAACTAACAGTACAAGCGTTCATTTTAGGAGGATATTGAACCATATTGAACCTAAAAGCATGTGTTTGAATAAGATTATTCTTTGAAGAATACATGTCTACTTTATTATAAGAGATACATTGCAATTCCATCATGTGATATTTCCAACCTACATACCATTTTTCACTATAGCCAAGGGCCATGACAATGAAATTGTGAGGGCCCTTGAAATTCATTTGAAGGGCATCCCATTCAATTTTAAAATTGATTTTTTGTGGTCGCATGCCTTTGGTTATACAATTTGTATGCATCTATAATATTACCATAATTAAGGGAATTTCATAACATTGTTAGATTGATCTATCAATACACTTCAATAATAGTTTGAAATGCCATACAATGCTAATGACTTAATTCAACAATATTATTACTACGCAAAATGTAATTTGGGATCCAAAAACCCCAACCAATGTGGTGACAACATATGCTAATATTTCATCTGATTTTCTAAATTGGTTTTGCACAAACACACTAACAACCCTAATATTGTGGACAAAGAATTAGCTTGAAGATAATTAATGTGGGCCACTATGATTGTCTAGTCAAGGTAAAAATAACATGGCTCCAAAATCTAGAGTGCCTCTCCTCAATTTTCCTTGAGACTTCCAATCAACACCATATATATATATATATATATATAATGAAACAACCATGTTACATCAAAAAGTATTATAAAATCAAATATTCACTCGCATCAATCTCTTAGAAAAATATTTATGTGACCCACACAAATCTTCAACTAGAAATTTGGGGTGGGTTGAAGATTAGTATGGCCGCTAGATAATTATTGTGGCCCACACTAAGAGGGCTATTTAGTGTAGTATAGAGACCAAATATGTGGTGTAGTTAAGGAACCGTTACTTTTCCATCCATTGCCACTTATCCGGATCCCCAACCAAGAGTGGTTGTTTTACCATAGAAGAATGTAATTTCTTGTTTTGTTTGTCCCCTAGTGGTGTGAATGATTCTAATCTTATGGAAAAACCAACCACATGTTCGGTAGGCTTTCCCATTCACTAAGACAACAAGAATGAGTGCCAACTGTAAAACACTTGACCAAGGAAGCAAGGTGAAATGATGTTAGTGCATGCAGGAGGGAGTAAAGTTCATAGAGCATTGCAAGACAAGCATCGGGTCCTCTTCTCCATCCAAGTACAATCCAACCCACAAGCCAAGGTGAGTGACATTTGTGTCATCTTCCAACAACATTGAAAGATTGTGTTGGCCATGTGGATCTAATTCTAATATCGCCATTGGTCAATGATTTTGGACGTGAAAAGTGTCCCAATCCTCAACTCATGAAAGATGTTAGATATATGAAATCGATGAAAGTTGTGCACAACATTCTTACTAGGCATATATTCTTTCCTATTTCTAACCCCTTTACTAGACTTTTACAAGTAAAGTAGATATACAAAAAATGGTGAAAATAAGTTGATTCAGCTAGAATGAGTGGGTTGAAACTTGTGCAATCTTTTTCAAAGATGGAGTAGATGAAATGACGAGGAATGCAAGTTGTTTCATAATTTTACTCCATGTAATTTTATTAGTTACATTTTCCCAAAGAGGCAAGGTTGCCCCGAGTAAGTCAAACTATCTACTTGTATAGTAAAGTCTCCCTAATTTGAGTATCAAAACAACATGCTTTGCATACACACAAAATGCTTAATTCAATGGCACTCAAAAGTGATTGCAATTGGTGTGCAACAACACCTATTTGGCCAATCACTTCATCCCACTTATCACTGCATCCTTTTCGGGCCGCCACTTTTACGATTAGCCATTTTGGGTCCACACAAGAATCATTCTACTCCTAGTCTAGTGCACCAATAGTGGTCATTCATTGTTTTCAGTTTTTCTACCTTAATGTATAGCTAGAGTGTTTGATCAATGGTCATTTTTGGATCCTCTTTTTATACTCCAAGGATTCTCTACATTTGTGCTACATTTTGAAAAATTCAACATGGAAATTGATGTTGTCAAGAATATTTCAAAGTTGATATATGAATATTTTGCGTCGTATAGAGTATGTAGACCTAGCTAATAATGCCATGAATGCTTTTCATTTCCAGGTATTATATTGAGGGTATGGATCTTTATCCCTTAAAAACTTGAACATTACAAGGAATGTCTACAGTAGGGTGCTTCAATATGTTTCATAAAGCATAATTTGATAAGAAATCAAAATACAATTTTTTACTTAGTAGGGTATAAGAGATTTCTATCCAAACTGAATTTTTAAAATTATAGTAGGGTGCTTCAATAATTGTCCTAAAGTATTGACAAGAAATCAATATTGAAAAGTCATTAATTAGTAGCAATAGTACAAAACATGGCTCTTTTGAATGATTGTTTTGACACAAAAAGAGTAAAAAAGAGTCCATTTGACGTGTGTTCAAATTATGGTCCATGGCTCCTAAGGTGGTCCAAGGAGCGTTGTTCATGTTGTGTGCTAAGGGTCATGCTCCGTTTGACATGAACCAAATTTTATATAAGCACTAACAAATTCTTCGTTCTAACATGGTAATTTTTGGTCCATGGTAACTTTTGTGCAATAATTTTTGTTATTAATTTTTAGAAATTGAATAATCATATTTATCCCATAAAAATCATGTCGAACACATTTTTAGTTTAGGTTTTTGCTATCACTCAACTCATAAAAAGAAAACAAACCAAGGAACTAGGTCTCAAGGAAGACTAATATAGTATCTATAAGAATTAGTTGACATATTGGTATGGGAAAACTATAACGATCTATGGTTCTTCACTCTCAATTCCCTCTCAATAAGGCTAATCATGCACTTTTCTCTCAAAATTATTCATTTGTGCTATGATCGGGGAGAATCGGCTATTAGTTATAAATGAACCAGCTGAGCTTGAGAAATAACTGGTTGAAGTTCAAGACTGCATGAAAATTATTGATCATTTTAGAGGAATTTATAGAATATACCCCAATTTAATAAAGGAAAACTGGAGGATGTCAACATGTAACCGGTTGGACTTGCAAACACTAGGATCTCAACCGATGATGCCCAAAAATCTCCCCGATCACTGCATTTGTGCTTCTTACAGTCGTGTGTGATTCAAGCCTATGTGTGTGGACTCATATCGCTCTAATTCCATCCTCTAATTTAGTCGTGAAGCTCAATAGCTTTTGGCAATTGTCTTGTAACTTGGTAATAGTTTTTTTTTTCCTTTTAGGAGGCAATAGTCTTCTCAAGACTTTTCGTCATGAGATTTGCGTTGATCCATTCCTTAATTACTTCCTCTTTTAATTGCAACTCATCATAACATTGCTTTGGTCAAACCTCCAATATTCACTTACAAGTTAATTTCCATGAAAATACCAAGGTCAGCACCTGCAAGGTAAGAAAAATAGTACAATACTTTCACACAGGTACACCAACAAGGTAATGATCAATCCATGTAAGATTTTGTATCAGCTATAGCCCAACTACTCAGTCAACCGCAAAGGTAAGCCCCTTGTGCACGTCAAGTCATAACAATTAATCATAGTCCTAACCAACTAGTGGCCTAACATGTCCACTCAATCATTGCGCTAAACTCTTTCAGTTACGCTCGCATGTCTATTGTTTTTTGTTTTCCTTTTTCTCTCTCTTCACTCCTTTGTCTATCTCAGGGTTAAAGCATCTCGCTCATCCCATGTCCCTTCATTGAAATCCATCGGTAGCCTATTGTCTCTTCCTTTCAGCACTTTCTCCGAGTCATTTCTCACAAATATTTTTTCTCTCAATCTAGATTATATGGACTGCATTGTGCATTTGTCTTCCCAATCGCATGCATCTCACTTTTACTTCTAAAGATTCAGCCACTAACATTATCAATGATGCACGTTTACGCCAGTAGGCTACATTCTCTCATCTCCTCTTGGTTTCTTTCACAATTCCTCCCTTAGCGGATTTCTTTCTCTCTTTCCAACTTCACATCATTGAGACCAACACTTACACAAAAACACACACACACAACATCAACATGATATATGTATTGGCTATATTATGTATCATAAACACTTTGTTTCCTATGACAAGCAATGTCAATGTTAGGCTATAATTTGTTCAGTCAATCCTCTCACAAACACAGACTCTAGTCATGTGGATTTTGACATGAAAAAATATGTGTTGCAGCCAAGTGTTTGAAAAAACCATGTTCTGTACTAGTGTAGGGTTCAATCAATTTTTTTAATTTAAAAAAACTTGTTTATAAGTCACAAAAATAACAATTATATTTTTTGACTGTAGTTTTTTGAGGTTGCAAGATTAATCGCACGTTGTGTAAATGTGTTGGCTTTAGTTGTTTTTTGTGCATTATCATCAAATTATATATCAAATTATTAATAATATTGAAAGGAGAAAAACATTATACAGGATTCATCAAACCTTTGATAAATTCCTCTCCTTTCATCAACCATTGAAAAGGAAAAATATTATAGAGGGGTTGACGAATATTTGTACTTGAAAATATATATAAGTTGTTACTTATTTTGACATAGAACATGCCACCGTATGAAACTATCTCATTCACAACTAGATTCTCAATAAGAATTGGTTTAAGGCATAATGTACCACTTTATTCCTCTATCCAAGCATGTGGTTGTACAACTAAGTCAAGTTTACCACACATATCCACTTCATTTGGGTGGGATGTCCCACTTCCTATGTTACTATGCACCGTGTATGTTCAATAAATAGGGACATCCTTTGTACCCCCCGCCACTTCCTTCCACTACGTTTAGGGTCATTGAGGTGAAGGAGAATTAACTACACATATGCTTAGATGTCAATTTAGATTTTGATGGAATTGAATTGCTCTGAGGAAATTGTGACTTATAATAACTGCCTTCATTTGTCATATATAAATGCTTGGCATTAGCACACTAAGTATATACGATGCATTTTCATGGCCATCACATAGTATGGAATGCGCATGTCTCTTCCAATTATGATTGGTACCCTAAACAAAAAATTTGCAACGGCTATTCATTCCACCACATTAGTTTCTTCATTGGAGAAATGGCCTAAACAAATACACGTCATGTATAACATTTTTTAGAGCCCATTGTTCAGACTCGTTTTGAATCCTAACGTAACTTCTCTAGACACTGTAGCGATATAGTGTTCAACCAATCATTATTGGATCCTCCCTTGAATTCCTTATTGTGAGATTCAACTTGAAAATTCTTGTTGTTAATATTTTGCAATTGAAATCCGAACTTTGTGGGGAGCAAATATACATGCTAAGAAATGCCATGTGTTAATGAGGTGCTAGTGCGTTATCTTTTCCTCCTTCAATGGATTTAATCTCCATTCAAAAAAAATATAAGAACGATTAGCATGTTACATGGTATAATCACAGACCATTCTTTTTTATACTTTTTATGACCTTACCCCACCATGTCATCATCTATCTAAGTTTGGACACATAAAAGACTATTGCAAATTAGTATTGTTGTGAAAGGCCCAATGCACATGAAGAACCAGTAACTAGTGGCAAGCAAGTCGATTAAAATAGAAAATAAAACTGATCCAAATTCAAATATTAAGGAAAATTTTGACAATCATAGAAGGATAAAATGAATATTCATTGTTTTTATTCAGATATAACCTATAATTTTGTTTTAGAAACACCAACTAACAACTCAAAAACTTGATTGGTTGTTTCCATAGTTCCCCCGTTGGTTGGAAGACGTTGTAACAATTGACATCCATGTTGAAAGTGTGATGTACCATAAGAAAGTTTTATTGGCTTCAATAACATGTGCATATCATGCCATTCATCAAGGTTATGGCGTTGAGGTACATGACTCGTTCCTTGGAAAGCTTAATTTCGAGACACTCAATTGAGTACCATCCCAACTTACACGAATGCCGCACTTTTGGGGTTTCGCCAAATTTTGGGCCATTGTTGTTCTTTACAACATTCAATGTCCTTCTATGTATTGATAACTTAGATCCAAGTCTCTCATTCAACATTCTTTGCTATAGTAGTTCACTCCGCAAGCCGCAAATTATGTGGGTACCCAAACAATCTTGGGAAGAAGGTTTGAGCAATTCTAGACATGGGCCTCCTTGTTGTCTTTGAAGACCAAATTGGGCCTTTAGCAGGACCTTTAAGAGTTAACCGACCATGACCAAATATGCAAGATTTTTGAAAGTTTGTGGAATGGAGCACAAAACCCTAGAAACAAAAGGGGACATAGATCAATAACCTATTCAAAATTTAGAACGAGAGCCAACCCCGACTACAAGTAGAAAAAACTATAAAATATAGTGGTCGGACTCACCCAAATAGAGTTATCAGTGTGATCTTTTGAACAGAGTGACTTATTGCGTTGACTTGCAATTCCAAGTTACCAAGATAAAGTCAATTTCACTTTTTGACACGTGGAAACGTGTGGAACCATGTGAGCGTATCTTCTTACTTATTATTAATGCATTAATTTATTTCCTCATGTAATTTGTTCCAATATTACTATAATTAGTTTCATAATCATGAAATATGTTAGAATAATTAGTGTTAGTCACATTAATGACCCTATTGAGTGTACAAACAACTTAAACTTATAGCGTGACAGGATTCGAAGACAATAGATGTTAAATTCATCATGATAAGCTATGAGTGCATTCGAGTATGCAATCTGAAAAAACTATGACACTGAGCACTTTCACTGTACATACTGTATCTAGGGTTTATGATTCCAGGTAAAAGGTAACAAAGTCACCAAAAATCCATTTTGTTTTGCTTTTTTAGATATGGGATTTACCGACTGGTCAAAGGCATATCCTCACATAAGGGGAGAGAGGGGATTATCACATACAAGTGTACTTCTCACTCGTCCAACATAAAAGCCCTTAAATAGTGTACAATCCATGGTTTACTTTGTTTCATTACATTCAAATATCTCCTAAGTCTTGCAGTTGACATTAAATTGGAAACAAGGTTGATGGTGGTCCAAGACGACCCTAAACTACTGGATGATGGTGGAGAGATACCCGAATCTCAAGGAAGAGGTTGACGGTTTGATTCCCGGATGTGAAATCTCCCCTCTACTTGACAGAAACTTGCCATGTGGTCAACTGCCTCATGTGCTTTGGCGTTGGCATGTTGGCCTTCTGTCTCAAAAAAAACAAACAAAACACACACACACACACACACACACACACACAAGGTTGATGGATGTAGTTACCACGTACTAATATGGCAGTCTGGACACTAACATATATATGAAGGTCCCTGCATGGTTGGTGGAATTCCAACACTCTCAAAGACAACCACGATGCCTTAGACTGATACTTGTACACCAAAGTTATACATGGTTTGACACCATAGTTAGTTTTAAAGACCCGGAATCGATCTACTCAAGGTTGTTTGAGATGAATCAACAACAAACCTACAGGGCTTCAATTTTTAATTTTTTAAATTTTTAATGTTGGATGGATGAGAGGTATGCTCTTATAAAATGTTTCATTTTCTCCATATGAGCGTACCTCTTGTTCATCCGATATAAAGGCCCTGAAAAGGTTACTTTTAAAATTTGATTTGACACCGGAATTAGCTTTAAAGATCCCCGATCAATCTACTTGAGGTCATTTGAGATGAATTGGCAACAAACCTATAGGGGGTTGAGTTTTAATGTTGGATGGATGAGAGATACGATCACATAACATCATCGTTCCCGAAACAATTCAAACTGAATATATCCATGGAATTTTTTTCCCTCTTTTTTCCCACTAAGGCCTACTTTTCTTTGGAGAACTCGCCTCATGGCCTTGTCGTGCAGTGAGAGGAAATTATCGCATATGAACATGCATCTCATTCACCCAACATAAAAAGTATTGAAATAGTATACATTCCATTGGAGTTTTTTTTTAAGAAGTTGAGTTGACATTGGAATTAGTTTCAAAGTCCCTAAGTTAGACTACTAGTCCATGTTGTTTGAGATGAAATGGTCACAAATATGTAGAGGATGAAGTTTTTGTGTTGAATGGATGAGAGGTATGCTTGTATGCGACAATTCTCTCTCAACCTCTCATGTAGCCAAGGTGGCACCACTCTTTTGAGTTTCAATAATACCATTTTGAAAAGAAGTCAACTATCAATTTCTTACAACATAATAAAAAAAAGTTAGATATTTCTATCTATAGACTAGATACTTTATGTCTATATATGATACTTAATATGGTGTTGATATGATTTTATACATTGTCAATATCTTAATATAAAATAAAATCATTATATCATTCATACCAACAATGGACACGAGGGAAGTGTTGCATAGGAGCATACCATCCATCCATGCATGATAAATATATCATCCATCCATGATAAATATAGCTTGTTTCATTCATATAGGACTTCACAACAAGGCAACCTTTTTCACACAAGAGTTGGACAATTTGCATTTTAAATCCTACAATAAAGTTATTCTTAAATAAGTAATGCCAACATAAATATGGAAATATCTATATTAAGTGTACAATAAAAACCGAGGATGAGTTGCGAACACGGATCGAACCGTCATAGACAAAAGAAAGGCTTTGTATTGATGTATCTGCCACAACAATAGGGTACATATGTTGTGAGTCTACAACACAAGGAGTCTTGTAAGCAACATCCTTAAACTCGAAACATACTTAACTAAGACTACCCATGGAAACATGGTTTCGGAACCTAAGGGCCACTTCACACACAAGCCAAGAGCCGTGACCATGAAATTGTGAGAGCCCAAAAGAAAGTGTCCAAAGGCCGTCCCAAGACACCTCCAAAACCATGTAGTGTGGTCACGGACCCTCAAGTGTATTGTGAAGTCATATGTGACCAAATGCTATTTCAAAGGATTTCTATTCATGTGGGTCCCCATACATGATAAAATACAATAAAACAACGGTTGTGAGGTTTTGAAATGCCATGGTCTCCCGGTTTTGTGTTAGGCCTACCTCCACAAGGTGGTTTTTGAAAATAGTCCAAGTGACCATGAAGCATGATCCATTTGATGCCATGTAGGAATCAATGTAGACTTTACATCCATTTGGCATTCACATACTCCATTGGTCCCTCAAGCGTAGTTTGAAGTGAACTTGGACTGTCTCCGCCTTTTCCACCAATGAGAGTGCTTGAAGTGCGTTGGTCACGGGCTCTCAGTCTCATATATGAAGTGGCCCTAAAGTACTCAATTCAACATCCGAGGACTCCTTTCCAACCTACCATTCTTTGTCTTATCTTATCTAATCGAGGAACCTTCTAAAAACCACTTCGAGAGTAATAGTCTAGTGGGACCCGATTTTGATTCACTAACCACAACCCTATAGATGCCATCCCCCATGGTAAGTGTCGTGAAACCTAATTGTCGAGAACACCGGGCATTGGTCCGAGACGACCCTAAACTACTGGATGATGGTGGAGAGATACCCAAATCTTAAGGAAGAGGTTGGCGGTTCGATTCCTGGCTGTGAAATCTCCTCTCTACTTGACAGAAACTTGCCATGTGGTTAATTGCCTCTTGTGCTTTGGCGCTGGCATGTCGGCCTTCTGTCTCAAAAGAAAAAAAGAAAAAAAAGAACACCGGGCATTGACCATGGTAAGTTCCATGAAACTTAACCCTCAAGATCATCGGGCCCTAGAATCGGGCCTCATCACTTTACATGGGACAAGGTTGGGCTCGAAAAAAAGTTCATAAAGTGGGGCCGGATTGAGGGCTTAAGGGACATGAATCAGGCCAGTGCTCAGGCCAGCCCCAAGCCATGTATAAAGCCGCCCTAAGTCCGAACTGTAAAAATCATGATGTAAAGTTACTATCTAAGAACTCCAATTAACATTCTCCCTTAAATTTGGTGATTGATAGGGCCCAAGGGTAGATGCCCACCTCTTCAAGGAATTTCATTTCCCAACACCTACCATCACAGTGTAGTAAAACTTGTCTTGTTAAAATTTATTGTTTATTCATTCGAACTGAATCTTAATAGAGTAATTTGGGATCTCTTACCATGATTTAGATGTTGATGTGGAGTAAAGTAATCTTAGAGCTCTACACAAGAATGAACATTTTCACATTCCATGTCGGTGTTGTAAACATTTTTCCCTCTTTGAGTTGGGCACATTCGACACTATTACCCAAGATGAAAACACAATTGATCAAATTATAAGACGTGTATGTCATCTTTTTCGATAATTTGGATCCCAAAGCAATATTAGATGTCCCAATTAATCTACAGAGATCCACTTGAGATGAATTAACTACAATCCTATGAGATTTAGGTTTCAACTAGACCCCCTTTACCTCAGTAAAAATGATGGGGGCCCAACTCAAAGAGATGGACATCTAGCCATGGCCAATGATAGGCCCATTATTGCAAGCTTTTAACATAAAAATAAAAATAAAAAATAACAATATTTATATATTTATATTCATGTGTGTAGTACGGTATGTATATGGATATATGTGCATAGTATTTATAGCCTCGCAATAAATACTGCAACATGTGTACCTAGTGAGAAGACTGTATAAGCCAAGTTTGGGCACTTACACGAATTTATTCAGTTGTACTTCATCGCTACTTACTATAGATTCTTGTATGAATGTGTTTATTGTAGTGCGTTGATACGTGCCTTCACAAAGAGGTGGCCTCTTAACCCATGCAAATTATATTGGGTAGAAACTAGATCACAAACACTTATAACTTTTGTGTATCAACCACAAAACTAAAATATACATAGTTATACATATACACACATATTTAAATACATGTTTTTATATAGTGATTTGTAATTTTGGTAGTAAATGTTTTGAAAGTGTGAAATGTCAATAAATCAGTGTGAGGCAACCTGATTGTAAATATCAATGTACATAGTTCCAAGTAGCGACTTTACATTCCAGAGAGAGGGAATTATTGCATATGAGCGATTCTCGTATGTGTAATTTCATCTCCTCCTAAATTTTCATAACATTACTCAGCTGATGAGATGTGTTCATGGGTCCAACAATAGATATGAGAATAAAGACTTCGAACGCTGGAATCCCACTGCTTCAGACTGAATTTGAAGTCATGGCAGCTAATCATAGCTCATCAACTATGTAATGTTGTGCCAGTAGGCTAAGTTCAATTGAAGTTTGAACTACACACCCAATTTTGGGCACGTACATGAATTTATGTGAATGTACAACTACAATGTTTTATGATATTTTATGTTACTTACTATTTGGAGTTATGTGATGCCACAAATTTTACTATATATTTCATTTTGTAATGAATAAAGTACATATAAATAGACTGAACATTGGCACAAATTAATTTGTGACATCATATAAATAGATTTAACAATCACATATAGATTAAAAAAACCGTATTACATAATTCCAAATATAGAATTACACCTTTCACACCTAATATTGTGGTTTACCATCTAAACTTACATGGTGCTTGTGAGCCCAAAAGGGTGCCCACATTTAGTCTTAGACCCTTGAAACGTTAGTTGATGCACTTTGAAGTAGCATGTTACTTCACAAAAATATAAAAAGAGTGAAATGTTAGTCTTAGAAGTACCATGTTGTAAGAGGCTAGGATGTGAGTTGTTATTGTGTTTTTACCTTCGGAAGGATTTGAGTGAATGAGGATAGGTAAGGAGAACTTGGATTGAGTAGTTAGTGAGTAGGCTAGTACAAATGGATGGAGACAACCAAAGTGACTCAAGAGGCAAGTGCATTCGAATTGGGATGAATGGAGGATCACATGGAGCGCACAAGTGGACCACCTCATCATGGCCACTTAATGGGGAAGGTCCAAGGAAGAATGCAAGGTGGAGGATAAGCAAATTCTCAAAGCACCAATCAAATCACGAGTTAAGCATCGTGGTTTGAATTAAGTGGTGAGCAACGATTTGGGAAAGTAAGGGGAGAAAGTTATGGCGGCGGAAAGCGAAGGAGGCTAAGTTTGGGTTGAAGCATCCCAAGTTTGGTAAAGTGTGGTAGGTAGAAAGCCAAGGCTAGTTAAATGTTCGAATTAGGATCCTTGTTGATCATTTGAGGGAGGAAGGCTTAGAAGATAGGATTGGCGCCTACTAAGTAGGAGGAAATCTCAAGGGCTTATCGTGAGCCTTGAGGGTGCTCACCCCCTCAAGCTTACTATATAATCCCTCATTCTTCCCTCACTCATCCTCTCTTTCCTTTGTGCTCCAAGGCACCCCACGAGTTATAAGTGTGGGTGTGGGAAGCCATATTGGAGCACATGTGTGTGCTTAGTTTTTAGTTTGAGAGCTAAGGCTTGTTAGCCTTGAAGAGGGCTTGACCTCTTGGTAGAATTAGTGTTGACGTGAAGGATTTTAAAGTTAATTCATGATTCCAATTTGTGGTACTTAAAGTTCATGTTTTGAATACACGTGGTTGCAAGTTCCATGTTTAAGAGTTGAGCACTTGAGGTTGTGATGAGTGCAAAAATATACTTGTGTGGATTAGTTAGTCTTAGTGAAGTTAGGAAATTCTCTCTCCCCCTCTCCTCTCTAGGATTTTAGGATTTTAGGATTAGAGAAGAATTGTGTGATTAGAAAGGGGTTGTTAGTAGAATTAGGAAAATTAGGTAGGAAGATTAGTTAAGGGCTTGAATAATTAGTGAGGTAGTTGGGGATTACAACTACAAAGTTGTGGGTTCATGAAGGAGCTGGGTTTATGAAGGAGCTGGGTTTGTTTAGTTAGAAAGTAAAGAGTTGGGTTTATGAAGGACCTGGGTTTGTTTAGTTAGAAGCTAAGGAGCTGGGTTTATGAAGGAGCTGGGTTTGTTTAGTTAGAAGCTAAGAAGCTGGGTTCATGAAGGAGTTGGGTTTATGAAGGAGCTAGGTTTATGTAATTAGAAAGTAAAGAGATGGGTTCATGAAGGAGCTTAGTAGATAGCCTACTTAATTAGCTCATAGACAAGTAGTTAGTTACATTATGCTAGTTAGTGTTATGTGTGGCTTTCACAAGTAAATGTATTTGAGATTGACTATAGAGAATAGTGTTTTTTAACACTTGCATCATCTCTTTAAAAATAAACCACGTGCACAAATTAATGGAGAATGTGGAGCACTCTCGCGATGGCAAGACAAAGGAAGCAAAGACCAAAGTTAAATCCAAGACCACTTGAAGGGTGAACCTTGCACTATGGACTCATCCAAGTCCAAATCCAATACCGCGGAGGAATGTGAGCCCAAACCCACTACTCGGACTACGGACGCTTAAGGGTGGGGGGTTTGGCCTCACATAATTGGTGCGTCCGCCGGGAGCGAAGCGGAAGGTAGTTACAAGACTTGGAGGCGACTAGGAGACTTGGAGGCAACTAGGAAAAATTGGAGACACAAACTTGAGAGAAGGGAAGGAGCACCCGAAACTCGGTAAGTATTCTCTCTTTGGGTTACATTTGAATTCATTGTATTTCAACTATTCCTTGGAATGAATTGCATTGTCAATTACGCAAATTCATTTTTGAGGAAGGAGCGCGGCGAAGGTACGTCCTCAACCTTTTTGGGGATTTGCTAAAAACTTAAAAGGAACCTATAACCGAGTAGCTCATTAAAACATTAGAGGGTAAATTCACCTTAGGACATTGAACTTTGACACTCACCTCGGGGTGAGTCTCAAAGTTTTGGGAGTTGTCATTTCATGCTCTAGATTAAATTAATATTTCACAAAGTTTATGGTGTTGTTACATTGAGTCACGATTGAGGGGAGTGCTAACTCACAGGGGGATGCGATTGCTCAAGGTATGTTTATTTCTTCAAAGTGAACTCATTAACTAATTAAGGAATGCCTTTTGTACTCGTGATTGTTGTTATCCGTTGTAGAGGGTAATTCCCGAATTGTGGATGGTGTGAGAAGTTGAAGGGTGAAGCCTCGACTTTTAACATAATCTACTCGGAAGGTCACCCCCTCACAATCGGTATTGTGGTGAGTGTTAATTTGCGGGAAGGTGCGGAGGTGATGCTCCGACTTAACCAAAAAATTAACATGAACATGCCTATCCCCTATTGGGATTCTTTCACCTAAGTGGGCTTGCAGGTTCTTTTCCTCACCTCCTAAAAAAATTATAACCACACCAAGACAAGTGAAAATATTAAGAGGGGAATTGCTAGGATTATGTGTGGTCAAGTGAGGGTCGATCGATTCTTATGGAATGCAAGGTAGGACTCGCTCACAAAAACCAAGTTTGATAGTAGGACTAGAGAAATCTACTCGAAAGAGGCGGTCCTCTAAAATCAGTGATAGATTAGAACAAGATAATGTTAGAATAGAGAGTTGTTTGAACGTTGAACCTAGGACTAGGTCAATTCTAGACACCTTAGAACTTGGAGCTCAACTTGAAGAGGAGATCACTCCCTCCAAATTGAGTGGTGAAACTTCTTCGGAAAATTACACACTTAGAGAAGAATTCCCGGTAGAAGTTGATAGGGGATTGTTGAATAGTTCACCGGTCACCATGGCCGAGGAACGGGGGATGGATCCACCACCCATACCCCCAATTCCGCCCATACCTCCTATACCTCCAATAGACCCATTGGTTAGGCCAAGAGGCCTACCAATTGTGGTTCCACAAAATTTAGCGGCGATGGATATACCATCTCATCTCCCTAAATTTTATGGGACCAAGGATGAGGACCCCTCTCGGCACATGGAACGGTATATCGAACGGTTGGCTAGCTTCCTCATAACCGACCCGGGTTATTGGTTAGTGTGGTTTCCTACCACTCTAGAGGGGGAAGCCTATGAATGGTATCGGGATCATGCCGAGGGACATTTTAGGGGATGGGAACAATTACAAAGGGAGTTTCTTAACGAATTTAGGCCGGAAGTGGGTCAAAGTACCGCATTAAGGGCATTGTCGTCATTGAAGCAAGGAAGGGAGGAAGAAATTTCGGCTTACATTAGGAGGTTTGATTTAGTGTGCACTAGATTTGTGGGTACCATGCTCAACGACGACACGCTAAAGCAATTTTTCATTCAAGGGTTTTTTAAGTCCGGAACTATTAGGGGTGTTCTAGAAAGGAATCCCTTGACCTTGGCGGATGCCAAGCGTGCGGCTAGAGATATTGAAAACTTGGATAAAGATCACGAAAGGCTATGGAGAAGGGAGGATGAATTGATCCCACAATTCATCCCCATACGCCCTAGGGTGGTAGCGGTAGAACCCGCTAAGTATGAGAACCAAATTCCATATGCCATTGTGGACACCGGCCCCCGACCTTTAGCGGTTAGGGAACCGGCACCTCTTTTGGCACTACCGGCCCCTAGAACGGATCCACACTTGGAGGAGGTTGAGAGAAGACTAGGTGCTAGCCAACTAGGATTCCAAGAGGCTATGATAAAACAAATGCAAAGCCTCACGGATCAAATGTCATTAATGATCCGGAGTCAACAACCGGGGCCTCCACCCCCGGTTGAGTCGGGTAGGCATTCTTCCGGATTATGGTGTGTCCAATGTGGCCAACCGGGCCACACGCGTCAATTTTGTAGAAGTGGACAAAACCGTGACCAAAGAGGAAACGGTAACCCACCTCAACAAAATCAACGAGGTCAAGCGCCACCTCACTATGGAAATGGAAGCAATAGAGGACCACAACCTAGAGGGCAAGGTGGCCAAAATTTAGAGAGGAAGGAATTTCATCCCTTTTGTGGAAGGTGGCACGCTCAAGGACAATGTTGGTCCGAAGGTCAAGAGTTTAATTGTAGCAATTGTGGAGGAAGTCATCCCTCGGATACGTGTCGCCAACCGGACAAAATAATTAATGTCCCTTACCCGGTGGCTAATCCACAACAACAAGCAAGGGATAATATGCGAGGTGCTAGGCCACAAGGAGTACCGGCCAATGAACTTAGGCCACCTAACTTATACTATGACCATAGTAATGCTAGGCAAACTTTTCATCCACCGGCGGGCTTGCAAACTACAACCGGTTACATTCCAATACAAAATAGACAAGGAGTTCCACCTAATGGTAGTAACGGGAGACAAGCGCCTCCAACGGATCCGGGACCATCTAACTCCCAAGATGTTAGGTTCATGGATGGAGTGTTGGAGGCCACATGTGATGACATGCTTCCTCTCCCAACGAGAATTGGAGAGGAGCAAAGTCAATGGCCTCCTCACACCAATGCTATTACATATGAGTTAGTGAAGGGTAAGGGTGTGGTTGAAGAAGCACCTGCACTAGCGGTAACTACTAGGGCTAGGAGAGGGGATGCCCCGTTGGAGGTAGGAATAGGAGAGCAAGGAAATTACTCTTCGGATGAAGAGATTAATCTCTCCGAGTTGGATAGGGTAGCTAGAAGAGCTACTAAGGATGTGGAGAGGGAAAATATAATTTTACAAGATAGGGAGAGGACTAATGCGGTACATGACTTGGATAATAGCGATGTGGGTGAATGGGAAGGACCGGGGGTTCCCGTAGACGAATTCGACGTAGTGGGTAATTCTAAGGTGGAAAGATCTACCGGGTACGACTTGTGGGCGGATCTTAGTACACTCAAGGCGGATATTACTTTCGGCCAACTATTGGAAATTTCACCCACGGCAAGGAAAACATTAAAGGAGGGAATGCCGGTACACAAGAGGATGAGGAAGGTGAAAGCTAAAATAGCCGCTAGGATCCAATCACAAGGTGGAAGAGACGTGAAAGCTATAGAAATAGAAGTTGTTATAGTAGATAAGGTGGTTCCTAATGTGCTAGTCGACGGAGGGAGTAGTCTAAATATACTACCGGAGGATACTATGAAAAAATTGGGACTTGGACTCACGGGGCCTTCACCTTTGGTCATAAATATGGCAAATCAAAGTTCGACTACGCCTTTGGGGATGATCAAGGATTGTAGAATGACTACGGGAGGCAAGGAGTACTTGGTCACCTTCCATGTCATTAAAATGCACTCCAACAAGGACACCTTCCCCATTTTGCTAGGTAGGCCTTGGTTGCGGATGGCGAATGCTATGGTCAATTGGGGTGGACCTAAACCATCCATCACTTATGGTCCGGAGGGTAATAGGGTCATAGTGTCCATTGGTTCATTAGAAGGATGGATGAAGAAGGAGATGTATTTGCCATTGGAGAAGGAAATTGATGACTTAAACGAGAATGAGATTGGCAAGGCATTGGTGGGAGTCGTCCATCCCGAAGGTCAAAGGGTTGTTATAGATTCGGGCTCGGGAAGTCTAGGTCCTAATTTTTACAATTATGGGGATAATGGGGATTATGCCCAATGGCTAAGGGAGTACCCCGAGTCCGAGGTTGATGTAATGGTTACATTTCACCAAGTAGGCTTAGGGAGTGAATTTCCTAGTGTTAGTTTAGGAGAGGGCTCATTGTTGGAGCCATGTGAGGTGCTCACCGAGGAAGAGTGGGTTAGCGGTGGGTTAACACCTTGGGTAGATGACGTGGAAGAGGGTGAGGTTAGTTTAATTCATGTAGATGGGACTCAAGAGGAGGATGTGATTATTGAGTCATCGAAATTGGAGGAGCCTTTACATTTCAAGACCACGTCTACGGGGATAGTTGTAGGTCAAGATGTGAAAGATTACCCCAATGTGCCTTCCGATTGGTATCGGAACAAAGAGGAACAAGCACATGTGTCGGAAGCGGATTGGCGGTACGTGGATGTGAAATTAAAGAATGGAAAAACCCGACAAATGAAGATGGGTTCCAAATTGGGGGAGAAAGAGGTTAGGGAGTATAGCAATTTGGTGGATGAGTTTAGTGATACTTTTGCATGGTCCTACGATGAGCTTAAGGGAATTCCTAGGGAAATGGTAGAGCACCGGATTCCTTTAATTCCGGGGGCGAGGCCAATTAGACAAAAGGAGAGGAGGATGAATCCTCAATTGCAATTGTTGGTGAAAGCGGAATTGGAAAGGTTATTGAAGGCCGGGTTTATCAAGCCGGTGGAAATCACGGATTGGGTTTCTCCTATGGTCTTAGTAAAGAAAAAAAATGGGAAATTAAGGGTTTGTGTCGACTATAGGAAATTGAATTCGTGCACACAAAAGGATCACTTCCCCTTACCTTTTATCACCTTGTTGCTTGAGGAGGTTGGAGGTCATTCGCGATATACCTTTATGGATGGGTATGCGGGTTATAATCAAATTTCCATAGCCCTCCAAGATATCCATAAAACGGCTTTTACTACACCTTGGGGTACTTTTGTGTGGGTAGTGATGCCATTTGGGTTATGTAATGCCCCGGCTACTTTCCAACGATTAGTAATGTATATCTTCACCGACTTGTTGTTCAAATCCATGACCGTCTTTGTGGACGATTTTAGCACACAAAGTAATGTGGACGATCACCTACATTGTGTTAGGGAGGCATTGGTTAGGTGTAGGAAGATGAGGTTAGCATTGAACCCGGATAAGACATTTTTGGGAGTGAATAAGGGAGTGTTGTTGGGTTATGTTGTTAGTGAGAAAGGTAGAGAACCCGATCCGGATAAGATTGCGGCCATAAGCGACTTGGCAACTCCAACCAATTCCAAGGGGATCTCTAAGTTGTTAGGACATGTGGGATGGTACCGGGAACTTATTCCTAATTTTTCAAAGATAGCGGTGCCCATTACCCATTTGCTCAAAAATGATGTCAAATTCGAGTGGACGGATGCTTGTCAAAAAGCCTTTGAGGAATTGCGGGATAGGTTGAGCACCTATCCGGTGTTGATACCACCCAATTGGGGTAAACCTTTTCACGTCTATTGTGATGCTAGTAATGTGGCAATAGGGAGTGCGCTTTGTCAAGCAACGGGAGAAAAAGAGAAGGATCAACCTATAGCTTATGCGAGTAAGCAATTGACCCCCGCCGAAAGAAACTACTCTACAACGGAGAGGGAGTGCCTAGCCATGGTGTTTTCCGTTAAAAAGTTTAGGCATTACCTCATGTGCAACCCGGTTGTATTTTTTGTTGACCACATGGCTATCAAGTATCTAGTTAACAAGGCGGAGTTAAGTGGTAGGTTAGCTAGGTGGGTTTTGTTATTAGAAGAATTCGACTACACGGTGGAATATAAACCGGGTCGTATGCATTTACAAGCGGACCACTTGTCTAGGTTGTCGGAGGAGATAGGAAAAAATCCGGTAAATGATATGTTAGTAGATGATAGCCTCTTTGTGGTCACTTCTACACCGGAGTGGTATGCGGGCATAGTGGAATTTCTAACAACCCACAAGTTGCCCAAAGAGTGGACAAAAGAAGAGAGAAAGAAGGTGAGGGTAAATAGTAGGCAATTTGTTGTAGTGGGCCATAGGTTGTTTAGAAGGGGGTCCGATGGTATTTTACGACGATGCGTGTCAAAAACGGAGGTTGAAGCGATTTTAATCGCTTGCCACGATAGCGCTTGCGGCGGTCACTTCTCGGGTCAACTCACCGGGCAAAAAATACTTAGAGCGGGCTACTTTTGGCCTACACTATTTAAGGACGCCCATGACTATGTAAGGAAATGCGACGCTTGCCAACGGTATGCCCGAAACGACCTTAGAATGGAGATGCCTTTACATGTATCATTACCCTTAATTCCTTTCGAAAAATGGGGCATCGACTATGTGGGTGAGGTCCATCCCCAATCTTCAAAAGGAATGAAATATATTGTGGTGGCAACCGAGTACCTCACCAAGTGGGCGGAAGCCAAAGCGGTGAAGACCGACACGGCGGAACACGCGGCAACATTTATGTACGAAAACATAATTTCGCGGTTCGGGGTGCCGAAGATCCTAGTAAGCGATAGGGGTACTCACTTTTTGAATGACTTGATTCGAGAGATGACAGAGAAATTTAAAATTGATCACCGGAAGACTACTCCCTACCACCCACAAACCAATGGACAAACGGAAAGGGTTAACGGAATTTTGGTGAGTATACTACGCAAGACGGTTATAGACTCGAAGCGGGATTGGGATACGAAACTAACGGCGGCACTTTGGGCATACCGTACAACCTATAAGGTAACTACGCGTGCTACACCATTTTCCTTAGTCTATGGTCTTGAAGCGACACTACCAATCGAATATGAAGTCGAGTCACTTAGGGTGGCCGTGAGTACGAGACTTACCGAAAGTCAATCCTTACGAAATCGACTAACCGATTTGGAAGCACTTGACGAAGGGAGGAGAATGGCGGCTCAACATATTGAGGCAATCCAAAGAAGGAGAAAGATTACTTTCGACAAACGACATAAGAGAAGGGCCCTAACACCGGGAATGATGGTCATGATTCAAGACGCACGAAAGCTTGAATTTCCGGCGAAATTCGATGCGGTATGGTTAGGACCTTACCTTGTCTATGAGGTCTTTCCTAATAATTCAATTCAATTGGAAACGTTGAATGGTGAGCTCTTTTCTACCCGTACATCGGGAAGTAGATGTAAGGAGTACCGAGCTTGACTAGGCAACTTATCCTTGGAGCAAGAGATGTTTGGATTCATCCCCCGATGGTCGCCAATTATGTGAGCCCAAAAGGGTGCCCACATTTAGTCTTAGACCCTTGAAACGTTAGTTGATGCACTTTGAAGTAGCATGTTACTTCACAAAAATATAAAAAGAGTGAAATGTTAGTCTTAGAAGTACCATGTTGTAAGAGGCTAGGATGTGAGTTGTTATTGTGTTTTTACCTTCGGAAGGATTTGAGTGAATGAGGATAGGTAAGGAGAACTTGGATTGAGTAGTTAGTGAGTAGGCTAGTACAAATGGATGGAGACAACCAAAGTGACTCAAGAGGCAAGTGCATTCGAATTGGGATGAATGGAGGATCACATGGAGCGCACAAGTGGACCACCTCATCATGGCCACTTAATGGGGAAGGTCCAAGGAAGAATGCAAGGTGGAGGATAAGCAAATTCTCAAAGCACCAATCAAATCACGAGTTAAGCATCGTGGTTTGAATTAAGTGGTGAGCAACGATTTGGGAAAGTAAGGGGAGAAAGTTATGGCGGCGGAAAGCGAAGGAGGCTAAGTTTGGGTTGAAGCATCCCAAGTTTGGTAAAGTGTGGTAGGTAGAAAGCCAAGGCTAGTTAAATGTTCGAATTAGGATCCTTGTTGATCATTTGAGGGAGGAAGGCTTAGAAGATAGGATTGGCGCCTACTAAGTAGGAGGAAATCTCAAGGGCTTATCGTGAGCCTTGAGGGTGCTCACCCCCTCAAGCTTACTATATAATCCCTCATTCTTCCCTCACTCATCCTCTCTTTCCTTTGTGCTCCAAGGCACCCCACGAGTTATAAGTGTGGGTGTGGGAAGCCATATTGGAGCACATGTGTGTGCTTAGTTTTTAGTTTGAGAGCTAAGGCTTGTTAGCCTTGAAGAGGGCTTGACCTCTTGGTAGAATTAGTGTTGACGTGAAGGATTTTAAAGTTAATTCATGATTCCAATTTGTGGTACTTAAAGTTCATGTTTTGAATACACGTGGTTGCAAGTTCCATGTTTAAGAGTTGAGCACTTGAGGTTGTGATGAGTGCAAAAATATACTTGTGTGGATTAGTTAGTCTTAGTGAAGTTAGGAAATTCTCTCTCCCCCTCTCCTCTCTAGGATTTTAGGATTTTAGGATTAGAGAAGAATTGTGTGATTAGAAAGGGGTTGTTAGTAGAATTAGGAAAATTAGGTAGGAAGATTAGTTAAGGGCTTGAATAATTAGTGAGGTAGTTGGGGATTACAACTACAAAGTTGTGGGTTCATGAAGGAGCTGGGTTTATGAAGGAGCTGGGTTTGTTTAGTTAGAAAGTAAAGAGCTGGGTTTATGAAGGACCTGGGTTTGTTTAGTTAGAAGCTAAGGAGCTGGGTTTATGAAGGAGCTGGGTTTGTTTAGTTAGAAGCTAAGAAGCTGGGTTCATGAAGGAGTTGGGTTTATGAAGGAGCTAGGTTTATGTAATTAGAAAGTAAAGAGATGGGTTCATGAAGGAGCTTAGTAGATAGCCTACTTAATTAGCTCATAGACAAGTAGTTAGTTACATTATGCTAGTTAGTGTTATGTGTGGCTTTCACAAGTAAATGTATTTGAGATTGACTATAGAGAATAGTGTTTTTTAACACTTGCATCATCTCTTTAAAAATAAACCACGTGCACAAATTAATGGAGAATGTGGAGCACTCTCGCGATGGCAAGACAAAGGAAGCAAAGACCAAAGTTAAATCCAAGACCACTTGAAGGGTGAACCTTGCACTATGGACTCATCCAAGTCCAAATCCAATACCGCGGAGGAATGTGAGCCCAAACCCACTACTCGGACTACGGACGCTTAAGGGTGGGGGGTTTGGCCTCACAGTGCTATACTTCTTACTATGCTAATTATCTCAATAAGTGCATGTTACTATTTGGAGTTATGCAATGCAATAACCTCTTACTCGAGAGGTCAATTTTTACCAACAAAAGTTCCATAGGTTGTTTAAACATTATAGAACATAAATGACTTTTCCTATTTAAAGTATTACATTCTCATTAAACACTTATAGCACTACGTAACTTGGAATAGTAACACACACTAATCAATGTAGGAGTGTCATGTTTTACCAAGTAGTTATATTATATCCCTATTGTGCATATTATTTATTTATGTATTAAAAAATATAACGCTTTCAATTTTGTATATATATATATATATAGAGCAACATCTAACTCCAAATGGTAAATCACGTGAACATGTGTGAAAGGTGTACATAGTGACACTTAACGAGTGCATAAGTGAATTGCACTTTCTAAGCTAGAGTAGAGGCATCCATAATCGATTGTTTAAGAGATTTTGCGCCAAATCTGGAGACGTATAAGACCGTACAATATCTTCCCGTGTAGGAAGATAGAAATCACGAGGATTGCTTTTTTTTGGGTAATTTGATTCCTTAAATTAAAATCACTGTGAATTGTTCAAGCCAAAAGTTGGGCCGAACACATTATTAATGTCTAGACTCTACCATAATTGCTCATCTTGAGACGAATTCTTCCTCACTTCAGCACTCAAAACAAGGGACATGTGTCATGGCACTATCGATTCCCAGGTGATACTATAACCGAAGTTGGAGACTTAGGGTTGGTTTCCATGTAGGTTGCTCACCCACCATATTCGAGTGGAAATGTAGATGCCACCACGTGGTATCTACAATTTCCGCTCAAATATGGTGGGCAAGCAACCTGGATGGAAACTAACCCTTAGAAAGCGTAAAACGTGGAGCCTTATTTTAACCACCTACAAAAAGAAATTACCGAAATCAATCCCAACTTGATCAAAATTATGGCACCCTATAGATTCATGGTGGGGTCATGATCGGGAACATGAGGTTTCACTCTACTTATTGTTTGCAAAGGCTTGAGGACCACAAAGGAATAAAAACAATAACTTTTAAGGTCAAGGCACCCATAGTCGACCGTGTCCATTTAACTGCTCACCAGGGTCATGTACAATGCCGACATGGATAAGATCTATAATTTTTAGGCGAACGAATTGAAGGTTTATGTGGTGGCAGCTTGCAATTGATTGCCCCCTCATAAGAGTTTCAACACTTGTCGTAGCCAAGCATTAGAGTTTAGATGAGCGGTTATGGGTTAACCTATAGATCGACTATGTGTTACCCTAACTTTACCACTTCAAATTTTGTAAAAAAATCCATATTCATGAAATTTAAAATTGCATTCTCCTTGGAATTTTATTTCTCTTCATGCGAAAAATAATCCCCCGCTATTATTCCTTTATAACATAATTAAGCAGCGTGCGTTTGTTCTAGTGCAAATTCAGGCTTGATATGAGTCTCCTTGCACTAACTTAGGTTGGGACATCCCATGGTTGTATTCTTAGGGCCCACACGAACGAACACACAACTGCTTAAAATGTTATGTCCTAAACAAATGCAAATTCTCTTATTTTATCCGCTATAATATAGATGCCTCGACCCTAACCCTATCCAAGGTGGGATTTGGAGACGTGGCAAGCACATGACACGTGGCCAGCCATCACTGGTGGTTCCCCGGCTTACCAACCTCACCTAGAACCTGGGCATAGGATCACTTGGCTCCTTGCATGGTCCTCAGTAGGTTGGACCTTGAAGACCAATGTGAAGGTTCTTGGTCCCACTCCTCTAGTGTGCCCGTTAATTACGTTATTTGCCTCAAAAGATGTGCCCCGCTCGTCTATGTTATATTACCCCAAGGGGGAGTTGGTAGCTAGGTTGAGTCCCACAAACTACACTGAATACTGTATTTAATGCCATGACTTTAGTACTAATTTGTAAACCGCCCGTGTAATGTCACCAACACTAAATGTAAACCTAACATTGAAATTCAACGTCATTCCTTGTAAAAGAAAAAAGTTCTTTGGGCATCAAAGATTAACAATGTTGCAATTATAATTGTCATCGAGTCACTAACTGTTTTTTTCATCCAAATTTCAATCATCTATGACAATATTTCATCACATAATTGTTAGGATGCACAATACACCAAAGTTTGTTTCGATGATTAACATGGATTCCATCCAAATTTCAATCACCCGTGACAATACTTGTAGAGTTATTCACAAGAAGTGTTGTTAGAAAAGTTACCATGGTGACATAAGATAATATATGACACTAAATGGGTGCAAGCATAGTAAAGTGGACCAAAAAAGTGCTCTGGTATATGAAAGCCATGATTTTCTTGGTCAAATGCCTATAAGTAGTAGCAAAATGTTGTTTAAAATAGATTATTTTTCATGATGACCTCTATTGTTAAGTTAGGTACCCAAATATAGAATATCAATATGAGATCTTCAAAACCTATCATCAAAAGTGACGCGTAAAAGCAACTGACTAAATATAGTTTTGAACGTAAATTTCATGACCTTAAATATTTTGAACTTGGAATTTTTTTTCATATTCCTTGAATTCATTATAAACTTGAGGTCATCGTAATTTTTTTTTCAAAAATTCATCAATTTAATGTAATGTAATTGTATTTTAAACAAGTTTTTGACAATTATCTTTTCAATGACACCCACTTGCACCACCACTTGCACCGTCTTCTAAAATACATATACATTGTTTGAAATTATTTTTTGTGAACATAAATTGCTTGGCTTTGTAGATTTATATGTTTTCTAAATGTTTATGAATTTTTATTTCATAAAATTCAAAGTTAGTGTATTGTTTTGGATCACTTTCACTTAAACCTGAGCAAGGATCAAGAGCTGTCCACTTTACCATGCTTGCACCCAAATACAATATTTTATGTGGTAATTGTTTGGAATAAGGTGGATGGGTCTTAAATAGTGTCTTTTTCCAGCTTGCTCACCTCTCCTAGGATATTAGACATGCGATTAGTATGAGATGGTTAGCAAATCCAAATTGAGGTTGGAGCCACTTTCCTCATTAAATTTATAGAGTTCGTATGATATTTTAATCATCGTCAAAGTGAAGATCCTTGTGTTCGTTAAATGGTCATCCGATTATGTTGACTATTGAGTATAGGTTAGTTATCTTACCTTGAGCATGCAATCCAATCTCTTTTAAAGATATGTCTTTATCGTATCTGTCCTCAGAGCCAAACCAAACCACATACGACTCAAATATAGGAGTCCAATTAAGAGAAATAACCGAATTAGGCACATGTACATTAAAATTTGCCACATGACGTGTTAGCATTCATCAATAGGTAACCCCCTGGGACCATGAAGTTTAGGAGGGGTTGTTGGACATGAACCATTCTAACCCCCGCCCTCCAGACCTTCATATGATGGAGATTGAAGACCTTGATTGAGGGTAAGGGGAGGGACAAGGGTTGTGCTATGGGAAAGTCATCCTCTTCTCCAATCCTAGAGCGCCACCTCATATTGGTAAGTGACTTCGGTTTGACACAAGAATGTATTTTGGATTGAATTTGTCAAATGCCATGTTGACATTCATCAATATCGCATGATGTACCTTTTCAACACTCTAAGTGTTCGACCAAACCATGTTTTTTTTTATTACCGACCTTGATTTTATTTGGTGCGAAGTCTCACCCGGTACCAATGGGAAAGCGAATTGTTCGAGAAGAGTCGGACCCAAAACTTGCGGCCCCATCTCGGAGGCCTAGGGCGTGACAAAAGCCTTGGCCACCCTTATCTGTGTGACAAGTTGCAGTACATGTGCCATGTTGAGCTCGATTCATGAATGCATACGACATGGAAAGGTATGTGTAATAGGTCATGTACTTAATGGGCCGCATGATCTTCACCAAAATGTCATGCACTTTGTCACCTAATGACCCAAATTAGTGTGGGTATTTGGGTGGGCCTCAAACTTCTTCTTGGAGTGAAAAAAATGTTTACTCTCTACTACGAATGTTGACTCAATTACCCAACAATGTTGGGGAGTTGGGTGGCCCATGAGGGGCTGATCACACCGGCCAGTTCCGACACCATCCGTCAGCATCTCCGGCTGTAATAGTGTGAAAAGTGGTGGGTCAACATCTATTTCTCAACATAATCCCCAACAATTTCACGGCTCGAACCGGACGGAAAGTTTGGTGTGATCGGGGCATGAATTTTGCTGCAAAGATGCTGAGAATATTAGTAAGCATGGTGAAAAAGTAAACAATGTGATGTTGAGATTAGTGTCAAGCGAAGAGTAAAGTACTCATTAAAAAAAGTGTATTGAATAAATCCTTAAAATAGATTTTCCAAGTAATTTTTAGGTTGGAAGTCAGCTCCTCCGCTTACTCATGTTATGGATGATGCTAAATTTGTCATCTTGCTAAGAACCGAGTATTTCTTTTATTATGAGATTGATTGAAACATCATTCATAACATTGCATATCTCCTTGGTTATGTTCTATGACACTAGGTATCACATGAGCCTAATTCTCCTATAACCATTGCACGTCTCCTATAACCTTGTTTATGGGTACACTCAAATTGTGTATTGTGAATTTTTTAACAAGCAACTGCAAATTAATAGAGTATTATAGAGGGCTCTCTATTTTCATTTTTATTTCTACTAGAATGTGGTTTCCGCGTGGGATACTAGTGGGTCTTAGCAAATTTGAACATGACATGTGAAAAAATTTGAGGGGTATATACAAATGTGTGTCATAATAGAGGGCCCTCTGCAATACTTTAATTGCAACATCTTCCTTTGGAAAAAGGTCATCATGTAGATGCTTAGTGATGTCATGTTCTCATTACACCGTTCATATTATGTAGTGTCATGTCCACTATTGGCAAACGGTCTAAAATAGATATTTACAAGTCTAGTATGTATTCTCCAAAATGATATAAAATAGATTCTCCAAAATGGTATGTATTTATTTATTGTGCATGATTTGAAATTATTGATTTTGGGTGGAGTAAACGATTTTAGCATTAGATACCTTGACATCATGATTGAGAAATCTTACTTTGTTCAGCCAATCACATGATATAGAAACTTGACCCCCTCGGCCCCAAAAAAGAAAAAGAAAAGAAAGTCACGTAAACAACAATTACAACGAGGCAAAGTATTATGTTGGGATGTGTAAACTCATCCATTGTAAGATGAAAATGAAATTCATTATTTACGAATCAAACTTACACATTATGCGGTCCGAGATGACCCTAAACTACTGGGTGATAGTGGAGAGGTACCCATTTCCAAATGAAGTGGTTAGCGATTCGATTTCCGCTGTGAAATCTTCTCTCTACTTGACAAGAAAAACGAAAAAGAAAAAGAAAAAGAAAAAGAAACAACAACAACAACAACAACAACAACAACAACAACAACAACAACAACAACAAGAAGCTAGACAGTAAACCCCACCATGCACCAAGAAGATTCTTGAACAGGGTAGGACCAACGGGCTCAAATTCACATCAGATTGCCCGACGTTGGTTGTTTATTTATTCATTCATTTACATATTGTGCTCCAATACTATAGGGTAAGTGGCAGTATTGGATAAGTAACCTACTACATGTAGGGGTAAGTGACCTAATGACATAATAGCGTCCCATTCAAATCTAGTGGGACTAAGTCAGGATGAAACAATAATAATAATAAGTTGCCTAAATGGGTTTGGTTCAGGTTACAAAACGCCACGGTTTCCTCGTTTCGTTTTGTCGTATCCAATGTCAACATCTAGCCTTGTATTGCCCTTGGAGTTGGTGGTATAAGAGCACACAACAAGTCCACATGACAACCGTTGAATATTAAGCAAGAAAAGGTTGCTTGTTAGGTGTTTATTTCGTTGTGGCCATTGTTGGATGCCCAATGGCATGCATGCAACACCCATGCAACAATCTAACATAAGGTGTGTTTTTCATCTTTTAGTACACTCGTGGTATTTGTCTCCATGCAAGAGCAAAAGCATGTTAAGGGTATGTTTACACTAGTGACCAATAACCATGACTACTGCATTTTGTAATCTCTTACTGGTAGAAAAATGAGTGGTGGTCCTACTTCACATTACACAAGGTCACTACACTAACCCTGATATTTAGTGTCACTTACTATTTGGAGTTACACGGTGCTATATCTTTCTATTATCGATGTAACTTTTTACGAAGCAAAGTTGTTGATGTTCTATAATGTCCAAAGAACCAATTTGACATTTGTTGGTGAAATATGAGATATATAGTTGATAGATATAGTATTGTGTAATTCCAAATAGTGAGTGACACTAAATATCATGCTTTGTGTAGATGGAGAAAATTGGATGAGAAAGTGATAGTGACATAAAATCCTACATGTCTAGAAATAGACAATATTTGGTGGTTACTTGGATTATGCAGTGAGAGAACCCAATTATATGGTCTCCGTGGAAAACAACATCACCATGACACACTAATTTATCAATTTTTGTTATTATCCATATGTACTTTGTAGTTGTTTATATTGTCATTAGGAGCATTGCATCCTAGCCTAAGTCCGCTTTACACTATGTCACATTATTATGGCTTTTGAAAGCAATGTGCATTTCTCTTGGTCATGGTCTACGGACCAGTGTCCGTGACCACATGATATCCTAAATTATTTTGTTTCATGGCCCTTGGTCACGTGTGTAAAATGGCCCTAAGTTAGTAGCATCACAATGGGCGGGGTTTCAATTGAGTGTGTGAATAACAATTAGGGATATGGCCGTTTCATGGGATTTGGGTGTGTGCTTTTACTTTTTGGAAGGCTTCTAAGACGCTAGAAACACATCAAAGGGAATATATAGGTCAACAATTCGTAGTGGAAAGTGAATAAGACCATGCAAACGGCCTTTGCTATATATCATCATGGACATAGTCCACCTATGAGAATAGGTATTAGGCTGCCCCCACGCCCATGTCAACGCAGACATGGAAGAGGAGTGGTGAAAGAATATTGCACATGAATGGAAAACCACTAATGTTCTTTCTTTCTTTCACCATGGGCACATCGGTTGTTTTCATGGTCAAATGTTGATACACCTCGACAAATATTGAACAACCTTAGGACTCATGACAAACAATATAGCAAACTGTTGGAAACCTACCCCTAACACATTTATGGTTTATTCATCCCAACTTAATCTTGCCCGACCGATTCATGATGCTGATTTTGGAATCAATCAAAATGTTAAAGATCCAAAATTACGAATTGGAAGGAGTTCTCAACTTTCTCATCTCCAACTTACACAGTTGCCGCACACCCTTGGCCATTGTCAAACGAACTCCGTCAGAAAATCCGAGATTTGAACCCCGCAATGAGGAGCCCATTGTACCATGAAGTAAGCAACCCCCTGTAAGTTCAGGACTCACTCACCCCAAGACTAATTTCACAAGACTAATTCAAGCTCGATGCCACTTTCTTTCATGACAAGAAACCCTAAAATATCAAAATTGCGGAACTATGTAGAAGGCATTCCTAACGTTTTTAACATTGAACCTGCACAGCCGCCCTTTGAACCTTTGGCCACATTGGCGAACTCCATCAATTGTGACCCCGTGGTCATTCCCGGTCAAAACTATAGCCCTCAAGCACAGAAGGCAGTGTCCAGGGAGATTTGTCAAGGGCAACAATCAGTCAAGATCTGAGTCTCTCCAAGTCCAACCAGTTATATGTTGTGATATTTTGGTATTTTCTTTATTAATTAGAGGTATATTTCACGTATTCCTCTAAAGCAATCGGTAACTTTTTCTGGAACTCTTGAACGAGTCAACCGGTTATTTCTCAAACTCAACTGGCTCATCTGTAACTAGGTTCTCTCTGTTCATTGGTAAAAGGCCCTTAATGAAGGTGGGCCCCACACGGGCACATTGGGAACCCAACCTGTAATTTACACATATAAATGCAAGGGCTTGCAGTGTCCGGGGAGATTTTTGGGTTGATCAGTGAAAATCCCAGTGTTTTCCGAGTCCAACCAGTTATGTGTTGTGATCTTTTGGATTTTGTTTACTAATTTGAGGCATATTCCATAGATTCCTCTAAGATGATCGGTAATTTTGCAGAAGTATTGAATCTCAACTGGTTATTTCTCAAACTCAACCGGTTCATCTGTAACTATGTAGTGGTCAGTTCTCCCCGTTCATTGAAGACTTGAGAGGAGTAGCCCATAGTGACGAGCCAAATGCACATGTGGGAACATATGGTAGAGCCAGGTGTGTGTGTGTGTGTGTGAGAGAGAGAGAGTCTGCAGTGTGTGAGCAAAAACCTAACCTCTGTAAATGTATGTATCATTCATCCCAGCTTAAATTCACTGAACTAATTCGATGTTTCCTAATGGGTCATTATAGGATAATAATGCTAATTTACCGAATATCTACTAAGCTATAAGTTTATGACTGACCTATCCCCAACTTCATCTCCAGGGGAGGCCCCACACGTTCAAATATGCCGGTTTTGGAACGTAGTTTAGTAAGCCAAGATAAGAGAATTTTGACCTTGGCACGTGCCTAATTTCGAGAAGTTTGGTTTCAAGGTTGGTCCCCCCCCCTTTTTAATTTGTTTGGGTTAAAACCGTTCGTTTCCAACTCCGATAAAAAATAGGCAGGTTTTAAACCTTGCAAAATGTCGCCTTGGATCGGAGTTGAAAACATACGATTCTACTCAATAATAGAGGGACACACCTCGAAATGAAGCTCCTTGAAGTTAGGCACATGTCAAGGCCGATTTTTTTTATATATAAAAAAACTTGGTTTACCAAACAACATTTCAAAACTAACGTTTTCGAATGTGCATGGCCTCCCCTTCAGTAGGCCAATTTGGGATCTTTTGATGCTAATTTCAAGACCAAATATGCTTTAAAGAAAATCCCAAACTATAAGGATTTTCCAACCTTTTCATCTTCAATATACATAGCCACCACCAACTTAAGGTAGATGAGGCTAATGTGGACACCTCCAACTTTGTGGAAACATATAGCGGATGGATTCGAGCATTAGAAGCTTGAGCATGTTAGCAATTGCAAACCATGATGAGAGAATTTGAAATCGCCAAAATTGGAGATGAGGAAGGTGTTGATCTAGGCTCCGGAATCAAAGATTCTCTACTTCCCAATGTGGTGTTATAGGGGGGGGGGAACTCTTTTATCGTTCAATGTTGTGTAAGTGGACAACATCATTAGTAGATTCTGCATGGTCATTTGCCAATGAAAACCAAGTTAAATACCAATATTGGATGTGTCATGTCTCTAAAGTGGTCACATGTAAGATAAAATGTTGCCGTTTTTTTGTTTTCCATTATAGAATACCCATAAGACAAGTTGGTTAGCACCTCACAACCACATGTCGCCTCCTAATTTACCCACCTTAGGTGCAAAAATCAAGCGTGTCATATCTTGGTGGATAGCACTCCTAATTATGGGGGATGGTGGGTGTGGTTTGACTTTTGTGAAGGTGACTAACCCAAATATCATCAAGGCGGCAGCTATATCACCATGTATTACTCACTCACCGAATTAAAGCGATTGTATTGCTAATTAGGAGCCAAAAATAGGCGTCTGATTAAGGAAGCTAACCGAATTAGCCTCGTCTACCTTACTCCACGTCGATGGACTCCATTAACACCCGTGTTTGTCATTCCCTGGTCAAAATTGCATCCTCGTGAATGAAAGGCCCCTTAATGACAATGGGACGCAATGGGCACCACCACCCACACTGATTATCCCATTTAGTGAGGGTGGGCTAATAGTGCGTGTGGGTAATTAGTGAAGGTGATACTAAATTTATGTGTGCTATGAAATTAGTGGCACAAGAAGATCTAGGGTGTCGGGAGCTCAAAGTATCAAAAGTGCCAAAAACTCTCAATACAAGCTTTCTTTAGTTTCTCGGGGTTAAGAGATGACTCAGAAGTGAGTGGCGTCGACTGAGAAGAAGAAGAAGAAGAAGAAGAAGCCTCTTCAAGCTCACCAAAACAAATTATGCACTCTACAAACACCTTAGAAGACACACTAATTCTTTTGAAATGTAAGGTCAACGAGCATGTATTCATGAATGTAGTATGACTTAATAAAAAATTCAACCCTCGCTAATTTTGTGATTTGGCAAAATAGTGCGTATTTCAAGAACTAGTACCACACGCACTGAATGGGATAATTTGTGTGCTCATGTAGCCAGTAAAAAAACACAAACTATGATTACATAGAAAAATCAACTCATACCAAGGAGCCATATGTCCATATGCAAGTTTATGACCGATTCATCCCAACTCCATCTCAATAATAATGTAGACTAACTCGGGACCTTCGGGGATATAAAATGCCAATTAAGCGTAACTATAAGAAAGTCCCGACGTTTCCCAATTTTCAACTTACATGACTGGCACAAACTTTATCCTTGTGGCGGACCCCACCACCACGACCCCGTGACTGAGTGTCCATCATACTCCGGTCAAAATGATATCCTCAAGGAAGTCGGAAAAGACTCGCTTTCATGACGGTGGGGCCCACATTTTTGGCACCATGGGAAGCTAGCCACTTATCACGTAGCCCGGTTAAAAACACAAGCGAGGGCCACAGAGAGGAGATTAGCCCATAATGAGGCGCCAGATGTACACATGGGGTACATGTGGCAGGGCGAGCGAGCGAGCCAGGCCAGCCCAGCCCAGCCAGGCAGGCTCCCCTCGCCTCTTTCGGAGTCTTGCAGTGTAGAGGGACGCTTTCCCTGTCATCACTGCAGCTGCTGCAGCAGCAGTAACAGCAGCGGCGGCAGCAACGAGCATCCTTCCTTTCATCCTCTTCTGCTTGCTCCCCAACTCATCAATCATCCCAATTTCCCTCCCTCCTTCCTTCCAACTTCAGCCAAAGAACCTACCTGTACAAAAGTTTCAAGCTCCTCAACCGGCCGGACGCTCTTGTAAAAAGTAACTCAACAGGATTGTCAACGACTCCGCGAATCGGGTCCCACCGGGTCACCAGCTTCGAAGGAAGCTAGGAGGCGACGCATTGGGTTGCGGGGAAAAAAGTGACTTGTTTGTATTCAAGTAAGTGAGAAGCAGTGAGGCGGATTGGTGACAAGGACGACGACGATGATGTTGATGGATGTTGTTGTTATTGTTGTTGTGGTGCAATATGAGTGCCATGACAATCGTCATACATCATCATAACTTATATAAGTCGCAGGCTCATGTGCTCACCCTTCCTGTTATTATGTTATGTTTGTGTTACAGCTCGGCCACCACCTCCCTGTGCGCAGCACCTCGCAACTACACTACTCTCTTACTCTGGCGGGAGGCTCTTTGTTTGTGCCTTTGGCCAGGGTGCAACTCCCTTGGTGTCTCGGGTCCTGTGCTGTCACTGATTGCTTGGGGCCGGGGATTGATTCGATTCGGTTAGGTGCGGTAAGCGATTGAGGAGCTTGGGTTGCGGGCGTCGTCCTCCATTTGTGCAAAAGTTTCTGGTTTTCGGGGTGGGATGGGATGGGTAGGTAGCCGAGAGTGGGTGAGGGAGGAGGAGGAGGTCGGGTCGCTTTGAGGGGGTTTAGGGTGATCCTCGATTTTCGCATTGGGAGTGTCACTGAGTGCAGTTGAGTTGTGGCGATGGGATTTTGAGTTAGACTGCATGTGCAAGTAAGGAAGTTACTCAATGCGGGAGAGGGCGATTGCGGTGGGCTATGGTGGCTGGGCGGGGAGTGGCGGTGGAGGAGGTGATTCTTTTGTCTTTGTTTGTCAGATAGATAGATGCATAGATAGGTAGATACATATGGTCCTCCTGCGGTGTCCCTACTGGAGCATGGCCATGTCCGGGCCACCTACCTTTTATTGTATCAGGTAATCCACTCCACTCCAATCACATTGACCGACACCGTTTGTTCTTACTTTTGGAATCGTCAAAACGGTTTTTGTTTGTTTGGTTGCATGCGTGGACTATGCAAGCTGATCACGCATTAGGTCCATGGCGAGTTGGAGATTTCAACAATAGGTCAGCTTAGAGGCGAGGAGTTTGGGCTCCGAACTCGGTTTGAGTCACACGATCGTGCGCCTTTTGTAGATTGAAAAGGTTTCGTTTTTGGAAGCAAATTCCTTGTACGATGAAAACATTGGTAGGATGTTTTCAATCCAGAGAGGGCCGATACGAGGAGGAGGAAAGGGACCAGTTCTGAGCTCTACTGCTGTCAGCTCTATTCTCTGAATTAGGTCTTTCCGGAAGGGGATGCACCACGAATATAATATTAGAATGTTTCGGTGCTAGTGGGCTGTTGTTGAAAGGGTATAGGTTGTATAGTATGTTATTGGCCGCAAGCAACTACTCTGCCCTTTGGAAGGAAATCATTCGTCTTTCAAATGGATCTCTCTGAAGAAACGGACCAACTTTGCGGGACTGAAGATGAGGATATCTTTATTACATCTGCACTTGATCTCTGTTCTCTTGAGCCTTGATTCCAGAACTCACCCGGTGTTTTGGATACTTCAATGGAGGAGAGAGGAAGTTTGAGGTATATAGGTCAATATCACATGATGGTTGATGGGGAGAACATTCAAAACTAAAGAGACACTACAATATAATCGAGAGCTCATAAACCAGATCTTTTATTATTATAGAAAACTACTTTCCTAAAGTATAGGTTGGGCTTGAAAGGCTAATTTGAGCACACCACACCCTTCAATTGAGTATTGGTGTTACCTTCTTGTCCCCACCCAAGCTCTTTGCATGCAGAGATGCCTGCTGCGGTCAACAAATTGATCGTCTTGTGTTTTAATCCACACTTTCTACCTCCTCTGCCCATCAGTTTTAATGGCTGAGCTTGCAGTTCAACTTTGTGATGAGGATCGATGATTGAGTCCTTTCTCTCCGAATTTTGGAACTCCAACCTTTTTGGGAGTCTGCAGCTACTTGTATGTTGTCTGTCAGAAATGTGCTATCAAGTTTAGGGTGTCCCTATTAAGCAGATCGTGAAAAACCAGACTAAGAGTTGGGTGGATACTGAGCAGGTGGCCATCGGCAGCTTGAGGAAAAGCGAACTCGACATGAACCTTGGCAGTAGTAAGGTCTGTATCTGTGCTCACTCTTTCCTGAATTAGCCACCTTTTATTTAGCTGGTCACAGTCTCTTCAATCTAATAAAATCTAAATTGCCTAGATCATGTCATGTGAATTTCAAGCTGGTTGTAGGTGCAACTGCCACTCTATCAAAACTGTTTGTATATCCAACTGCCACATCATCAAAACTGAAAGCTGCAGGATGGGTAATGCATAAAATGAAGATTGTGGGTCCTTGCTGCTCAACAGAGACGAGCTTCAGTTGAAATGTTCTGGAGAATCAGTGTTAGATCTAGCCTTCAGATTATCTGCATATGTTTGCCTGGACTATTGATTACAATCTGTTGGCCTTTTTATGGTTAATTGCAGGAATTTTCAGCAGGGAAGGATCTCAGGAAGACATCGATAGCATGGAAGCTGTTAATGCTGGTGGCCATTGGGGTCTGTGGAATCTATATCTGTATGATAGGAACAGATCAGAAATTGTCACATAATCGTCGCAGTGATCGATACACCTTATTGCAAGTTCCAAGCAAACACAATAATGCATCGTGCCCAGAGCTTTCTTCAATTTCTTATTTTCAACAGCACTATCCACAGCCAAAAACTTTTCGGAGGTACACAACTACATCTTTTTGTATATTGAATGCTTCCAAGCCCAAAATTGGAAATATGTGAACGAAATGCCATTGTGATTATACCTGCTTTGTAACCAGCAACCCCAAGAGATCATCCACTTTGCTCTCTTCTTCTATTAGGTCTGAAGGCATGTCCTTTTGTCTGACACACATTTGGCAATCTTATCTTTCAGGGAAGAGTGTGGATGCACACCCGTACATTATTTTGCAATTTTGTCGATGCAAAGATCAGGTAGTGGATGGTTTGAAACGCTTCTCAACAACCATCCAAATATCAGCTCACACGGCGAAATCTTTGCTGTTCCTAGTCGCAGAGAGAATTTCAGTACCATTGTAGAGACGCTGGACACCATCTACAACTTGGATTGGCTGAACAGTGCTTCAAAGAATGAGTGCACCTCTGCTGTTGGTCTTAAATGGATGCTCAATCAGGTTTGACACCAGCTTCAATATACTCCGATATATGTCATGAAAACTCTATCAAGAGCAGTCATACTAATTGCTCCCTGTATGTGTGCTACTCTATTTGTAAATACCTACTTTGGTCGTAGTGTATTAGTGATGTCATGAACAAGAATTTTGGGTTTGGGACGTTATAATTGGGAGTGATGTTTAACGTGTTCTGTGTGGAACATGTTTCGTCATCTGGACCATATTTCACTGCAAACCTAATGTGTGTGTGTATTTTGTTTTGTTTTCAGTGTCCTAGCTGGAAATGGGCTTGTGGGTTTGGGTGGATATACCCTCTCCTTTGAGAGACTTCATTGAAAACTTGGTTTTTCTGACCATTATTGTGTGGTGGTGATGTGGCAGGGAGCAATGGAGTATCATAGAGAGATTGTATCTTATTTTAACAAGAACGGTGTCTCTGTGATTATATTACTAAGACGCAATGCTCTCAAGCGACTGGTTTCAACTTTAGCAAATGCATATGATAAAAAGGAGAAGCTACTTAATGGCACCCACAAATCACATGTGCATTCAAAAGAGGAGGTTGTCTATTCCTACATTCCAAATGATGTTGCTGCTTTGATATAAGAAGCCTGGTACTTGTTTCTTACTTCCTGACAGTGTTCGATTACCAGTTTTTTAAAAGTAGATGATTCCTCAAGGTGAAACTTATACGTCCTCAATGTTGTTTGCAGGCAAATAAGTTGGCAGAATTTAAGCCAATTATAGACACACAACGTTTGCCCATCAATTTGCAGCGTGTTGAGGAAATCTCCAGGGATGTTCTCCGGTTGTTCAATGGTACACGTCATATGCTCCTTTACTATGAAGACTTAGTGAAGGATCCAGAGGTACAGCTTGCAATCTATCAATTTGTACTCCAGTTCCCACTTTTCAATGTCACTTTTTTTGCAATCTGTAGGTTGTGAAATGCATAGAAAGTAATCATGGTCATGTATTGGGTGATTTGGTTACATCCTTTGGCCGCAGGAGGTGCAAAAAATACAAGGGTTTCTTGGAGTGGACACCCGGGGTTTGCAAAGCGAGCAAGTGAAGATTCACACGCGGCCTTTAAAGGAGCAGATTGAGAATTGGGAGGAGGTTTTGAGAAGGTTGAAAGGAACCGAGTTTGAGAAGTTTCTGACAGACAAGGATTATGTATAGTATTTCTCACATGCATTGGTTATGAAACAAGGCAATGGAGGCCAGATTCACTGCGTTGGATTGCAATTTTTGGAAACCTCCATTGGAAACCCTGCCCTCAATCTGGGTCGGGCAACCGTCAGGTTCAGCAATCGCTGAATGAAATGATTCGCCAAGTAAAACAATAAGATCAAAGGAAAGAAACCAGCACAAGCTGTAGGCTGGATTTAGTGTAGGATGAGACCCCAATTGTGGTCATACTGTAGGATAGTCCTGGTATGAGTTTTGTTTGTACATGTATGGAAATGGGCAGGTTTCACAGGTAGGTGCAACTTTAGGATGAATCACCAAAGCAAGAAAGTCACTGCAAGCGGAGATTTGCTCTGTTGATGTTTGTTAATCACGCATGTGCCTGCGTAAAATGTGTGCCCGGGCTTCAAGTGCGGTATACTATGCTGGAATGCTTTCACCAAGGAGAAAATAGATGTTGATCCTCCACCATACATATTTGCTTCCTGCATCATGGGAAGGCCTGAGTAACTCTAGGAGGTGGGAGTCTTCATTTAACTATCCTGTTGGTAGCATGTGGAGCCTGCTGAATAGGAATTTTAGAGTCCTATTGTAACCAAGTTCCACATAGTTAAGCATCTTGCCGTGTTCTCATACCTGGTTTAATTTTCAGGATTGACTCCAGTTCTAGTTATCCATTTCTGTACATGTGGTGATGACACAGATACCAATTTATTAATATTCCTAAATTGCATTTGAAGTTGCAGTTAAGAGTTCAACTCAGGTATCTCAGAATACCTGTTTCCACATGTATGGGGTGAAGGAGTAAAATGTATGAGCTTTTAAATGCTACAAAAGCTTTTAAATCGATGTATGCTATCCAGAGTAAAACCGGTCATTGCGTTGTTCCATATTAGATATTATATTTGATATGGGTGGATAACTCGTAGACTAGGTGCACTGAAGTACTTGACAAGACAATTCTATGCTTGCTTAAATAGCTGTGATTGCCAAATGATGTGGATACTTCAACAAAACTCCTGTCTGGGCTCTAAAAGATAAGGTTCACATTCCAAACATACAAATATACTAGTCAATTGATTGATGTTATAATATAGCACACTCCATGCTACAGAATCAGTCATCAAATGCATCCTACATGGGATCCCTACCATCCAACTGAGAGGAACTGAGATAAAAAGAACCCATAAGAGCATTTGAATAAATAACACCCTCTCATCTCTAACTGCTAACTAGTTGGGACCCAATGATTGCAGAATAGGGGCGGATGTCAACTTTGGTGACAAGACCATTTTTCACATAGGGATCTCCTTCGACAAACTTCTCCACCTCTGCAAACAACACGACACTAGGTTAAGTTTTGTCAGGTACTGCGAGGTATTCTTTCACACGCCAATATTCTGAAAGGGCTTGACCTGCAAGTCATCATAGTAACTCTAAAACAACCATTTATGTAGTGGTAAGGTCAAGTAGTTTTGTTGACGTGTCTATTCTTGATTAGATATGAAGAGGCACATTATCCCTGTAATTGATGACCTTGCCATGGCCTCACCGCTACATCCAATAATGGACACGTGTTGTTGTCTTGCCATTGATTGTAATAGGCAACCAAAACCTCCCTCACTGCTTCTAGGGTTTGTACTCTAGGCACATACTATAGCCTTTTGGCAAGGCTCCTCGCATCCATTTACGTAGTTCATAATTTCAACTAGCTCAGCCACCCTGCAAATTGAGAGCTTGCTGAAAACCTTAAACCATTGAGGAATTTGTACCTTCAATTCCGTTCACATGGAATACAAACAATGCTCCATCGACTGGGGAGCCCCATGCACCACCCAGTAGCAGCTTGCCCTCACCCACCTTCTCATTTGCACGAGCCAAATGCTCTTCTCTGTGCGGTCCACGCTTTTCAAGGATATCAGGTACATAATCTGCTCAAAACCACACAACATGTTACACATCCAGGAATGCAAACACCAAATATGGGAGGGTATGCGGGTGTTATTCAGTTACTTTTGATTGGTGTGTGGTTAGGTGAGGATCACAAAACAAACACCATAAAGACACATGTTTAAAAGAGATCAGATTACATCTTCAAATTTTATCAACTACTCCACACTCAATAGCATACGCGATTGGGAGGACTTCCATATTCAACTAATAAATCAACAAACATGCACTTTTGAACACCATAACTAAATTAGAGAAGGTCTGATTTTCAATTTAAGATTTGCTAATGCTTCATTGTAGAGTTTCTAATCCAACCCAAGTTTCATTGCAAATTGAAGTGGTATAAGTTGGAGAACTTGAAAAACAAACCAAATAACACCACATTCCCTTGGTTATGGATGTAATAAGGAGGCTTGCCATGGGATTTAGTGGGGGCCCAACCTACTGAGCCGCAATAGCAACGAAGTAGGTATTGGGTACCAATTACAGCCGATGGCAAAGCAACATGTGTCCATTACCAGACATAGTGGTCAAGCCAGAACATGGTCATGAAATACGGATGATAATATGCCTCATATCAATCAGGAATAAACATGGCAGCAAAATTGCTTGGCCTTACCACTACGGATATGTTTTGGAAATTGCTGAGCACATAGAAGCAATCAATGGACTACTTTATGAACCCACATCCAAATTCACGGATCAAGTACCCATATGTGTGAAGCAACTGGGATTAGACGCGCTGTAAAAGTGCAGACATTTGCACACATTACAGGGCAGAGATTCTGTTCCAAGATGTTTCTTGGTGAAAACTTCAGAACTCATAACATTCTTGGGTTCCAATGCAAATGAAAAAAAAATCTTAGGTAATCCGTATAACCTAAGAATGATTCCATTGGAGATGCACCTCTTCAATTGAATCTTGGTAGATGGAAGACTTTGTGTCAGAGGAAAGGCAACAATGAGGTGGTAACTAAAGAGAGCTTAATGCCACTTGACTATTCTCGATGGCATTTGTGCATGCACTCAAGGACCTTGATCCTTGAAACTTTATTCTTGAAACTAGATTAGAAACACAACATCCCTACCCATGCTTAAGAATGAGAACAATTTCATTGGAAACACACCTCTTCAATTGAGTCTTGTTAGATGGAAGAAGGCTTTTTTGTTTGAAAAAGATAGGCAACAAGAGGTGTCGACTAATGGGAGCTTAAGGTCACTTGACTATGCTCCTTGGCATTCATGCATGTACTCAAGGACCTTAATTCTTGAAAACTTATTCTTGAAGCTAGAATAGAAAGAGAACATCCTTACACACGCTTAAAAATGCTATGCTTGTACCCAGCAGATTTGAAGATGCCATCACACACAGAATTCCATCTAAACAGACAGCCCCAAAGCTTTCCTTATCGTTTCGCAAGGAAAGTGGTCAATAACTCAGGGTAGTTAAACATTCGGCAATTTTTTCAACCAACAAAATCCCCCAAGCTCCACGCAAGAGGGGGGATTTCACAAAGTGCACAACCTAAAAACTATCCTACCAATGGTGGCAGAAGAAGCTTACCATAGACCAAAGCAATATACTGTCGGCTTGTCCCCTCTGCACTTCCGGCCATGGCTCTTGCTGTTGTACTTCTGCACCTGATTATTGTGGTCTCAAGTGCAAGTTTATGAGTGCCTAAATTTCCCACACACTGCCGCTTGCCTTCACTCCCAAACACGCAGCGGAGATGACCAGAGCGACTAATAAGTGTTGAATAATTTTTCACTTTCACCTGCATCAAGGTAGACATTGACAGAAGTGCAAAACTGTGAGAGGAGAAGGACAATATCGCCATATCAAGGGGCCCACAGAAATCGAGGCCATTCTACCTCTATTGAATGATGGGAATAGACACAAATTCGAAGTCATTAATGGCTTTTTGCATCCATGAAGAATTCAAAGGTCACCTCACTTCACAAAATCGAGAGCTACAAACCAGAAATTTCGCACCCGAAATACTCATATACCACAAACCCTAAACCTATAACACTCTCAGACTCGCAGACACACATGCAAACCCATTTTTGTGATCCCACCTTGGGTATTCTAGCACTTTGTGCAAAAAACCAATTGGTCGATCGCCTACTAGACTTCTCAAATTTAGAGATAGAAAACCTAAGAAGGTACATCACACTCGAACCACAACGTGAACTTGAAGACGCCAAGAATTAGTAGAGTGCTGACAGATTGGAGTCCATCACGACCACGGTGCAATGCCACGATTCCACAACAGACTGAACGACATAACGTGCTTCCGGGAAGCAAAACCACACAAGATTTAAACCTTTTTCACCTTGTACAATTTCACATGACGCTTGAGGCAGGCAGAGGATGTGACGCCGAGTATAAGACACCTGTTAACTCAGATCGGGGAAAACGAAACAACAAGGACGTGGTGAAAATAGCCAAGTTGTGGGATGCAAACGAGGTCCGTGTTCTCACATGATGCAATGCAGGTAAGGCGAGCCTGGAGAGTGGCGACAATGCTGCTGCCATCCTTCTTCCTGGGCACCGGGTTGCTAGGCTCTTGTCCTGGGAAGCTCTTGGAACCCTACTAATCCTGTCCTTGGATCGCAAAGTGAGAGGGTAGTATAACAAAACAGTCTTGAGTTGAGTGACCCCACTTATTTAGTTGATTATATCCACATTTTCAGGATGCATATTTGAAGTTAGGGATCGATCGATCGATCCGAACCTTGAATGTCAGAAATAGAATGAGGATGAAGTGATTTATGCTGTGACGAATTCCAGTCTTGCTGCTTCAATTCGTGATTTAAAACCTGCTATGTATGCAATTGTTAACCAGGGAGCAGTGTGAATGCAGATGATCAACAAGAAATTGAAGGACAAATACATTCGATTTTCGCAGAACCTGAAAGTTGGGAATTGGGTGGTGGGGCAGACCGGATGGTTTTTCATGATATAAGTTAGGTACCTATTCGTTTGGATTTTATTTGCAGAAACTTCTAAAAACTTGCAGATTCTCGATCACCTGTGAAACCTTGATCACGAGATTTCATTTAGGGTTAATCCTCTACAATACCTCACGAGATGCTCACATGTCCAGAGACAATTTTGAGAGTTCGATCACTTCAAGATCATATCCTGCTTGCCAATGTCCACCAAAATCTATAGGTAATATTTGTGATTTCAACCAATCATATCAAGTTTCTCAAACAATGAGGTTTCTCATTATGATGATTTTTCTTTGTTTTACCTTTAAATTCATAATGAGAGGCCAAAATATTTTTAACCATTCAGATGCATTGTAATTCTAATTGTTCAGATGTTGTGATCCTATGGTGTTGCCCCAAAACTTCTATTTTGTGATAATTCTTAAAGAACGCTTGGAGATGCTATTATATAAACCATCTTTGAATTTGCTTTACCCATCATGATATTAAAGGATAAATAATATCATGAAAAGGATTACTATACAAACTCCTTCTCATGAGAACATGGGAAAGGGTTGGTAGTGTGCATCACACTAACTTTCTTCAAATAACATAGCAAAGATTTTGCATCTAAAAGTGATACTTTCCATACAATCCTTGCGTTAGTGTGAAGCTTGTGAATATATTTGTGATCTTCCTTCTCATTACATGCTTATACAAATGTGCAAAAACAACTAATTTTTCATATGCTCATAACATTGTCTACCTTGTTTATGTGAGGGAACCAAAAACGTTGGTGCCAAAACGAATGACTACAACAAGCATAAAGTAATGCACAATTGATATCCTAGTTACAACATTGATAAATTAAAAGCGTATGAGATGTTGTCCACAAACAACTCATGTCTCTCATATATATCTCTTTAACAAACTACATATTTGTGATTGTTGGTAAACAAAGTCAAGTTAACTTGTTCCCATGAGATCTAAGATGGTATGTGGGCACTTCAAACTCCACAGACAAATATGGTGTTGGATTGACTTGAGAACTGCCTCATTTGCTTAGCAATTGTGAATTGCAAAGACTGTCAATTAAAGTGTTAGAACTGGAGTCGAGATGGGGTTGAGGTGCAAAAGCAAATGCATAAGAAGTCAAAGTATAGATTCTCAATCTCTTTAAACAATCACATAGGCACTTTGAGATTGTGTCAACTATTGAACCTAGAATTGGTACACTAAATATGATATTTAGTGTCACTTACTATTTGGAATTACACAATGCTATATTTATTTATTGTATATCTCATATTCTACCAACAAATGTCAAATTGGTTATTGGACATTATAAAAGATTAACAATTTTACTTGGTAAGAAATACATCAATAGTAAAAAAATATAGCATTGTGTAATTCCAAATAGTAAGTGACACTAAATATCATATTTAATGTAGTTAGCATCTATATATATTCAGCACATTCATTGTCCCAATCTCATCAAAATTCGGAACGTGACGTGTCTTTTGACATATTTTGCTGCTTGAGGTCTAGAAACTCACTCACAATTAAACATGGGATGCATCTATGATGACGAGAGTGATGTACCCCAACTTTGGTGCCATGTAGTTGTATTTAGCTTATGGGGAGGTAGGACAGCCGGATGATTGGCTATACAACACATCAAAAAAATGACTATAGCCAAGGCAAGCCACCACGGAAACTATAGAATGCAGTATAAATGCAGATTGTGTTTTTACCCGAACGCAATAAACACACTCATGTGTTTTTACCTGGCAGTAAAACAATTGTTTACCGAACGTTTTTTCTGTCGCGTTCAGTTTTATATTGTTTCACTCCAGGTCCTTCAAGGGCCCGCGTCACTGAGGCGTTGTGAACGGGCCTTGTGTGGTCGCGGGCATGGTGCATCCGGGCCGTTGATCCACCAAGGCCCATCCAAGGGCCTTAGTGGTCCTAGGTGGCGGGGGGCGGGGGGCGGGGGGTGGTGCTTGCCACCAAGGTGGGTGGGGGCGGGGTGGGGCCGTGGGCCTCATGTCTTTTTTCAGGGAGGCCAGTTGTCGGGGCTAGGTGGCTAAGCGGGCTCGGTGGCTAGGCGGACTAGGCTGCTAGGTAGGCTTATTTTCTAAGTGGCTAGGCCTACTTACTAAATAACTAGTTAGTTAGGCTCACTTATTAGGTGGCTAGGCCTACTTACTAAATAACTAGTTGGTTAGGCTTACTTATTAGGTGGCTAGGCCCACTTACTAAATAACTAGTTGGTTAGGCTTACTTACTACCCAATAACTAGTTGGTTAGGCTTACTTGCTAAGTGGCAAAGGACGACTAAGGGCCGCTTTACACCTAGAGGCCGGGCCAAAACCCCTTGAGGCCGATTGCATGAAATTTCAACCCTTTTTGGGTTAAAGGCATCCTACTATCCTAGTACAAGAAGTGGGTAAGAAAATATCCATTTAGAACCCGGTTACCTTACAGTGTTGGGCGAAGTTGGAAGTGCCCACATTGCTTTCAAGTTGTAAATCCATGTGTGAGTACGTAAAAGAATTGACCCAGCCTTAGGGCCACTTTACACCTAGAGGCCGGGCCAATTTGTTGTGTAAGAGGCTTGAAATCCTCACTTGTGATTGGCCAAAAGGCTCAAATCGGTCCCAACCCCTTTACACGTAGAGGCCAGGCCGATTTGGTGGTATGATTTTTTAAATTAAAAAATGTATGTTATGACACGGCCCGAGCTTGTTGAATTGGGTGCACCCAAAATGGAGGGCCAATTCTTGGCCTCGGGGCCAATGTCATATTTCACTAAAGAAACTTTCTTAAATAAAGTATGATTTTCTTTAGCGAACTAGATCCGTTGGATTATGTGGAAATTTAAACGGCTCTATGCTAGATTATGCTAGATCCGTTGGATTATGCTAGATTTAATGAATCGGCCTAGTTTCTTGGCCCTAAGGCCTTTACATATGGGAAAATTGGCCCCCGTTATAATCTTATTATAATGTGTAGTTGAGGCCGGCCTTTAACCCAAAAAGGGTTGAAATTTCATGCAATCGGCCTCAAGGGGTTTTGGCCTGGCCTCTAGGTGTAAAGCGGCCCTTAGTCGTCCTTTGCCACTTAGCAAGTAAGCCTAACCAACTAGTTATTGGGTAGTAAGTAAGCCTAACCAACTAGTTATTGGGTAGTAAGTAAGCCTAACCAACTAGTTATTTAGTAGTAAGTAAGCCTAACCAACTAGTTATTTAGTAAGTGGGCCTAGCCACCTAATAAGTAAGCCTAACCAACTAGTTATTTAGTAAGTAGGCCTAGCCACCTAATAAGTGAGCCTAACTAACTAGTTATTTAGTAAGTAGGCCTAGCCACTTAGAAAATAAGCCTACCTAGCAGCCTAGTCCGCCTAGCCACCGAGCCCGCTTAGCCACCTAGCCCCGACAACTGGCCTCCCCGAAAAAAGACATGAGGCCCACGGCCCCACCCCGCCCCCACCCACCTTGGTGGCAAGCACCACCCCCCGCCCCCCGCCACCTAGGACCACTAAGGCCCTTGGATGGGCCTTGGTGGATCAACGGCCCGGATGCACCATGCCCGCGACCACACAAGGCCCGTTCACAGCGCCTCAGTGACGCGCCTCAGGGACGCGGTTCAAGGGCCGCCCAGGCTGTGGAAGCCCAGGCCATGTGCCTAGCCCTTGAGACTTTCATGACACTGTCTAATGGGTATGGAAACTGTTGCCTCCCAGGATGTCATCATATGATGAACAAACAGAGATCGGGGAGCTTGCTGCAGTGTGCATGTGGCGCCTTCTTTGAATGTTTCCAAATTCCAAGTTCCAACATTACTGTCCTACTGTCAGGCAGGAGAATTTGTAAATCAGGCTGTTGGGAGCCGATGATCATTCGGAGCGCATCAGTACTGTAGTCTCTAGTAATTATCAGATCAATCTTGGATGCACTTTTGGATTTTATAGGTGTTGACTCCCCAGTCTCCGAGCTGTAGAGATGCTACAAAGGCAGATTGCACCAGTGACAACAAAGCTACGGAGTTACGAGCTGACGTACAAAGAAACTTCTTCATTTTGTTATAAGATCCTCAAGCTTGTGCGATTGTTTTCAAATGAAGGCTTTCTACCCACAGGGTCTAGCACAACATCATCAACTGGAGTAATTTTTTTTCGAATTTCTTGTGAGTGGATATGGAGCACCTCTTCCAAGTGATGTTCACAGTTGTGATGATGATTCTTCTTCTTCTGCTGCCTGCTGCGAGTAGCTCTGTCCATTCGGAGAACCCGCGATTGGTCTTTGCACATTACATGCTTTACCAGCCAGTGGATAAAGCCATTTTATACAAACAGGAGATTAGACTAGCACAGAGCAAGGGCATCGATGGATTTGCACTCAACAGCAACGTGTGGGGGCCAAGTTTGGCAGATGAGATCTACTTAGCTGCGAAGGAATTAGGTACAGGTTTCAAGCTTCTTTTTTAAAGCTGACTGCCACAAATTAAGACAGCAATGGCAACGTCTCCGTCGACGACCTCATTCAGATTATTTTGAATTACAAGAACCATCCCAACCAACCGAGGTACCAAGGCAAGCAGTTCTTCTGGGCATGGGGCAGGTGGCAATGATGCATGGTGGCAAGACAATGGTGAGATTAACACCACCGTGGTATGACGGACGGTTTTTACAGATCTGTTGGCCGAAGCAACATCTTTTTTGTGCCTTTCTTGTCAGGGACAGATGGTAGCTCGGTGGCAGCTATGGACTATCTTCTCAACAAAGTGGTTTCTGTTGTGGATGGCTTGTATGCTTGGGATACATCGGCGTGGCCATACCACAGTAGCCCCTACACTGTCCCGGGCGGATAGCCTGGACTAAATCTTCAACACCTCCTGCATTCAACAAGCTGTACATGGCCAGCGTGAGTCCCTGGTTCTACAACTACGGAGAGGGTGCGAGACAGTGAAAGGGGACTACGAAGCTCCCAACCTGTGGATCCAGAGGTGGACAGAAATCATTTAGAACAAAATACCTTTGGTGGAGATTGTGACTTGGAACGACTGGGTGGAGAGCACAGGTCTATGTTGCACCTTACTTCAGCAAAGTCGGCACAGCTTACAATGTCGCAGATTTTCCGCACCAAGCTTTCCTGAAATTATGTCAGCATTACATTCGGTGGTACAAAGCAGGTGGTGGTGCAGAACCCACACCGTGCACTGATTCTTTGTATATGTTCTACTGCACTAAGCAGGCAGCTGCAGGAGGGTGTGCGAGTTTGAATAGTGACAAGGTTTATGTTGTGGCTATGGTGAAGTCCCTCGCCACTGTGCATGTCCAATCTGGAAGTGGGGTTACCACATGCACTGCACCAACTGGCGTCTCCATTTGTGCCATGGACTACGCTGTGGGACATTAAATTGCAATGCTGACGCGAGGTGGGGAGGATGTAGTCATCTCTCAAGGTGTAGTCAGGGGGATTAGTCCCTCCACATCCGGCAATCATTACAATCTTTATTCCAACTGCAATTGCACACGTTGAAAGCTCCGTGGGTTTGTACTCAAGTAGTTTTAAATGAAACTCTTGGGTGAGATGGTGATGCGGGGATGAATTGTGATTGTGTAACATTCTTCTGATACTGCACAGCATGACTCACATATGCTTTGCATTGGTTTGAGTTCCACCATGGACAAATATTTCATTCATGTTTCATGCACTACCTGACAGCCAAAGATCCTTGTTCATAAGATATGAGACTTGTCTGGGAAATGGCAGTTCAATATCTTCTGTGCTTAATATAAAGAAAATAATATCCAACTGAATTGTCATTTAGTACTTGCCGCTCTGAGCTTAATAAGCAGGATATTGTGCATTCCCGATCAAGAATCTTCAACCTTCTGCTACTTGTTAAGTGCATCCAGAACTAAGGCTCTAGGAAAATGCCAGCGCAGTAGAACAAGTTTCATCGAAAATCAGTATCTGGTCAGCATAGCAATTGTTATCATCCTATCGGACGATCGAGTCAGAAATTTCCAAGTAACATCGAGTCAGCTCCATAAGGTAGATGGGGACATATATATCGTCTAAGACAGGGGCTTGCCATGTGAAGCTACAATAGGATGGATGAACTATAATGCAAGTGAGGGAATCCAAAACGGCTAGCTAATGAATTGCCTGAGTGTAATGATATCCTGCATCAATGCTCAGTCCAGATTGAAACTCACGAAGAAACATCTATTGATATTCCATACACGTAACATTCTAAACAAAAAGAACGATGTCTTTGACGAGGTATGGCGACGCATATTTATATATATATGTATATATGGATGGTATAAAATTACAACTGAACGAGAATTCTCCTCCGTTCCTCTTTTGCCAAATCTCTACAAAGCCTCTCCGGGATTACAAGCCACAATTGATGGCAGTTTACTCAAGCGCACAAGACAGAGCTGGAAATGCAATGAATTGCACAAGATTATTGAAGATATACGTGACTGCACATTCTCGATCGGCACTCCCACTTGTTTGCATTGTGATCAGAAGATTCAGGACAAGGTATAATTTCCACAAACATATCCAAAATTGGTCTCTACAGAATAGAGAAGAGATAGGTCGCGGAAGCAAACACCACCGCAAATGTGCTGACAGCGCCTGGCAGAAACTGTCCTGCGCCGGAACCCTGGAAGAGGAAACCATGAATTCAGCATACATATCGGCAATATTGCACTCCAAAGATTGCTCTCAAAAGACACATCAGGATAACAAAAGTAGTTCTAATCGATCTTATGCATAAAGCAAACACAACTGTAAGCTTACCACTGGTGGTACAGGGGAGGGTGCTGGGGCACCGCCACTAAGTACTATTGGCGTTGTTGATGATGATGGAGGAGACGAGGGAGGACCCATTGACCTTGGTGCTGATGAAGGAGGAGGTGTACTGGTTGGAGGAGATGATGAAGGAGGAGGTGTACTGGTTGGAGGAGATGATGAAGGAGGAGGTGTACTGGTTGGAGGTGATGATGGAGGAGGTGTACTGGTTGGAGGTGATAATAAAGGAGGAGGTGATGAAGTGGTTGGTGGTGATGATGAGGGAGGTGTGCTGGAGCTTGGTGGAGGAGTGCTAGAGGGTGGTGGAGACGATGACGGAGGAGAACTAGAAGGAGATGATGTAGGAGGCGATAGAGGAGCATTCATGGGAGCCTTGCTTGGAGGAGTTGCCGAGGAGCCGGGGGAAGAAGCACCTGGAGCAGAGCCTGGAGGTGATACAGCACCAGGAGGAGAATTGGGGGAAGAAAAGGGTGACACCTTCGGTGGGGCAGAAGAGCCTGCAGGGGAAGAGGATGGAGATTGTCCTGGAGGAGAGACACCACCAGGAGGGGAATTCGAAGGAGAAGACGCAGGAGAGGTTGTGGCAGGGGAAGAGGCTGGTGGGGGTCCCATCCCTGGAGGAGAGTTTGAGGGAGATGACGCTGGAGGTGAACCTGGAGGGGAGGTTGAAGGCGATGATGATGCGGGTGATGAAGCTGGTGGGGTTGCTACACCGGGGGGAGAATTTGAGGGAGATGATGCTGGAGATGAACCTGGAGGGGAGGTTGAAGGGGATGTGGATGCGGGAGATGCAGCTGGTGGAGTTCCCACACCGGGAGGTGAATTAGAAGGAGATGAAGCGGGAGATGAGACTGGAGGTGTACCCGCACCGGGGGAAGAACTGGGGGAATAAGATGGCGAAATGCTTGGTGGGGCAGAAGAGCCTGCAGGGGGAGAAGATGGAGATGAACCCGGTGGAGAGACGACGCCGGGAGGGGAGTTCGAAGGAGATGAACCTGGAGGTGCGCTACCAGAGGGTGATGATGATGGTGAGGAACCCGGGGTAAGGTTGCTGGGAGGTGCAACCATAGGGGCAATTCCTGGTGCTGAAGATGGTGGTGTTCCTGCAGGTGGGGAGCTGGAAGGAGCAGAAGATGGTGGGGCACTCTTTGATGGAGAGGATGCAGGTGGACTGCCTTCTGGTGAAGGAGAGGATTTAGGGGGAGTGGCAGCAGATGGTGGTTGTGAAGGTGGAGTTGGAGATGTTGTTGGTGCCATTGGTGGCTGAGAGTTGGGAGGCGCGGGTGATGATGACGGAGGGGAAGAATTAGATGGAGGAGTGGAGGTTGAAGGTGGGGGTGTTGAAGCCGATGGCGGCTGAGAATTGGGGGGAGATGAAGATGGTGGTGGAGTTGCAGTTGAAGGTGGTGGTACTGTTGATGCAGATGGCGGCTGAGAATTGGGGGCAGATGAAGATGGTGGTGGAGTTGCAGTTGAAGGTGGTGGTACTGTTGATGCAGATGGCGGCTGAGAATTGGGAGGAGTTGGAGAGGATGTGGGTGGAGTTGAAGAAGTAGGCGGTGCTGTTGGCCCTGCAGGGGGACCGTATGTTGGATAGAAATCTGTAGTCAGGGCGGACGCCAATCTTCCACTGCGACCACACCGCAACATGCTCATATCAGCTCCAACATTCAACAATGCACAATGTGTAATCCAACATCCTGGACCTCGAAATCTATTACTTCACTTCCAGTTCGGGAATCATCATCAAAATTCACAATATTCACGAATTGAGGACACTTGAGCATATTGTCTTATTTACCTTTGCAGAAGGCACGTGAACAAAATGACGAAGCGCAAGCTCGCCAGGGCCGGTCGTCTCTGCAGCGTCGGAGTCCCCATGTCTGCTGTATAACAACAACAATAACAATAACAACAATGCAGCAAAAGATTAATATTGATCTGCACCACAGACCCTCCTCGCCTCACCTCACCTCACCCCAAGTTCTTATGACCTAAACACAACCCCTCTGAACGACTCAAAGATGTGGGGTTGCCACACATTTTCGACCAGCTACCCACACTAGCTCAAATCGCTAGAGATAAACAAACCAAAAACTTGCAAACTAAATCGACCTCGTTGACCATCTATTCCACCAATGTGACGTCTCGCTGATTCAACGGATACCAGATAGAGAAGACGAGCTGTCTCGATTCTGAAGGACACTCCTACCAAAGCACACCGATTACAAATTCTGTCTAAGCAGAATGTGACTTGAGTAATTGTTGGCACTGATCGGCAGACGTACCCCGGTGTGTGTGATGTATGTGATATATTTCAAATCTAACTCCAGTGCACGAAGGGCTAAACTTAGCTCCGATCCCACGACGAGGAGTGAAGCAAAACGCGCCGAATGTGGTAAGTTGAAATATATAAGTTTATGGAGCTATAGTATTACTTGTGCTAGAGGGATCGGTCACGCCTGTAAGCTAACCGGAGTTTTGATAGTACTGCAGGCAGGCAGCTGATGATCATGGGCCGAAGAGCTGAGAGAAAGACGATGTAAGTAGTGGATAATTATGGTGGCCGCATTGGTGATGAATGTGAGTATATATGGGAGCGACCTCGATCGATCGGGGTCCCACCGGCAACGGCCTTTCCAGTAACGGTTTACTGCTCACGCGTGTCACCATTCCGCTTCTTCCCGTTGGCTTGGAATTTCCCCTCGTGGGGAGACTTGTAGCACCGACAATACAGAATGTTACTTATTAGGTCTGTATGTATGAAGATGGGATTCGACGACATGATTTTTCATAGAGTCACTACATCCTTTATGGTATTTAGTGTCACTTACTATTTGAAGTTACATTGTTCTATAACTTTTTGCTATGTATCTCATTTCTTATCAACAAAGTCAAATTGGTTGTTTGGACACTGTATAACAGTAGCATCTTTACTTGGTAAGTATTTACATTAACAATAAAATGTTATAGAAATGCGTAACTTCCCATAGTAAGTGACACTAAGTACCATAAATGTTGTGTTGTGACATGTCTTTCTCTGTCGAAACTTTATCATAAGTAGTGTCACTTAGTACTATTTGGAGTTACACAATGTTGTATCTTATGCTATTTTCCAAGTGAAGTTGTTAATCTTTTGTAATGTCCAAACAACAAAATTGGCATTCGTTGGTGAAGTATGCGATATAAGTTATAGTAATGGATACAACATTGTGTAATTCCGAATAGTAAGTGACACTAAATAGAATATTTAGTGTAGCACCCCTTTTGGGCTTCGAATCCCAAAGGTTTTAGCAAAAGGAAAGGAAAAAAGCCCAAAAACCAAGGGATCCGTGTCATGACAAATGTGAAGTTTTCCTTAGTCACATGGTTAAAGTGCAAATTCTTAATTGTATGAAGAAGAAGAAGAAGAAGAAGAAGAAGAAGAAGTCATCTTGGAAGGGTAAGGTGAACACAAGCTATAACTTACCTTGCTAGTTTAGAATGGCAAGTACTTATATTTCCTAGTTGAATAATCTAAACCAATAATAATGATTTATATTGAAGATATTATTAATATGGTGGGTCATGATGTTATAGTGAAGAGTTATGCACACTACATAACTTACATCCATAGAAATAGATTTTAGACTTTGTAGAATTTACTTTACATAACATTCATAATTTAGAAAGTAAGAATAAAATATGCCTTAAAAATTTATTCAGTGTACTACACAATGTGTGGTGTGCTAGCAACAATCTCATCTTATCAAAAATTTCCACTATACACATTAAACATAAGAAGTTTCTAATATTAGGTAGGTTCTAGCTTAAATGAACCATTAGAAAGGAATGCTATGGTCTTCAAGGGTTCCACAAACTTTGGGGAGCCCACTGTAATGTCCTTTGCAAGTGTTTAGGGTGATCAAATTGACAAGTGGCCGAAAAACAAACGACTAGCTTTCAAAAGCATTTTCTTGGGTCCAATTGACACAAATTCATTGCGTACTAGTGGTAGCTCATCCTTTTCTTTATGTTGGCTTTAATGATAGGTTTCTTGGTTACATTAAGTTAGGTAAATACTCCTTCTCCCTCCCTATTGTGAACTTTTACTCTGGCAATGGAACTACATCCATTTGTCCCAAAAAACAAACAAACAAACAAAGGAAAAAAACAATTGACAGTTGTTTGATTCGATTTGGAGGTTCATGTTGTAATGTGTGAAAAGCATGACAGATGAATGTTGGATGAAATGAAATTTACTGAAATTGCATAGGAGCAGCTTAATCAATTTTGGGCGGTAATTAATATTATATACGGTGAAGGTTGCCTGATAGCCCTACAACACCAAGTTTGGTTGGGCCAGGGAGGCAATGGGCAGGGCCGGCTCGGTGTGGTAGGGTACCAACCACTGCTTAAGCTCCGTATGGTTGGGAGTTTAGGGTTGCATGCCCGCTTGCACAAATTGGTGCAACCAAATTTATTGTAGTTTTCAATTCTATTATGGTTTTCAAAAAATTTCATGATGAATATAAGATGAAAACCAACCCCTTCTTACCAACTAGGATTATTCACCTACTTTGCCCATCAAAAATATCTAAACATATTCTACATCTACAAATCAAAAGTCTTGTCTCATTTGACTTCATATTATCTAATCCATACTGAAACAATGCACTTCTATTCAATATGCCTGCACATTATGGTGTTGCTTCTGATAAATATCTTGTTTGGGTAGTTGGTTCCATATCATTATCATTTGGCATGTCATCAGTGTTGTTGGAGGCTGGATTAACAAGCCTTTCATCATTATCGTATTTGCAAAAATTGTGCAACACAAAACATACAACTATAATTGTTCCTACATATTTGACATCGTAGTTTAATGTCCTTAGTATAGTCCATTGGTTCTCTAAAAATTCCATTTTTATTTTATTTTAACCTTTCCATGTCATAAACACTTATCAAATTCATCTTCATCCCTTTTATTTAATTTATAAGCATTGTATGCTTTTAGGAGTTGTTGTAGTAGAGGATAGTACGTGGAGTCTCCAATAATATATGGCTTTAGGTCTCTTCCTTCAATCAACATTCTAGATTCTTGTAATATAGCATTCTCCATAAATTTTTCATAAATTTTTTCAAATGTGTTGCATCATGAGTGCCTTTAGGTGCAAGCATACACACATTTAATTTTTTCATAATAACAAATTCCTTGTAAAAACATCGTATGTCCATTATGTTGACTCCAATAATCAACATGTATACATGCTCATTTAAATTTGTACACTAACTTGATATGAGACCTCGGGGAGGTGACTATCGGAATTTTAGAAACCACGTGAGATAAAAAAATAAGGTCAATTTAATTCGTTGAGGGTAAAATTTATAAATTCGTTAGATCTACCATAGCATTGGAAATATGTGCCTTGCATGATTATATGTAAAATAGGGTGGTGAATAATTCCTCCATTTTAGTAATCAGTAGAAAAAAATAGGGTTATAGATATTGGATCCCCCTAAAAGTGTGTAGTAGGATCAATAGAATAATTGTGGGTTTGACTACTTGGATGAAGAAGTGTGTAGTTTCTGTCCAAATTTGAATGAAACGCATTAGTATGGAGGGAAATGTTGTGGGATTTTTTTGGGGCTTTCACTTGCACAGAAAGCATCAACATGATTCTGGAGGCTGCCTAATAGTGTGTATTACACAAAGATAGGATCTGATTTGATATATCCTAGGCCGCATTGTTGACCTCAAAGTTGAGGTATGTTGTCTGCTTTTCTTAACACAATGTTGATATACAAAACATAAAGATTGGAATGGAACTTCTCAGCTTCACCTTATTCTCCATTTCAAGGAAAACCCAATACTCGGCACTTAGTGCATAACGCGAACATAATCTTGGAAGACCAAAGTTCCCACGAGTTGTTTGTATATAATATGGGAAGGAAAAGTCGAAGAAATAGGTCAGTGGACTATTTTTTATCAGTTTGCTTGGTTGATTCAGTTGTCGCTGAAGCCCCTTTGCCTGCGAAAGAATTTTGCAAGTCAACCTGTAAGTTATGTCATATTGGCTCAATACAGTCAAATTGGTGCAATTCTACTACAGTATTGTTGTGGAAAAGTTTCATACCCAGACATGAGGAACCGTATTGTGCCGATCTTGTTGAATCCATGTTCAGTGTTAAAAATACATTGTCCACCGTAGACACATGTAAAGTGCTTCACAGAATTACTGAGCGTAATTCCTTGAAATGATAACATGATAGGGTTTGGTGTGGTACCCTCATGTTTGACCATGTTGTCCACTTGGGATTACTCACTTTTTTCATTCCGAATGTAGGTGAAGCTCGGGGAGATCATTGGCGAAAATCGTAGAAACTACGTGCGATAAAAAATAGGGTCCAATAAATTCATTGTATGTAAATTTTGCAAAAAACGTACATATAATATAGGGGGTTTTAAAATAGTGAAACATGTTTACATGTAAAATACCATCACATATAATGGCATCTTTTATCCAGTTAGTACATGTAAAATAGCGTGGAAACAATTACTAGGGGTAGCGGGTGTAGGGTAGGGTTTGTGCTAGTGGAGGGTGGATGCATGGTTGAGTGGCCCAATAGCGGACCATGTACCTCCATAGAAGTCCATATCCATCTTTTGTATATGCAATTGATTATTTTAAATTTATTTTACACAAATTCTTTGAAGTATATAAAACTCAAATCAAAAGAAAAATTGTAATACCTTCATTTTATATTTAGTTATAATATTTTGAAAAACTGATAAAAAATTTCTTTAAATATATAAATAATTCTAAAGACAATTAAGTATTTCTAAATAGAAGCCCACCTAAAGCTTATAGATCTTAACACTCATAAAAAAACTTGCCTCCGCAAACCTCTATTTGATCCTATTATGGACTTCCAAATATATAACCACATTCAACCTCTTCAAAAGTCCATAACTATCATTTTAATAGCAATATTATTAAAAAAAATGCTTTAGCTCCAAACTATTCTATCTCTACTACAACACATAGTGAGTCACTACCATAATAATGTAATCATATACTTATTGAAAAAGCTACATTCATAAAAATATTTATTGGTGACCATAGTCCATACTGTTACTTTAAAAGTCCCATGTTCTTTATTTATAGAAAAATTTAAAGACAAAATTTTATTTGTAAATACGCTTAAGTTATCAAGCTATGCCCAAAGTTTCAAAAGGATTTATTAGGTAGATTTTTTTTAATTCAACTTACAATACAAAGGAGTATCCTGAAAAATGGTTGTGACAAGAAAAGTGGTCCACTCAACCATGCATTCACCCTGGATGAAAAGTGGTTTGTGTTGTGGTAGTGTGATTGTTACTTAAATGTTTAGAGAGCAATTTAGGGTGGTCTTCATGTCCTTAAGGAAGGTTGGGTAGTCAATATCCCATACTTTAATATCTAGATGTTAATATGTGAATGGCGGTTTCTGGGTGTGCTCAAAATGACATAGAAAGCCAGTTGTTTGGAGAAGCTAATTTATTGCTTTATGAGCAAGTTTTTTGTAGATTGCTTGTGGGCATACAATCGAATTGTGGGATACTTACTTGATGGAATGAAAAGCAACTTAAGATTACTCCAGGTCATTAAGGAAGTCCGTGCATCCAAAATGCCATGCTTTGGTTTGTCGGTGGTGATATATAAACGTGTGTTGGAAAAAAAAAATGGGGTGTAAGAAACAAAATACGGTGTAAGAAAAAAATGGACCTTAGTTGGGCTCCGAGAAAAAAAATTGGGGTAAAGTCAAAAAAATTGGTTACTTGGGGTATAAGGAAAAAAAATGCAATATAAGTAAAATAGGGTATTTTAAAACAATTCCCCCAAAAATTTATAATTATTGATAGGATGTATTAAAATACAAGCATTTACCTTTATTTTGAAAAATACCATACCTAAAAATCTTTTCTGCAAGGTAAATAGCCCCCCGATAAATAGGTCATGAGCGCACGTGTATGCATCAATTAAAGAGGGAGTGATCTCCCCGTGAGATGAAGTGCCTCCACATCAACAAGCGATTCTAGCGAATTGACAATAGGAGAGTATTCTTTCACCATGGCAAAAATTACTACCACACATCTCTCTCTATGCCATTCCAGCTTTGTACCAAAATCCAATAGGGCTCAATCATGTCCCAGCTTCAAGGCCACAACTCTCAAGCCGTGTAGCTTCCAAAAATTGTTCACTCCAAAGCAGGGGAGATTATTAACTCATGGGAGGACTCATGTTGTCAGCCCCGTTGAAACCAATTGAATGACAAGATGGATGTATGGAATGTTTGTTGCTCACATAGCTGATTTTGCAATGTTATAGTATTCCGTCCACTATTTGGTACTTGTACGATTTATAAAAAAAATATGATGCCAAAAATTGGCCTCTCTAAACAATTACAAATAAATATAAGGTGCTAAAAAATACGTCAAAGTAGCTTTATATCTACAAATAGGGAGGGAAAAAATATTCAGAGGTGCATAAATATGCCCCCATTAAATACCCCATTATTGCACGTGGTTACAAAACGTAAGGGGGTGTGATCGCCCCGAGTATGAGACCTATCTACAACACCACACATTTGAGGGAGTTTGGTGATATTAAAAAAAACCTTTCGTTATTTGTTGTAATCTTGCACCACTCGGAATACTAATGTATCTAGAATACAAATTGTCTTTGTCAACCAATGCCTTACAAACAAATCTTGTATATTTAAAAATAGTTGCTCTTCCCACTCCAATTTTATTTCCAACATTAACGATCATTTTGGTCAAATGTCCGCTTTTGGAGTTCTAGTGCTACTACTTTATGTATTGACAATGTTTCTCTATAATTTGTATATGAACTTTATGTATGGTTTCAGAATATCACACAAATTTTTATATGTCCTATATGTCATGTTAAAATCACCATACCACTCGTTATTGCAAAGTTCGATATTTTACATGTATACTTTTTAATACATCACATATTATCTATAAATAGACATGAGAAACATCCACCACCTTCTTGTGGGCAACTTATTCTTCCTCGATTTCTCTCCAATAAATAAACATGACATCCATAACATGAAAAATATCATTATATGTTGAAAAATTATCTTCATAGTGACCAATAAATTCTTTATATTTTTCCATACTATTAAAAGCCATACTCTAAACTATTCACACTTAAATTTTTTGTAGATCATATTGTTTGTGTTGAACTACAAAGAAGAGTTATTAAGCAATTTCGTTGTACTTTTACATGAAATTTTTACCTTATAAAGTGCAAGCACCAATACAGTACCAAAACTAAATTTGTATAATTACAATGCACTAAGAGATGCAACAACATAAGTTTAAATATATCAACAACCACAATTCCTTTAATGAAATAAAAAAGGAGTGAGGATTGAGAAACTAAGTGATACAATAAAATATTATGTAATTAAACTAAAAAGTTCAAGTTATGAACATCCATAACATTAAGTAGCAATGCTAGGAGGGTACCCTTTGAGTACCCGCAAATTTAACTCAACAAGAAGGGAAAAGCTCCCGAGGAAGTCACTATCGTAAATTTAGATAACTATGAGAGAACAAATATAGGGTGACATTTATTCATGGTTGATAAAAATTATATATATTTTTGATATACCATAGCCTTGAAGAAATATGAGGTAGCACATTATATATAATATAAGGTCACTTGTAATACCCAAAATTATGTTTATAGTATTTCTAAAATAGCATTATAGTAATTGGTAGGGAATTTTTAAATTTTTTAGGTTGAGTTTAAGGTAAGAAGAATTTAAGAACTAGATGAAAAATGATCACAAATCCATCTACAAAATGGATGAACTCGTTGGATGAGGGTTATTAAGTGTACTTTTGAGGAACATTTCATTGACGTTTGTATAATTCTCTGGTTGTTCCTCTCATGCAAGACAAGAATTCTATCATCGTGCATTGACCCCTACGCATATAAAGAGCTCCGTGGGGCCATATTTGGTCGTATTTTTATCAAACACTAATTTTCGCCTAGTTCCTAATTTCAAATGAGAGTAGTCCCAATTAAGAAAGTATGGAGCTATCATCTACTTTCTAGTTCAATCTACCATTCCTCAAAATTGTTAAAATTACGTATTTTACAGCACTTTAAAGCTCAAAACCCTGAAATTCCAATATACACTGCAAATAAATATAAATAATGAAAGGTTTGAAATATTATGGAGATTTTAATTTATAATTACACATAGGGTGGTAAAAAAATGAAGAAAGTAGAATTATTAAAAAATATAGGGTCCACTAAAATGCAGTAAATGAGCTACATAGCCCCCCAAAAAATATGTGTTGTACGCTCATGTGTCCCCAAAGAATACACTAAGTGACTTCCCCGAGGAAAAGCTTGCAAAACAAGGATGAAGGAATGGATAATTAATCAAATATAGAAGATTCAAAAAGGTATCAAAGAGGTTTCCAATGCGGGTGTCGGGAGACTTTTCCAAAAAGTGCAACTACCTTTTTGACCTCAACAACTTTCCCGTTGCTTTATAGCTATTTAGATTTGTTTAGATATTAATTTAGCCTAGATTAGAACCTTTACCACCACTTGGCATTAGTTTTGTCCTAGAAACCGACATAATTAATTCTAAGCATTGAAAGTAACTACCCAAATAGATTAAAAATAACCTAAGTAAAACTCAAACTTATTGCTCTTGAAAGAGCATCAAACCGGCACGCGCCGGTTTGATACTCTTTCAAGAAGGTCAATCCGGGCTTGCTACTTAATGTTATGTCAGGGCTGCATAATACAAATGCATACTACTAGCAATTAATATGCATAAACACCACTAAATTCAAAATGGTCACAATGTGGTAATTACTTTTGGTTGTCAAAGAGTACCAATTTCAGATTAAATTGTGTCTATTAGGATCAAGGATGCTGTCAAAATCAAAGCTTTGTGGAGAATGATCTTCATCCAAATGCCCTCATAAGATAATGTTCCCATTACGTGGTCATTAGCTTGATTCAGTAGTAGGATCACGTTGATGACTCTGGAGGCTGAAGTTTTTGGTCTTCGAAGGTGGCTCATTTTCACATTCCAGTTTTTATGTGTGACTTAATTGATCATGTGAAGGAGTAAAAAGCAGTAAACTCCAAAAGATGAATCCAATGATGAAGTCCAGCATTGCGGATAGAGCTAGAACAACACTTGATTTATTTATTTATTTTTGGAACACAAGAGGCACTTGACCACCTGGCTAGTTTCCGTCAAGTAGAGAGATGATTTCACGAATCGCCATCCGCTCTGTTCGGTTTGGGTACCTTTCCACTGTCATCCGGTAGATCAAAGTCATCTTGGACCATAACAACACACGATTCAATCATGACTTCTTAGAAACCTGCAGGCATCTGGTTCCAGCTTGTCAATGCTGTGATGCTATTGGAATTACACCGGGAATAGTAGCTGAAGATGATCATGGCGAACAAGTTGGAATGCTGCAGTTCCACTTTAATGCACCAGATCCATCTGGAGCCTGTTCCTGCAGGAATGTAAGCAACTCTTCCAACGGCTTCAATCTTCGTCAGAGAGTTGCCTGTTGAAGCCTTCTTTCAAGTTTTTATGTTGGATGAATGAGAGGTACACTCATATGCAATAATTCCCTCTCCCTATAGCACAAATAGCGCTTTGAAGTCATGTGAATTTCTGCAATCGGGGTTCACTCGGTTACTAAGGGTGGGTTTACATTAGGATCTGGGTTCAAGAAAACTTGACGCCCACTTGACATCCAATATGCCTCCTAATGCACCCAAGCTTGAAGACTGGTTACTCAAACTAAAGGGATTGTTTTCTTGAGTGAGGGCCGCTAAGATTTGACAGGAATGGAGACATTTGTGCATTTCATTTTTTCACACGTCCTTGGACCTGGATCTGGACCTTTGTGTCAACTTCTTACGTCCAAAATTTTGCTCTCAACCAATAGGATTTTGGAGTTTCTTTGGGTTCGGACCCTAATGTTACACGCACCCACCCTAAGTGACCAGGAAGGACCCATATAGACAAAAGTTCAGAAATCCGATGCAAGGACTCAGTCGCCCACATCCAACATCTTGATTCTTACCTTTTATAACTCAGTTGCAGTGAGTCTTGAAAGTTGACACTCAAAAATGCCATTTACAGCAGTGTCATACTGGTCATAATTGGTCAAACAGTGAAATTGTGATGATCCCCAGGAATGGCATATGCCAAAGCTGCAACCAGAACTACCTTACTAATTATAAGTGCTCAGGGCAAGCAGGCTGGAATACTTTTGTTTCTTTGTCAGCTCATGCTGGGCCCACTGATCGAAGGTCGGACCGTCAGAGCAAGAGCGAGCGATCGAGGTCCGATCCCGCGAGGAGATCAGATTTCTACATACATCCATGGTGGCGATCGATGAGTAGGGATGATGATCGAGTGGTCCTGGTTGTGTCTGCGCACTTTAACCTGCTGCTACGGGGCCATCCAGCGGTCGGCCATCACTGGTGAGCAGCAATCCTGAATCCTGACGAGTCCTCCGGCACCAAGCTCGTCCACCGACCAGCAGTTGGAACCACAAGGATCCACAACGACCAAAGGATCTGCAACAATTGGTATGCAATAACACACATATGTCCCCAGCAGAGGCCTGCAACCGCACCTGGTGAGCCCCTTCAACGAGCAGAGGCGTCGTCGACGTCGTCGTCATAATAAATGAGTGGCTCTTCACGTGAGGTTATTAATAAGCAAGGTCTCATTTCTAGGAAAAAGTCTCAGATCGTATCTAAATCAGTGCGTGTTGCTCATCTCTACACTCTCAAATATTTACAGCAACTTGGCCAGGGAGATTTTTGGGCATTATTGGTCAAATTCCCAGTGTTTCTACGTCCAACCGTTTACATCTTGTGATCTTTCAGTTTGTTCTTTATTAGTTTGAGGTATATTTCCATAGATTCCTTTACGGTGATCGGTAATTCTCCTGAGCACTTGAACTTCAACCGGTTATTTCTCAAACTCAACTGGTTCATCTGTAACTAGTACAGTCTAACCTCGATAATGTCACTCATGTTTATAGAACACCTTGATATTGTCACCCAAAACTTCGAAACCAAATTTTATAGTGTAAAACTCCCTCGTTATTATCCCTATCACCCTTGATAATGTCACTATTTTTTTCCAAAATTTGTAGTGTAAGTGTGATAATAACAAGTAATATGGATTAAAAAGGCCGGATGGACAACAAATTCTATGGATGACGTCGGCAACATTGAATTTGGGCTTTGATGTCCAAGGCAAGCCTCTAGAGAAGCTTTCTCCATTGGAGTACGTAAACATGGAAGGTGAAGATGATTTTGAGGTGGAGTATTCTACTGAAGAGCTTGTGTAATTAGTGCAAGATGGCCAGGAGGTACATGATCCCGTAGAAGTAGACCCATTGATTGATGATAGCAATGATGTTGAGTCTAAAGTAGTGAAGTTAAGTGATGCACAAAAATCTATTAAAGATCTTTTGAATTTTATGGCTAGTCAAGGTTCTCAAATTTTCAACACTATGAAGTTCTTAGGAATGGAAAAAATCCATGACAAGCTCATTAGAATTGGTGTTGCACATTTAACATCAATGTCAACACAACAATGTGACATTAGGAGCTTCTTTGTCTCTAGTGAGAGGTCTTTACTTGATCTCAATGACACATTATGATGTGCTATCTTTTTTATTCAAGCTTTTGAATTTGATTTTATATAAATTTAAAAAAATTGAATTCTCATCTTTGTTATTTTCTTTTGAACATTGTAATTTTTATTTGTTTTTCTACCTATTTCTTTGATAATATCACATTATGCATAAATCTTCCAAATGTGACATTATCAAATATGTCACACCTTGTTTATATCACACTTTTTGGTGAAACGGATGGTGTGACATTATCAAGGTTAGACTGTAGTGGGTTTTCCCCATTCATTGATTTACAGGGTGTCTGAAGATTTGACAAATGCCCACACTAGGACTAGCAAGTGGCCCATAGCGAGTGGAAGAGTTTCCATTCTGTATGCAATGAAGTGAATGGGCGAAATTGAAGTACATTACATCCACAAAGGTTAATGTGAGTAGGACGAAAGATTCTTACTAGTAGTAATACATTTTGGAAAGAGATGAACTTTCCATATCAATAGGGACTCCTTTGCCGTGAAGGAGTAGCGGTTGGCTCTAGTGTGGCATGATTTAAGTTAGCAACTATCCAAACTAGAAAAAAGCAATTAGCATAAATGTTGTATGCCAACTTCATAATATTTGATCCAACAGAATTTTGTGTGCAAGTTCAAAGTAATAATAAGTACAATAAATATTGTATTTAGCGTCATATGGTGGTGTTGCATGTCATTGTGGTAACTTTCAAATGACATTTCTTATGAATAAGTATACAAGTATTGTCATCCGAACTTTTGTACTTGTAGTTCATCCATATTTAGTTTGGTACATTATGCATCAGACTAACATTTCTGTAATGAATTATTGTCATGGATGACTGAAATTTGCATAAACACTCACTTAGTAAGTGATAGTCATTTTCTTGCAAGGGATGACAAATAATTGTAGGTTTATATTTAGTGTTAGTGACACTATACATGAAATTTATTAATAGTATTGAGCAAGACAAATATAATTGGTGACACTATATACAATACTTAGTGTAGTGCTTACATGGCCACACCATTGATTATCTTCAACCAATGCTAAGAAGTGCTATGGAGAGGTGTTAGTCTAACCCCTAATCGTCTAAAAGGCCTACATAACATTATTAAGTGCGTAAGTGTGTTCTCACGGGCCCCGGGAATATAAGCCGGGATGCCGTCAGTTAGCTCACATTTAGACGGGATGCTGTGAGTTAGCTCACATTCAGTCTAAATGTGAGCTAACTGACGGCATCCCGGCTTATATTCCCGGGGGCCGTGAGAACACACTGACGCACTTAATAATGTTATGTAGATTGGGCCTCTCCAAGCAGAAAAGAGTGTATTCGAGCTACATACTTTGACTTTAAGCTAATCATGTCAAGAGTGACCCTATCTAGGATCAAGTTATTTTACATTGCACTATTTTGAATAAATTAAATATTTTGATGTTATGCAAGATTTAAGCTCAAATATACAACCTGGATGTCCTTGGAGAAAACACATGTGTTGTATTTTGATTGCCAATGTCTAATAGGAGTATAATTTTATTTTCTCCTTGACATAAGACAATGTATATAACAAGGTTTCAAACACATAAATATATAAAATATGATTTTTGAACTTGGTGAAACCCATATAAATTGTGAATATGGCCATATATTGAGACCTCACGTCCTTTAAGGGTTAACTACACTAAATATGATATTTAGTGTCACCAATTCTATTTGTCTTGCTCAATACTAATTGTACACCGTGGTATAGTGACACCAACACTAAATGTAAACCCAACATTATTTGCCATTCCTTGTAATTTTGGGGGGGATTATAGATCTACAGTGTCACAATTACTGTCACTTACCAAGTGATTTCTCATCCAAATTTCAATCACCCATGACAATATTTCATCACAAGTTGCTGACAAAAGAAGGTAGGGTTTTGGCCAATGGATGAACTCATCCATCATCACGTGACAGTATTTGTAAACTTATCATAAGAAGTGTCATCCGAAAAGTTTCCATTGTGACATAAAATACCATATGACACTAAATATCATATTTAATGTACTGCTATCAACTTTTATTTGTGCGGTCATGCTGCTAGTTAACTAACTAGACACATGGCTACAATAGTCTAGTTAAGTGTAACTCATCCTCTCATGGACGGTGAGGAAGAAAGCTAGAAGACATCAACTAGTATGTTATCCTTAGATAATGCTAGTTCTAAGTAAGCTTGATGAGGTTGCAAAATTTCAGTTAATTGAACACAACCAATCCCCAACTAGCAGTCGGACCCTAAATTTAGTTGTCCTTAGATAACAATCAAGTCATCCTTAGCCAGTCCTAGCTCTTGGTAAGATTAGTGACTCCGGGGGGAGGACTCTTCATACCATGTATGAACTAACGTGAGGAACGTTGTTTCATGAGCAAGCTTGTGAAGAAATATTGTCGTGGACGATCAAAATTTGGATGAAAAATCAATTAGTAAGTGACAAGATTTGCAAACATTGTAAATCTATAATGCCCAAACTTTGGTCCGAGACGACCCCAAACTACTGGATGATGGTGGAGAGATACCCAAATCTTAAGGAAGAGGTTGGGGGTTCGATTCCCAGCTATGAAATCTCCTCTCTACTTGCCAGGTGGTTAACTGCCTCATGTGCTTTGGCGCTGGCCTGTCGGCCTTCTGTCTCAATATATATATAAATATATAGATATATATAAAGCCCAAACTCATCTTTTTTTACAAGGAATGACCAATAAAGTTAAGTTTACATTTAGTGTTGGTGACACAACACGTGCAGTTTACAATTGGTCCTGAGCAGGACAAATCGAATCGGTGACACTAAGTACCATATTTAGTGCAGTTTTGTTTTTAATGTTCATGTTCATAATAATGAAAGGGATCGCCTGTGACTTCATGACTCATCATCCAGCCTCTGGGTAAGTAAGTTAAGTACAGTAGGCCTGTAGGAGCCGCAATGCTATTCCTGCAGTTGCACCCTCAACTTCTTAAGCCTCGAGCCTGACTGCAAGGAAAGTCGCAAGTTGCACTGAGAATAATTCATAAGTAGCTGGGATCTCGGCAGTTCAGATTGGAGCTTCCCATTATTGAAGCTAAATAGGCGAGGATTATATATAGCGTCACGTAGTGCCTTGTGAAACTGCTTGCTAATTCGGGAGTGTGTTTCGGAGAGAACAGTGGCCACATCTGTATCATGTGCCAGGACTAGGTCCAACCAAAATGTCTGGTATGCACAATGTGTATGTTTGACAAAGTTTTTGCAAGTTTTTCACTTTTGACAAGCAAAAACTTGCACAAAAACAAAAATGCACGTCAATGGACACGCACAATTTAGAAGTTGAAACGTATTGTGACTTGTGAAGAAAAAAAACACATATCAATTGACACGCTGGAAATTGAAATGGCACGTACTACTAGGCAACTTAAGTACTATAAGCTGCAACTCAAGTATCCGGAAAGCATAACCCATAACAATAGGAGAACTTCCTACACTCAATATTGGGTTGATTTTGAGGCGTTTCAACTTGACACTGGGATGATTTGAGGTAGACTTTGCATAGTGCAGAGATCCCCTTCAAATTGAGTTTAATGTACAATTCACAATGCATGAATTGAAGCTAGATTGGAGGTAATATTGTTGTTGGGTTTGTGATTTGAATGCCATCAGTATTCACAAGTCCCTAAAGTTCGTCATGTATGCTAGGCCAGTGGTAGATAATCCACTCTCACCAATGGCACTTACATTTGTGATAGATCCCCTTCAATTGAGTTTAAAATACAATGTGAAATTCTCAAATGTTGATTAAATGCAATGTTTGAGCTGACGTTAGATTGGAATCAGTAGTGTTGTTGAGTCTGTGAGTGGAATGCTCTCAATGTTCACAAGGCCCTGAAGTTCATCCCTTAAATTTGTCCCAATATCTAGGATAATGGTAGATATTCCACTCTCACCAGTGGTACCATCTACACTTTTGCTAGATACTATGTTTTGGTCAATTCCCACCTAATCCAATCTATGGTCATTTAGGTTGATTAGCCGTCTCAACTTGACATGATGATTTGAGGTGGTAGACTTGCATAGTGCAGGATTCCTTTCAATTGAGTTCAATCCACAATGTGAAAATCATAATGCTTCAATACAATGCTTGAATTGAAGTTCAAGGGATCACGTAAGATATGAAAAAAGAGGAGCTATATGATTCTATTAGAGGGGGAAGAGCAATAGTTGTGCACTTGGGTGTGATATTGGACTTTTATCAGTGTTCACAAGGCCTTGAAGTTCGTCACCTGATCTGTCCCAATATCTAAGATGTTGGGAGATATTCCACTCTCACCGGTTTTACCCTCTACACCTATGGTAGATACTTTGTTTGGTCAATGCCCAACTACACTGATTTTCCTATGTAGTGTGTGTGGTGCAAATTCCCGAAACATGCATTATTTTGCCAAATCTGAAAACTAGTTAGGGGTGAATTTTTTATTGAGTGATACTGAATTCATGAATACATGCCCATTTACCATACATTTCAAGATAATTAGTGTGTGCTGTAAGGTGTTTGTAGAGTGCGATGCAGCCAAACTTTTTAGCCCTCGTAATTATCCCAACAATGATAGTGACCAAATCAAAAATACCGAATTGTGGCTCGAAAGGATATTGTTGAAGTTTCAATACATTGAAGAAGAAAGTGACATGTGTAAGGGAGAACTCCTGGAATTTACGGAAACACTTTGACATGAGTGTGAAAACAAAACGATATTTGAGGCTTGGCGCATATGTGGTAGCAATTCGAAATGGCACACAAATTGGCCTAAACTTATGTAACTTTGACAAAAAAATTATATTCATTCCATCAAATATAGGTACTTGTGAGAGAGGATTTTCCAAGCAAAATGCAATTAAAACCCACTTGCGTGATAGGTTGAACTTGGAGACCGTTGCTGCTCTTATGCGGGTCTCTCTTTGTGGGCTTGAGGTGGATGCAGTGGATTGGGCTACCATCTTCAACATTTGGAGAAACATGCAAGGCCGAAGGATACTTACGCTCGATTGAAAGTTTCTTTGTTACAAATCAAGATTGTATTTTGATTATTTAAAATATTATTTTTTCTAAAATATTGTGTAACCCAAAATTGAGGTGACATCCTAGAATAAAATGTATATGTCAATTGACATTCATTTTTGTTTTAAAAAACGTCACGTGACACTTTGGATTTGAAGTTGAACGTCAAATGAAATTTGTCAAACATACACACTGGTATGCATCCTCGATATCTGTTAACACTGCACTTCGGAGCAAGGAAACTTCTAACACTTAGGGCCACTTCACACACAAGACTGAAGGCCCGTGATCATTGCAATCTGAGAGCTCTCATTGGTCGAAAGGGCAAAGATCATCCAAGTTCACTTCACGCACGAAGGTGAAGGCCTAAAGGCCCAAGAAGATTTCATGGATGAAATGTCTACATGGAGTCCTACATGGCGGACTATGCATAAGGTTTCATGGTCTCCCGGAATTTTCATCAGGCCCACCTCCAAGAGGTGGGCCTGACGCAAATTCCGGGAGACCATGACTTTTTTTCAATAATTTTTCCAACATGACAAATTTCAAGACATATTACAGTGCAGATTCTAGAACAGATTCCAGGACAAACAAACACCACCAAGTAATTCTCTTAAATTGATAGAGTTTGAGACATATTATATTAAACCAAATCCTCTTCTCTTTTTCCGCGAACAAAATATGCAATGGTCCTGCAACATGGCCCATTCCACGCCCGTTCTCACTTCACTCTATGCTTGAGGACCTGTGACTACATAAAACGGCTTTCCCAACACCCATGGTACGGCCTTTGGATGAAAGTCAAGGGTCCTCACCATTACAAGGTCACGGCTCTTGGCTCATGTGTGCCACTTCACACATGAGACTGAGAGCCCGCTCCATTACGCTTCAAGCACTTTTATTGGTGGAAAAGGCGGAGCTGGTCCAAGTTCGCTTCACACTACGCTTGAGGGACCAACGGAGTATGTGAATGCAAGACGGATGTAAAGTCTACATGGATTCCTACATGGCATCTAATGGATCGTGTTTCATGGTCATTGGACTATTTTCAAAAACCACCTCTTGGAGGTAGACCGAACACAAAATTGGGAGACCATGGCACTCTGAACGCTCACAACCGTTGATTTATTCTATTTTATCATGGTTGAGGATTTGCATGAGTAGAAATTCGTTGAAATAGCATTTGGTTGAGGGCCCGGTCACATATGACTTCATACTACACTTGAGGGTCCGTGACCACACTACATGACCTTTGGAGGTGTCTTGGGACAACCTTTGTACACTTTCTTTTGGGCTCTCACGATTTCATGGTCACAGCTCTTGGCTCGTGTGTGAAGTGGCCTTTAGGGCTGGTTTATACCATGGAAGATGGTCTTTTCCATGATCCGACTTCATGGTCCAACTTTCATGGTCTGATTTCTTTAAAACATAAATTTACAAAGCCTTTGGGACCCTCACTAGGTGTAAACTGATTGTGAACCATGAGGAATGACCATGCACCAAAATGTGAATGTGTTGATTTTTTTAATATATATCCAAAAAGGGAAGTTTTGAAATAAATTCAACTTTGACCATTCTCTTGTCTTCTCTTGGCTTCACTTCTCTTCACTTCTCCTATCTTCTTGTTTTTGCTTGTTTTCACCTTGAATTTCAACAAGCATGGTTGCAATGGAAGAGAGGAGGAGACTTATTTTGCTCTCATAATTATACATGTTTTTGTACATTCTTGTGAAGCATGTTGTGAATATTCAAGCATTGATTTTGCAAGGAGAATGAGATAGTTTGCAACTTTGAGCTTGGTTTATGAGAGTATGGGACATAGAGAGGAGCATATAGAGTCAAGAACAGATGTATGGATTTGTAGACCGTTTGTTGTTGGGTTTGTAGACATAGAAAGAATTTAGGAAGTGGACTCGAGTGAAATACATTACATTTATATTTGTGTGTAAGAGAGGTTGGGCCCCTATTTGAAGAAAAATGATACATATTTTAGGGTTATTGTGTTGATGCAAGAGAGGATAGCAATGTCGTTGTATAGGTTGAACAGTGGTCATGGACTGCAAAGCATAGACTGTATGGAGTTCACAAGAGCACGTTGTCAAAAATAGTAAGGAATTTTTGTAGAATTGTTAGAAGGCATCTTCAACTAGTTTTTGTCCAAACTCCAAATAAATCGTAGTTTAGGATTTTAGCTTCAATGTTTGAGTAGTTGCTTGACATACCTTATATCATAGGGGCAATAGATGGCTCATATATTTCTATTTCAGCTCCTATAATTAGTGGAAAAGACTACTACTTTAGAAAAAAATATTTTCATTTAGAAATTCTACATGGAATTGTTGGCCAGACTGTATGTTTTGGAATTATGAGTTTGGTTGGACAAAAAGTTTTCACGATTGGAATTTTTTCAAGTTACAAGAATTAAATGTGGATGCATAGAATGTAAGTTTCAACTGTATAAATTTATAGGAGACGTTGTATATCCGGTGAGGCCTTAGATGTACTATCCATTTAAGGGTGGAAAAGTTGTATTATTCGGGTAGGAGGCAAATTATAATTTTTCTTTTTGTCTTCAACTAGGATGTATGTAGAAAGGACATTTAGAACTTTGAAGGATAGATGGAGACCAATAATGATGCTATCCAAATTACATTTGAGGAATATGCTTGATATTGTGGTAACTTGTATAGTATTGTACAAATTGTGCATTCTAAATAACAAAGGGATTAAAACAAAAAATTAGCTATAAGAGTTAGTGAGAAGAATTACGAGAGGGTAATGAATTATATGGGGGGAAATTGGACTTGTTGAAGTAAAAATCAAAAATAAAAATCTAACTATGGAGGATGCTTTATATTTGCAAATGAAGTAAAAGATATACAAACGTATTTATTTTTACTAAGATATTATAAGAAAGAAAGAAAAATGTGAAACCACATTAATGCATAAATTATAGGTTGAACAATCATAATAATACAAGCTATGAAAGAAATCTAGCATCACATAAACATACAGTGACAGTGGAACATATAGAGTATAAGAGTAATTAAAATTAATATATGAGAGCATTTAAAGTTTTATTCATGTTCTTAAAGAAGTTGCATATTCATTGAATGATGCAAAAAAACCCCTATAATTACCAAAATTTTGTTCTAGCAATTTTTTTTGATTTTTTTCTTTTATTGTGCTACAACAATTGATGGTGTAACAATAGGTGGTGTAGCAGTGGTTGCTTGATATAAAATACATGTAAATGGAATGATATCTTCTTCCTCTGATTTTGTAGTATTTATAGGGATTTGTTTGTGCAGACTTGTCATGTTGGCATGCCATTCATTTATTTCATTAAACCACCTACATTCTTGTTTCCTATCAATTTTTGAAATTTCACTAGCCCTCTTTTCAGTTTTGTTTTTTTAAGAATAGACTTGTATTTTTTTTTGCATAATAACAAAAAATGGTTGAAACTCTTGATTGCAGCCACCAATTGAATCTATAGTTTTATCAATGACTTAACACCTATATAAAAAATTAAGAAAAAATAACGAAAATCCAAAAACGAGCAAGAATGGCTTAGAATTGTTGAATATAAAGAAAAATCAACATAAAAAATTTAAGGGCATGTTATACATAAAAGCAATATCGGTAGGTAAGAATGGAAAACATGAGATGGACTAGTGATTAGAGAGAGAGAGAGAGGAAGAGAAGGACTTTAAATGGAAAAGATGAGGATTTAAATCCTCTCGTGAGCGGAAAAACTTAATATGATAACCAAATGCCATTTGGGGGGGGGGAGTGGGGGAGAGACATATGACTAAGGCCAAGACTTTATACAACCTCATCATACAGTCTATATACAACCTCATTCATCACATTGACTCTTAATATTGATGCACAATTTGAATATTTTATCTTATTTTTTGTTATGTTCGTAAATTCTTTGTCTATATTGCCTCGAAATAGCAATTTGATGATACACTTCAAAAAAATTCAACTTGATTTTTGTCATGTCATATTTTCTTCATTAGATATGTCAACGTCAATCACATTCCTCTTGTCAGTTTTGTTTATATTTTTTGCTCCTTCTTTTGTTCAACGCCTTGTTTTCTTTCCAACAAGTTGTTTCTTTGTTGTTGCTACTACTTCCTCATTTTCTTGCAATATTCTAACTTCAAGAGTTGAAGGGGGGGGGGCTTTCTAATTGTCACCATTGTCAAAAATTGAACATAGTTGTAATTGGAGGAGGGGGAAATACACTAGAAGGAGAAAGGAGCAAATTAAGACAATGCAACATTTGAGAAATTAATGTTTGGTTACTTTTAAAAATTGGAGCTGCCATTTCTTGCATCCATTGTGAATTATGTGACCACTCTCCTTACGATTCTCTATGTGACTCCTCATCAGTAGAATATGTCTCAATGTTTTGAAAAACAAACTTGACACATTATTATCCAAATCATGCCAAAACAAGGATAGAAAATAAATAAAAGAATGTTGCAAAAAATGGCCCTTTCTACCATGGTTTCAAGTATAACAGTAGTATGTAATTAAAAAAAACCACCATTGTATCTATAGCCTCACCCAAAAAAATCATTAAAAATAAATTATTACAACATTTCTTTGCCAATAGCCCCTGTTTTTTCCTACCAAAGCACCTCTTTTGCCTCTCACACTACAAAAGCCGTTGGACCATGTTAGTGAATAATGTAGGCTTTAAAATTGTCTTTTGGGGACCTCAAATTCCACAGTCTCTTTGGCATTTTTTCTTTGGTGTAAACCGAGGTGGTCCTAAGATGAGTTCAATAGCCAATCACAGATTTTACAGGGCCTTGGGACGGCTTCATGGTCCATGGTGTAAACAACCCCTTATGTGGTGTTAACAATATTTTAGCACTTATTGGGGGCAACATACACAATTTGTAACAGTTACATGAATAACAATTGTGTGATTTTGGAATTAAAAACAATAACACTTATATAAATACAGGATGAAAATACATAAGATATGAATGTCATCACACATCTAAGTGTAATGGAAGAACGAATCTATAATAGTATGATGAGATTCTTGTGCACGTCAAGATCCTATTTCCTTTGAAGTGTTCGAATGCTCTAGAATACAAGTGTAACATTAATAGCTCTTTGTTCTAAAAATTGTTTCAAGGCCACTAATGCACTTTCAACATTCTTAAATTCTACTCTACTCTATCTACCACCACATCACCATCTTGCATACTGTCAACTTCTTCAATGGGTTCATTGTAAATTGCACCATCTCTTTCATCAAACATACCTATGATTCCCTACTCAATAGGTATGTAGGGATTTTTAAGATAAAAATCCAGCTCATAATTAATGAGCTTATGTGCATTCATAATGGGTCCAGTTTCACTCTTTGCAAATTCAAATGCTACACTAAAATATGATATTTAGTGTCTTATAGCATTATGTCACCATGTAATGTTTTTAGTGACACTTCTATGAATAAGTTTACAAATATTGTCATCCCAACTTACTTTTAGTTCATCCAAATGTTTGGTATAATTTGCATCCTTACAAATCTGTGATGAGATGTTGTCATGGATGATTGCACTTTGGATGAAAAATCACCTAGTAAGTGACAATACTTGCAACACTGTAAATCTATAATGCCCAAACTTTATTACAAGGAATGACAAATATTGTTAGGTTAACATTTAGCGTTGGTGACACTACACTACGGTTTACAATTAGTATTAAGCATGACAATTAAAATTGGCGACACTGAATAACATATTTAGTGTAGTTGTTGCACTTAGGTAGTAGGGTTTAAGGGTTAGGGTTTTTGTCAACTTCATCCAAGTTATAAATTCCATAGCCTCACTTTCATCCAAAATAACACATATTGAGGTGAATCCGTTGAAGAGGGGAGCATAATTTTCATAAATTATCTTAGCATTTAATAATTACCAACTAATGTATTTTTTGGAATTTTTTTGGGGAGCACAATTTTTCTTAACACATCTCACCCTCCACGGAAAAACCAAACTGGTTAAAAATAGCATGTGTCCAAAAGGGCGTCAAGAATGTAGTAAAACAATAAAACTCGATTTCTAACAAAGGAAAAAGTAAACTGGCTAAACATAGCCACGCGTCCAAAAGGGCATCAAGAATGAAACAACCAATAAAACACAATTTTTAGCAAAGTCAACCCAACTTCTATTTTTAACCAGTTTGGTTTTTTTGTGGAGGGTGAGACATATACAATTTTAACACTTACTGGGGTAACACATATTGAGGGTGGATTGTATATTTTTCCACTCCTTTCTCAAGGGGAGGTCACACACGTTTGAAAAGGTTGGTTTTGAAATGGAGTTTGGTAACCACAATAAAGCATGTTGACCTTGACATATACCTAATTTCAAGGAGTTTGGTTTCAAGGTTGGCCCCTCTTTTATTGGGTTGAATCATCTATGTTCAACTTCGATCCAACATGGCGTTTTTGCAAGGAACCTCCATTTCCGGTTGGAGTTGGAACTTTTACCTTCGTTTATCAGACTCCTTTTCAAAATCAACGTTTTTGAATGTGTGCGGCCTCCCCTTCAAAGGCCCACCTTTTTCACAGATTTGGTGGATGTGGCTAAAATGCATTGATTATAGTAAATAGTGTAGGCAATGAAAGTGTGACTTAGGGCCAATCCACACATGAGACTGAAGGCCCGTGACCATTGCATTCTAAGACCCCACGTTAGGTAAAATGGCCAAGACCATCCATGTTCACTTCACACTAGAAGGTGAATCCCTAAGGGCCCAAAGAAATTATCATGGATGAAAAGTCTACATGGATTCCTACATGGCATACTAGAATTAATGTTTCATGGTCTGCTAGAATTTGCACCATACGCACCTCCAATAGGTAGGCTTGATGCAAATTTTGGTAGACCAAGTTAGTGGTATGGCTTTTGGATGAGAATCAAGGGTCCTCACAACTACATGGTCACGGCCCTTGGCTTGTGTGTGAAGTGACTCTTAGGCTTGTTTACATTGAAGGCATTAGGCCATGGCTCATAAATGACCATGATACGCCACTTTTTGGATGAGAGGATAGAAAAGTCCATGGACTATAGCCCAAAGTCTTTTGGAGGTCACAAACCCTTAGTGGCAACCCAAATGGGATTTTAAAACATACCTCATTATATTCTAATTAGATGTGAGAATGCATTATGAACAAGAGAAGAAACAAAAGTGTTTGTAACTTTGTATACGAGATAGTGGTGTTTGTATAAATTAATTCAACAATTTTGAGCACTCAAGCTTTATTTATAGGGTATGAATTGGAAAAAATCAACTTTGTTTATTGTATAGTAGAATACTTACTACATGATAATTACACAAAAAGCAACCTTCTGCAATAGCTCCAATAGTCATAATTTCGAATAAACACAAACAATATTAGATTATGTATTTTTAATGAGTTTTCATGGGTTGTCCCCCGGGGCCTGCCGCACATTTTGCCCAGCCTGCCTTCAAGAGATGTTTTGAAGAAAAACCCTACAATCCCGGCCAATATTATCCATACTTGCCATGAGGGATGCCATCTAGATTTTCATGCACTAAAAGTGTTAGGGTTTGAAGTCCAAAATTGTCCTCATGTAAACCTAAAGTGGGGGCGAACCGTGACACCCAAGGATTCTCAAGAGCCATGGCCTAATGGCTTTCATATAAACATGCCCTTACCATGGGCAACCTTATAGTGTGGTCCTAACTATACATCATCACATAAGAAGATAGTGTACAACTTTAGTTACACTTGTCATGTCCCTATGATATATCCACTTCCTTTTATTATGTTGAAAATGTTGAAAATGCAGATTATGTTCAATCCAACAAATATAATGTAACATTCAAAGAAGATAGTGTACAACTTTAGTTACACTTGTCATGTCCCTATGACATATCGACTTCCTTTTATTAGGTTGGAAATGTTTCAAATGTAGATTATGTTCACTCCAACAAATATAGTGTAACATACAAAGTGGACCTATGATGTTAACTATTATGAGTTGGTAAGTAGTGTGCTCCTTCTATACTATCCCCGATGTTCTTAGTTTGGAAGTAAGCGCGATAATGTAGCCCATAATATTTACCATAACTTATGTCGTTTTTATCATAACCATGATTTAACCTACCAAAGGTTTGCTTCAAATGACTTAACAAGAAATCTCTGCACATCAAGTTGTAGATGTTACATATAACAAAAGCATTTACCTTGAATAGTGTGGACCACACTAAATCAAAGCATCCCAATTCAATATTAATGTGGACCAAGATATTTATAACATCAATACCACTAACTTGCTTCCACAACAATGAATTATGCTCGTTCATTTGAATTTGTTGTCCAAACAAGTTCAACAAGGTTCAAATGGATACTTTTAGATATGCACCCACTTATTGTAAGATATGAGACACGCAATTAGTGCGTGATGGTTGACAAATCCAAATTATGGTTGTAGGCATTGTTTTCTGCATACTATTCAGATCTTTAATGAACATCTTCATTATCCAAAAAAATTGAGCTCATTGAATGGTCACATAAGTCCCCCAAATTATGTTGACTACTAAACCTAGAACGATTAACATGTTTTAAGCATGTAGTTCAGTGTCTATAGATAGACACATGTCTTTTTGGGTCCATTCTTAGATCCACACCTACCACTCAAATATAGGGTTTCGACTAAGAGAAGTAACCGAGTAAGGTCTTCATACCTTATAAAATTTGAGGTATGAGGGCTGGTTCACATGGGGTCGCAAGTCCCGAATCCCACTTATGTTAGCAAGTCCCAAACATGGAGGCAAAGTCCCAACTTTCATTCTCTCAACGGCTGAGATTGCACGGATTGACCTCAAGTGACTTGGGACTTGGGACCCGTGTGAACCATCCTTGAAGCTTCTGAACCCTAATGTCAATGCATTAAAAAATATGAGATTTAGGTAGTGGATTGCCAAATAAGATTCAGGGCATGAAGCATACATAACATTATTCAGATCCATAGCAGTGTTTTGTGGGACTGTCAGTATTCTGCGGAATATTCCCTGATATTTCCCACATTCAGACTGAATGTACCTCTCAATATGTACCTCTCAATAACATTTCATCAATTTGTAATTATCACTTACGTGAAATAATATTTTAGGAAAATTGATATTTTTATATTAAATACAAACATGAGGAGGTACTATCCCACGCATGTTGGACCAACCTTAGCTTGACACCTGACTCCTAAGCTTAATTACTTCACTCCTCATTTCTCATTTTTCCTACTAAAAGTCAAAATGTCTAGAACTACTAAATTTTATAAAATTACAAAATTTGACATTATTGGCATATTAAAATTTTGGATGTGACATTATTAGGCAATTAAATGTAGTGTAACTCTTTGCAAATGGTATATGTGACACTAAATATCATAAACAATGTAGTGACATAAAAACCATTGGCCCAAAATGTACATTGTGGGCCTCAAGGCATTGTACATAGGAGTTTCAAGTTATTTATTGATATGTAAGTGTCAAAATGCTAAAAGTGGCTTTATGAATTTTTCTTATTGTTAATCAAATGTTAATCAATCCATTCCTTCAGTTGTAGAATACAAATCCTTAGAGTAAGTTACCTGGAGACTTGGCCTCATATACCACATAAATCTAATCAACAATATCACACGTGACTATCTTTTCACTCCTCTCTTTCTAATAGGTTGTGGATAATATAGATTTAATATGAGAATCCAAGAATCTTATTACAATAGTTCTACAAACTGTCATGTACCTCATACAAATATACCTTGGTCTTAAAGGACTACAATGTGCTTAAGGATTTGTGGCATCCATGTTAGGGGGGGTCTGGTAAAGCCTACCCCATATAGGTTTATGACTGAATTCATCCCAACCTCATCTCACTACACGGTAATGATAATTAGTGTCATGTACACTATTTGCGAAGGCCTAAACTAGATGCCTAGAGGTCTCAAAGTGTCACTTCCACAACCATACAAGTCCTAGAACACACATTGTGCACAACTCTAAAAATCCCAAATCATGCTAGATCTCGGGACTTATCCTGGTAGTGATATCAACAAACAGCACCTCGAGGTTCAATTAAATTGGTTCTTAGGAGTCTTCGACAAGTGCTTGCCATCATCTGGCAAATGATCATGCGGACTCCTAGACCTAAAATCAAGCTTCTAGAGTCTGATCTCATAAAATTGCCAGGAAATTGGAAAGGCCACATTGTACAGTAAAAGATAAGATTTACTAATTGAAGGACGGAAACTCAAGATTGAAAACCTATTCCTTTGTGGTCTTGTTGTGGTTGTTGGGAAAACCTATGGATGATCAAATAAATCTACAGTTGGGAGAAAAGCTCAATTGACAATTGAACGGATACTTCAAATCAAATGAAGTGCAGTAGACTCTTCAGACTGAATGCTTCACCTGAAAGACTTATCTTGAAAATTTATCTCCGAAGACTTATCTAGAAAATCAGATTTATAAAACTCCTTCCTTCTCTTGAATCGCCAGACATAGGTCTAGAGAATCCAATTTCAACATACCTCAAAAATAATAGTCGATCAATAATCAAGCACCAATAATGGTCTACTTGATTGTTTCAACAGATCGGACTCCAGTTTATTGAATCTGTTTTGACCCCCAAAAAAGCCTTCTAAATCTCTTCAAAAAACTGTTTGCCTTGTCGGCCAGGTCATCTTCCCGTATATAATCATCCCCCTCAATTAAAGTCACCATGACTTCGTGGCCCCATTTACTGGTTTAACCCCCAAAAAATCTCAAACAATTGTGTGCTATGAGTAAGAGCATCGTCATATTGTGGGTTCCTTTCTGTATTCTCTTAGTATAACAGGCACGCTAGTTGGCGGAACCTGCAACCCAGAAACAAACAACACCCCACTTCCATCAGAATTTTCAAAGAGCATACGTTGTTCAGAAATAAATTGTGTCATGACAACTTTACAACTTTAGGTGTCTAAACAGGAAAGTTATCAATGCCCTCTTCTTACTCTAGTAAGGAGCATTGTGATGAAGAGAAATTTGTTTACAACATTTCAGCAGGCGTAAGAGCTCAACCGTAATAGTCTGGAACAATTAAGCCTAGCCTAAAGAGTACCTCCTTGAAAGATATATGAGAAAATTTACTATCTTCTGGTCATTGTGAATTATGCATCAATAAATAAATCAACCATAAAAAATTAACTATGGGGCTCCAGTGAATGAGTCCTAGATGATAGGAAGGATCGATCGCCTGCTTACCATGCCAAGCTCTGTGATAATCATTGATACATAATCAGCAGGTGTTGCATCGTATCTGCACCATACCAAGTAAAAGAGTTAACTCTGTCAATACTGCACATGGCCAACATAATGAATCAACTACAAGCTAATGACAAGAAATCCAATTGACAAAGTAACATCCTAACCTCAAGTTGGGCAAAGATAATAACACTGTTGCTATACAATGCAAAAATTCAGCTTTCTTGTTTATACAGATACAAGATATTTACTAGATTTAATTGCTTGATGGCTATTCACAATGTTTTCATGTTGGAGGTCATACGTAAGATTTAAGAGTTGAAGATTAGAATTGTCAGCCCAGCCTTCGAGAGTGCTTTCATTGAGCCCAGCCACCTTCACCAGTGCATCAGGGTCCCCTATCAACCAATCCAGTAACCTCATCAACTACCTAAACCAGTAGTAAGAGTGGATCAAAAGATATAAACCATGACAGTCTTGACCTTAAGTAATGATCTTTGCAGCAAAATCTAATCACTTTCAAGGATAATCCCATCTATAAATAACAGAATAGGGATTAAGTCTCCCAAATTCTAAGTATTTACAAATTGTAATGATAGGTAAGCACATTTCAAACCAACAAACAATCTCACATTCTACTATCACATCAGCCAGGACTTGCTTGCATTTGGTCATTGAAGAAACCTGAAAGAAAAATACTCAGGAACCTCTTCTGTCAGGTGAAATATCTCTACATGTGGTATTTGACAGGAAAGTGTAAGTTGAATTGAACACCAACAAGAAGAAATTACCAAGCTCATTGAAGGTAATTGAATCAAGCTGCACGCGCTCGTGAAATTTGTATGTTTCGCAACAAATCATAACTGGCACACTCTGTGCATGAGCCACCATGGCCACACAAGCTGTTCCGACTCTTGAGTAAACGGTCCCATTTGCCAACACGGAGGCAGCCCCAAGGAAGACGCGTGTCACCTCGTGCATAATATAAGGGGTAGCATTCACATGGGTATAAGTACAATTAATATTTTTACTCAAAAGGCGGCGAAGAAGTCCCTTCCCTTCAAGTTTTGGCCGAGAGTCAACAATCACAACCCGAAACCTTTTTCCCAACTCTTTTGCCCTCAGCAAGATCATTTCCACAACACAGGAGCATCCATGTGTAAGGAGCACATCCCCATCTCTAATTTTCGTCACTGCGTGTTTTACAATCTCCTTGTCTGCAAAAATTATCTTGTCTTGCACAAACGTGTCAATCTGTGCAACCAAACTGGTTTTAGCTTCTGCCTCAAGAAGAGTCACAGGCAGCTTCGCAGTTCGTGTTTTCAAAAAGCGGATTGCATTGCCCATGCTAATGGAAAGAGGTCTGCATAGACAAATTGACAATTTCATCAATCTAATCAATGCATATGCCCAACTGTAAGGGAGAGACCAGGGGTCCCCCTCAAGCATCTGCACATTAGGATTATCTATCACAAAATCCAACACTAATTATTTTGTAATTTACTAGTAACCCTTTCATGCACCTGCAAAGCACATAACATGCGCTCAAAACATGTAGTGTAAAATTCAAAGACCATCAGATAGACCAGAAAATAGCTTCGATCAGCAATTTTCAACCTCACATTCCTTCACCATATTTATGTACTCGATTGAAAGTGTCCGGTGAATTTGAGTACATGCATATGTTCAGCTCATATAATTACCTGCAAGTATTGAGAAAGTTGACATTGTTGTTCGTCCTGGACACCAAGTCACGAGGTAAAGTTTTTTCTGGGGGTGTATTGTAATCTAAAATCATGCTGCGAAGAGCCATCAGCATGGCCACACAACGTGCATTTCCTCCCACTATTTCTCCAGTCAGGTATTGTAGACCAACCTGCAGCAGACCCATTTGTTGTAGTGAACATAGGGAAAGGATATGTCACTACTAGAGATCTGTAGATAAACAGATGGAAGTGATGAAGCTCATGGTACAACCTCTATTATGATAACAAATTCATAGCATATTGTTAACATTCCATCTACAAATCAAGAAATATTAGAAGCACAACACATCTATTTCTGAAAGAAGTCAGCATCACTTCCCAGTTGATATTCATTTATTCTAAAGTCGGATACAGTATAGACGCATGAGCATGCACATATTTCTCCTTACTGATGTAGATGACAGTAAACATACTTTATGTACCAAAATCTCAAAACATTGCAAAAAATAACTGAAAAGTTTGACCACCGGATTGACTGTGACTACAGAAGTATATTAGTTGTAATAACATCACGTAGCCTTGGCACTCCAGTAACAACTTGACAGATCGATCTTCACTCGGGCTTTGTGCTTCTAGAGACATAGCTAACGAAGATCCTCACTCCATAATCAGCCTTTCAGCTTGGAATTTGTTTTGCTTTATCTTATTGCTGTAGGGTATATAGTTGGCATATATTAAGGGAAAAGTAGTTAGCCCAAGTCAGTTCTTTGCAGTCCTCTTTCATTCTGCTTGTAAAAACCATCAAGTCTTCCTTTATCATAGCTTTGATGCAAATATAGCGTCGCAGGATTACTGCCTTTTAAATCTAGGGAAATTTAAGTGTTTGAGAGTGAAACATAGACAATATTTGAGAAACCCATAACTTTGTTCTGCTTCGTCCCCGGAAGCACAACCACCACAAAAGCAACTGATGCACCAATCATCTGTTTAGACATAAGGTATTAAGCACACTGACCAGAAACTGGTAGTCATATGTTACATCCTGAACAAATAGGTCTCAGCTGATCCCTCTGATACGTTGCAATTAGAGTTTTTTAAGAGTGATATATATAGCAGTACCTGATACACAGCTGGATGAGGATGTGTAGCATCATCTTGGAAGAATTTTGCCTCCAAAGACGGTAGTTGTGTCCCATGAACAAATTGAGGCAGGTGCCTGAAAAGCTCAACACGATTCTTTGTTTCAGTTTGTTCCACTAACGACCGTCTTTTAGCCTTTGCCACTCGTTGTTCATCATCAAATTGAAGACGGGGAGCTGGAACGTCCTTCTTCTTCTCCTTCTCAGTCACCTTCTCTGACCCTTTCTTTTCAAGTGTTTGTGAGCTCTTTTTCTCTAGTGCATTGTCTTTCCGTGCTTTAGTATTCTTAGATGCACCACTTTGACTATTTTCTCCTGCCATCCCTTTCACTCCTGCCATCAACCAAAACGAGCTACAGTGAGAAGCCTTAAAAATACAACCAGTATTAAACACAAACATGTGTATCTGTAACTAACTTGGACCTCCACCTTCAATGAATAATCTACATAGTAAAAACAGACTGACCCCTCAACATACTAGCATTTGTATAACAATTACAACCGCAGAGAAGACACATTTAACACTTGCTCTTCGTCTTTGTGGCATCAAAAATGTTTTCAAGTATTACATTTTATTTACATGACCATGTGCTCAATCATTTCAGGTCTTCGACATTCGCTGTCCCACATGCGTACTTACGTACGTACATGCGGTGTTTCAGATTCTCACCAACTTCTTTCATTGCCAGCTTGGCTGCTCGCTCAGCCTCCTGTTTAGCTCTCCTCTCTGCTTTAGATGTTTTGTCCTTCAACGCTTTAGTTCCTGTGCTTACAAAACAAAACACAGGCTTCAGGAACCTACTCTAATTTCTCAGGAGGAGGAATTCAACAGCGTATAATCAATTCACCCCATTTCAAAAAAGGATTGGCTAATCAAAACTCCACTGAATTTGAAACTGTTCGAGAATTCGGCAATGCATCATACCACTCGACGATGCCGGAGCCTCCGTCTCAGCTACTTTTGCACCAATTCTGCCCGCCAAGGGCTGCAAACCTTGAGAGTAAGCTGCCGGCCCTTTACCAGGCCCTTTACTTCCCAGTCCAGCACTTTCTGTAGAAACCAAAGCAGCTGCTGCGGCTGCGTCTGATGTCTTCTGCTTAAACCTCTCGGAGAAACCTGCAACTGTGCTCCCAGTTGGCCGACCCAACGGTGAGAAATCTGCCACGGTGTCCGATGCACCACTACCACCTCCATTATTATTACTCCCTGCACAATGATGGTGCCATAGCTGCTTGTCAAACGCTTCCAGACACACCCAATTACTCATACCGACAACGGAAGCATTCTACACTTCTAGCACACATTCATACTCTTCGCTCTACCCGGCATAAATTTCCAGCTATTTGAGGTGACCTAACAGCTGCTAAAGAGTGGATTGCCAAACATCCCATAGATGTCGAGCCCATGACCCACAAAACATGTCAAACAAAACTGCAGCAGGGAAATTCCCCCGCGAACATAACCTGATAAATCCCATCACTACCACCTCCATTATTGTTACACCCTGAACAACGATGGTGCCCAAGCTTGTTAAAAGCTTCCAAATTACACACCCAATTACTCATACCGACAACAAAACCGCTCTACACCTACAACAAAACACCTCATGCAGCCACCCCCATATACACATGTAATCAAACAGAGAAAACCTGAATTCCCCCTGTATGGATCATATCATGCCATTCCTTCATTAACCCTCACAGTGACAACTCCCCAGTTGGAGATTCTCAATTGATGGAAATTCACAGACAGGATCGGCAATTCGGTGATACAATTTCCTGATTCGCATCCAGCTATGATAAGAAGAAGAAGAAGTAGTTCCACCCACCTCCTCTGCTGGATGGCAATGACTCGCCCCCAAGCACCGAATCAACAGGGTTATAGCTGCTGGTCGGAGGAGCCGATGGGCTATCTCCTTCATTCTGCCCTCTACGTTGGAACGAAGGAGATGTAAGCCCCAATGACTCAAGTTTCTGTGGAATGTCCACAATTGGAGTGCGAGATGGGGGGATGATGACAGGCAACGGTGAATTGGTGGGTGGAGCAGGATCCTTCTCCTTTGCAGCAATCTCTGGCACATCGGTGTTCGGTGTCACAAATCCAACCTGACGAAACTTTGGATCAGACACTCCCCCTGTTGGACGTCTCCCCCTTGCTGATGCATCCATCGCTGAAACTTCCTCCTCTGTGCAAGGAGGTTGCTCATGCGATGGAGCTGGAGGTAACCTCACACCGGTAGCACAATTGCCTATTGTGTTGACCTAATTCACAACACCTTCTTCTTCTTCGACTCCCACATCCGCCTCCGACATCATGGCTTTCACTAAAATTAAGTAACTCGCATCATCACTTGCTCGCTGCTCTCTGTGTTGAGTCTGTCTGTCTCCTCTGTTTCGGTACAATTTGGTTCGCAATTCGGGGAGTCGAGTTCCCGGGCGGGCCTTCCTTGGAGGAGAAGTTTGTGTAATGACCTTATGTGGAAATGACGTGGAGGGGCATGAGTGGTGGATGCGGCTGGACATGTGACTGGATGCTGATATGGCAGTGTGTGGTTGGCGGACTTGAGAGCCTGCTAAAAGCAGCTCATATTCGCCATGCCTTTTGTGAGTGCTTTGTGACTGGGGTTTGGGGGGGGGGTTTTGGCGTCCTGTATGTTTGCTCTTTTCCTAGCCACTCTTTGGGTACGCTTTGGTCTTCCGTGATTGATGGTGGTGGTGGTTGCGAAATCATTATGTAAGTTGTGTTCTGTACCCTGATTGATTCTCTTGAGCGAGGCCCATGCTGACTGAGGTAGGGCAGGCTTGACTGACTCCCCGTACTACTGTATGTATCATCTTGGGAGCATCAAATTTTTCTATATTGGGTTGTGAACATTCTATATTACAGTATATAGCTGATAAGTTTCCGAGTTTATTAAATGTTTCAAACAGACAAAGATAGTGCAGTGGAGACGGATGGACAAGTTCATCACAGGATATATTTAACGATTTTTGCAATAGTGAAAGAAATGTGTTCACATGAAAAAGGTCTGCTGAGAAGAGAAGTGATTATATCCAATGAGAAATTAGCGATATGCAATGTGATTTGAGCTTCACAATCTTCTTGTGGCTTGCCTCCCAAGATACATGATCGGATGTTCCATTTAATGGCAAGAGCACTCTGTTATCTTCAGTGTCAAGAAAGACGGATTCTGCCACTACCCTTCAGCAGACAGCTCCTTTCATCCAGTTATGGGTAGATTTTCGCATTTGAACATGTCACAGCAGAAACTTCAACTATGTAATCCTTTTGAGATCCCCAATCGAAGGTACAATTTGGAATTCTTCAATAGTGGAGATTACCAAGAGTGCCGCCCAAGAAATCAATTTGAAAGAATCGCATACTTTTGTCACTCCTCGTTTTCAGAAGATTTACTCCAGCTATTGTTTTTTGTGTGAAGTTCCAAGAAATTTAAAATTGATGGAATTTAGTGCATGCACCATGAGCCACTTGTCCACTTCACTAAGAATTGCATGACAATGACTGAAGAGTCCAATAGAAGTATTTGCCATTCAGGGTATTAACCTTCACCATTCCTTATGCGTGCTATATCTTCCCTGAGCATTAGTGAATTCCACAAGAATTGAAAACTGTTTTTGCCACATGCTACAATCTGTCCTCGCTATTAGAAATCACAAAGACCACACGATACATCATAGCAAAAAGCAGAGACACCTGACACGACAAGACAAAGATTCTTCAACGTGGTTTCGATTTCACATCACTATTGGAACCACACTTTTAGTCCTATGCACCTGGCAACATATGCTGGGCAAAACGACTCAAGGCAGAAACCCTATACGCAACTGGATGAGTCTTTATAAGAAGGTTTACAAAAGAATAACAACCCCAGATGTACAGTTCACAGAGACCTGAAAAGACACTCCGAGCAACAACTCATCTGCACTGCCAATATCGACTGTTCCAAGTGTCCACTACAAATTATTTTGGTGCTGTCAAAACTTCATCAGCCAATCCCCTTCACAAAACCTTTCGTAAGAGTCATGTCACCTGCAAAACTCCCAACGAACTTTTCCCATTCCCGTCATTTGCTGCAACTCACAAAAAACAGATTTCCATATCCCTTCTCCACATGGTTCCACAAACCTCGTCAATCAATTCTAGTGTTCCTTCACTCCCGACCCGACACAGACCGAATCTTCACCCAATGGACATGTCTTAATCCAACACCTCCAATAATGGAACACCTACTTCAAGGTTGAATTGCGGCAGTCATCATCATTAAGTGGTCGCTCGACCTCCAAAAGCATATTCAGCCTAGAATGTGACCGAATTAGCTCTACCATGCAACTAAACTAACGTCATGAAGGCATGTACCATAATTTCAAAAGTGGATGCACCCACCAATCGCACGTGTTTCTCATCTGATTTAATTCAGGTGAATGAGCACCCAAGATACAGTTTCAGTGTGACTCAACATGGAAGTATACTTCAATCACCAAAAGCGTTTTCCATTTAGGGCCCGGCTACGTGTATAATTTAGCAAATTCCCACGAACTCCGAGTTGGTATGGGATTTTTGCTATCTCCTCCATACAAATACATTTGCAAGTCCCTCAAGAATCCGAGTGCTGAAGATCTCCCACGAGAAGGCTTCAATCTCAGAAAAGTGTCCACTTAAGACACGTGTACCTTACTCAATCGTCACAAGATCCACAGAGAACCAACAGACTCACAAACATCATTGAATAATAAAGGGTTCATACTTGCAAAGATTAGTGCGGTTCGGTTTTCATTCTTCAGCAAGAACAGTGATTTCTCCCTTCTCCAACTTAGCGTAGAAATCCTCGGTCTTGCGACGCTCATTCAAGTGATGCATCTTCCAGAACGAGGCACCTGGCAAAACATCATCCCCCAATCAGATTCTACATCACATAAGAGGATCTTGTGCTACATCACAGGGGGTGGTCTTGTGTTGTTCCTGGAGACAGGGTTAGGGCAAGGAGCGAACCGAAGATGCCAAGGCCGATTCCGTAGAAGATTTCCTTTACCAAGTTAGGGCTGGCTTTGGAAGCAGCGGCCGCGACGTGCGCCGGAAGCTTGTGAGCGCCTGCCATCGCTTCTAATCTGCTCTTTCTCGCTCACTCGCTTGCACGATTCAATACACTGCGATCTGCTCCGAGTGAGCCCCAAACCCTAAAACCCTCGTTTCTTCCTCCCTCTCCACAAAGACACTCTGCTCCAACTATTTTCTAAACCTCTTTGATCTGGGGCCCACCATTGCTGTTGCCCAAATACAGGGGTCTAGAAAAATTACTACCCCTATACATTTGTGGTTAAGGCACTGCGACCTTAAAGTGACACTTTAATATCATTTTGCTATTTCAGGAAGGTTAATTAGCTTGCAAAATCTTCATAAAATTTCCCATATATTAGCAAATCTATACAGAGTCTACAGAACAAAATTAAGAAATAATAAATTTATATGCAACCTACAGAAATTCTCAAAGTCGTCTTAAAGGAACGAGCCTTTTACTGTCAACTAGGGGGATTTATTGATGTTGGATTGCTAAGGGTGAGTTTTCATGTAGGCCACTCGCCCACAAGATTCTAGTGTGAATTAAGGACAAACCCGCTCAAATGTAGAGGAAATATGATGGGGTAGGGTTCATATGTGCCAACTACACTAAATATGATTTTTAGTGTCACCCAATTCTAATTGTCTTGCTCAATACTAATTGCAAACCGCAGTATAGTATCACCAACACTAAATGTTAACCCAACATTATTTGTCATTCCTTGTAAATTTTTAGGGGATTATAGATTTGCAGTGTTGCAATAATTGTCACTTACCAAGTGATTTTTCATCCAAACTTCAATCATCCACGACAATATTCCATCACAAGTTGCTGACAAGAGAAGGTAGTTTGGCCAATGGTGAACTCATCCATCATCCATGACAATATTTGTTCACTTATTCATAAGAGGTATCATCCAAAAAGTTACCATAGTGACATTAAATACCATATGACACTAAGGGTGAGTTTCCATGTAGGTTGCTCACCCATCAAATTCTAGTGTGAATAAGGACAAACCCCCCAAATGTAGAGAGAATTTGGTGGGGTAGGGTTCATATGTGCCAACTAGTTACTCTCATCTTCTCAAATATGGGCCCACTTACTTACCTCTTCCTCCAAGTTATTAAGGATGGAGTTCTACACCAACAGTGGTTCTTCAACCGGTCTTAATCCTTTGGTGACCGGCACTTGTAGGTCAAAGATTCTTTAGTGTAAGCTTGGAAGTCTGGCGACATGTGTCCACGGCCCTCCACATTCTAGTAGATTGCTGGAATGTGGTTGGATGGTGGTTTGTGCTTAACTACATGCGAACACCTCCAATCCACACTATCTAGAATCTAGTGCGCAAGCGGGTTGCATGGAAACGCACCCTAAATATCATATTTAGTGTAGCTACTCCCATCTTCTCAAATCCGGGCCCTCCTACTAACCTCCTCCTCCTGGTTACCAAGGATGGAGCTCTAGACCAATATTAATTATCTCGAGTCTTCAACCGGTCTTAATCCTTAGGTGACCAACATCTGTAGGTTAAAAATTTTGAAATTAAAAAAAAAATGATCCACAAGGCATCTTAGAGTATGGGAGTCTAGAGAATTGACGCAAGTGGCAAATTACAACATAATTTCATATAAGGCAATCCCTAAGTGTCAAAGAGGTTTTGATTGGGTCCTCTCCATGGCGGCACAATGACATCATGTACTATTTGAAGTACAAACTTCCGTAATTGTAAGCTAATTGTGTCAAAACATGCCCTATCTAAAATCAAACTCATTCGTCAAGTGCTAATTGTTTAGACATGTTGAATACCTCAATGAAGATTCAAGTTCAATCACTTCATGGGTGCCTTTGTTTGCAAGAAAATGCTTAGTATTGCTCATTAATGCTTAGTAATAAGACCATGATTTAATTTTTCTCCAAGTGACATAAGATAATATACTAAACAAAGATTCAAATTGATAAGCATAAAGAAGATAATATTAAGACTTGGTGAAGGCTCATGTAAATTGTCATACATTAAGCCCCTTAGACCTTTAAGTGTTACCTTGCTACTTATGGCATTACCAATATGGGTACCTCACTTGCAATCTAACATGCAAACCCTACGAAGCAAGTAAGGGTTTGCAAAGGCTAAATGGGCACAAGACCTTGTAGGCCATTGGTAGCCGTTTGCCCAACTCTTTAAAGTTTTGTAGGGAATCTTGAGTGTTGACCTTACATATTTGGGTTTTTAAATAGATTAAAACAAGATAGTTAGAAGGTGAATATAGGAAGGTACATTGACCATGGCCAATAATGTGGGAAAATGTATTGTGTGACTTAACATGGACATCCCTATAATGTGGCCATAGTATAGGCCGACACATTGGAAAAATGTGTGCAACCATAATGACATTTGTCAAGCCCTCATTTTAAAATATTTCACCTTCTTATCCCCCTACTTTGGAAGGTGTTCAAATGCACACCATGTTTGATCCATCGACAATATTGTAAACTACATTGTGGACCTCTCATTAGCTTACATTGTTGAGCTTATTTCCACATTGCATATTATGAATATAATATTCTAAACTTAATATTGTGTGTGAAATATTATATGTGCGAATATTAAGCATGGAATGGTTTGACAATATAATATGGGGATTGTTGAATCAACTGTGTAGTTGTTAAAATGACCACAAGACGCGTTGTGCAGTCACATGACTTGTCAAAATTTGATTTTTTATCACACATGTGAAGTGGAGGAAGGGTATCAACTTTGCTTCCTCTTTCTTTACATTTCAACTTACAACTAGAATTGTTCAAATTTTGACAAGTCATGTGACCACACGACGCATGTCTATATTCATTTTAACCAATGTGTGGTTGATTTAACAATCCCCTACAATATTCCACACTTAATACAATGTAGTAAGTTAGAAGGTTGCAACCCAAGGAAACATGGGCAGAGAGGGACAATGTCTCCTTTGGAGCACTTGTCCAAATTGTTTTGGAGTAATTACAAGTGTCCACATCCAGATTAGACTAAGGGTTGGTTTATACCATGGACCATGAAGTCGGACCATGGAAGATGGCCTTTTTCCATGACCTGACTTCATGATCCAACTTTCATGGTCCGATTTCTTAAAAGGTCAATTCACAAAGCCTTTGGGCCCCTCACTAGGTGCAAACCGAATGTGGATCAAGAGGAATGACCATGCACCAAAAAATGAATGTGTTGAATTTTTTAATAGATGCCCAAAAAGGGTAGTTTTGAAAAGAAAAAAAAATCAAGTTTGACCATTCTCTTGTCTTCTCTTATCTTCACATGTCTTCACTTCTCACAAAAAAAATTCATTAAAATTTTATTATAACAACATTTCTCTGCCATGGGCCCCCTACCTTCTTCTACTAAAGCACCTCTTTTGCCTCTCCCACTGCAAAACCCATTGGACCATGTCAATGGATAATGTAGGCCTTAAAATGTGTCTTTTGGGGACCTCAAACTCCATGGTCACTCTAACAAATTTTCTTTGGTGTAATGTCAAATTACCCAAATTTCTTGGAATAATTACTAATATCTTCATCTAATCATGGAAAATTTGGGTCCGGTTGATCAGTCCTGATGAATGTGAAGCAGCATGATTTATGCCCACATTTGCAGGCTCATCAAAAAGACGAATATTCTTCACGTTCTCTCAATACAAGGCCTTCTTTCTTCTCCGAGGCTCACGGTGGATTGATAAACATGTCTCGGAGAAAGAAAGAAAGAAAGAATGATATATCTTCGCATCGTCACACAGACGCACACTGCAAATTCCCTTTGGTTGATTTACATCAGAGTACAATTGTCCCGGAAGTATAAGGAGTAAGCCTGCGAAATTTGATATTTTCTGAAGAAGAACAACTAATCTGCACACGATGTCAGGATGATGATGATGATGATGCATGGGGAGGATGATGAGGAAATACTTATAGAGGATATTTTGTATAAGGGCTATAAATAAACTATAATGGGATGACTTACAGAAGATGCCTAAGATTGTGCCGCAGACGAGCTCCTTGGGAACAATCTTGGTGTGCACAAAGTCGTGGCCTGCATGCGCAGCGTGTTGCACCAGCTTCCGAGGTGAGATCGCCATGATTCTCACCCTTCTGGAATTTGTAAAAAAATCTTCTCCCACCTTGCACTCACTGTGGTGAGGATTATCAATATTCCTGCCTGCTTGCTGCTTCGATGATCTGCACTCGCAATTGCCACACATTCAGGAAATATGGCGCAATCGATAAACAGGCCATACTCGCACAGACAGAGATCCTTCCTTGAATGTGTATATTTAAGATATCGTACAAGCCACATGAAAATGCTTGGTGATGGTGGAAATTAAGCTAATACTTTGAGTCTGCACTAACATTAAGGAAGAGGAGCATCATCAAAGTCAACTTCAGAAATACTCCAGATGCAAGTATATCTTTGGGATTACATGCTGCCTGCGCCAGTACAAGTGTCCATGCGTAATATATATCATGAGCCTCCGTGACAAGAACTATAATATATACAAAGTTTGGATCGAATTTATATATGGTAGCTGCAGCTCTACTCGATCGTGATCCTCCTGGCTTCAATTTTTACTGATATGGCCAAAACACAATCCAAGAAGTTCCTAACAGGCGGTTTACGGCTGCGCTCAAAACCATGAGAGGTTTTAACTCCACTGAACCATTCATAAGGCTCATGGTCAGCAGAGCAAAACTGCTTGCTCGGAGTTGTTTTAGACGATTTTCTTGGTTATGGGTATGATGTGGTATGATGAGACATTGAAATGGAAACAGTTCAAGAAGGGTGGTCATCTCTCAAGAGCTGAAGAGACGAGGGCAACCTTCAACTGTACCCGAACACGTCAACAATGCAACGATGTGCCCAAGCCACCAATGAATCATAAAGTAAGATGTATCCATATTAATACTCACATTTGATTTGCAACACATAGCCCGGTTTGAAATTGATCATTAAGAGCTTTGAAAGAAAGTGCGAAGAACTAATTCGTACATGGCTGAGAGCACCGAGGGTTTCAAATTGACCATGGCAAGAAACCAAGAAAGCCTCGGATGTCGTCAGGATGAAAGCAGCACACAAATTATACCAATGCAACATACTGAGCACCAATGATCATCAAGACAGCATCAGTGACACCAAAATGCCTGCACGATGGCTGTAGCACATACCTTAAACTGAACGGAGACGGTTTGGGAATCGATTTGTCCAGCAATTTTAACTGCAGCTGCGTCGATGCAGTGACGCTAGGTAGCGATGGAGCAGACAGCCAATTAAGCTTACCAAGAACAAGAAGATGGAGAAGCGCACGTACTTGAGAGGTGGTTACAAATTACATTGCATAAGGTAGATGGGTCTTAAATGGTTACTTTTCCTGAGTAGCCCACTTCTCCTAGGATATGAAAACATGCAATTAGCACGATGGTTAGCAAATCCACATTGAGGCCATAGCCGCTTCCCTCATAATTCTTGGAGTTCATATGAATATCTTATTCATAATCAAACAAAAGATTCTTGTGCTCATTAAGTGGTCACATATGTCTTTGTCAATTATGTTGAACACTGAGCCTAGAATGGTTAGTGTATTTTGAGCTCGTAGTCCAATCTCTTTTAAACACATGTTTGTTTGGAATCCTTTGTTGGAGGCACATCTAAACACACACCCACTCAAATATAGGTGTCCAATTAAGAGAAGTAACCAAATTAGGCACGCCTACTTCAATGCACTCTTGTGTAAGATTTGATTAAATGTGCATGGGTATGAATGCATTACCCATTGTCACATGGTATCCTTTAGTGCATTTCACATGTGAGAACTCTTTGGGTTGTTGTGCTCACATGTGAAAGGACACTCACATAACATTACTAAGCCCTCCTTAGAAGTTATGTGGGTACAAGAATAATTTGGGCTTTGTTCCGATACTAGCACTTGAAGAAAACTTGTCAATTACAATCATCTATTGTGACTTGGCCATTGCGACACATGACAAGAAAATACATAAATAAATCATTTTGGTTGCCAAACAAAGGTTTTTGGGTATGATTTTTAGACAATGCGTAACCAAATCCCTCTGGTTGACAACCAAACTAATTTATTTATGCATTTTCTTGTCATGTGTTGCAATGGCCAAGTTGCAACGAACCATTGCAATGGACAAGTCTTCTTCTAGTGTAGTTTGGACCTAGTGTGCCATCTTGGCATGTTGCCCCCATGCATATGAACTAATATCATGGGCCGTCCCAACCCCCAAAACCCTTCCAACCATATTTCTCATGTCCATTGCGAACCCCCCATCCCCCTTCATCCAAGCGGCAAGAACATGCACATAGATAATGCGATAATTTTCAGCTTGTTAAAATCATATGTTGCTATCCGAATACTTAAATAAATAGCCCTCGTTGTTAAAAACCAACAAAATCCAATGAATGAGAAATAAGTTGTTAACACAACAATGCATGATTTTTGGTGTTGCTTTTAATACTTTTACTAGTGGGACCAATTGTTAGGGGGTGTTTATTGGCTCTGCCATGTGGTCTCTAAAATGAACCAAAGTTTGGCAACCTACAGAACTGGCTACATATGATGTTAGTAACTCATTCTTTAAGTCAAGCCCACTTACAAGTGACCGTTGATACAAGTGGTCTCCAAAAGTAGCCAAAATTTAGTCTTGGTTGGACAACCAACCAAAATTGACCATGTGTACAAAATAATACTAGAGCATAGCACTCTTGCAACTAGGCACTTGTTTTAAGCATACCACAGCTCATGACCCACCTCTCGAAATATAAAGAGAATAGAGACTCATGAATTAACAACTTAATGCAAGTTGGTGCAATATCTTGTAGTAAAATACTTAATCGTCTCTAATTTTGATTTATTTAGGGAAATTGGAAAACCCAAACTCCAATGTTACTTTTATTTATTTATATATTTATTTATTATGGTTGAAAACATAGAAATAGGGCTTTAATTATTGTTACTTTGCCGATTAATAGTTAGAATTCCTTTTTTTTTGTAGCATGCTCAACAATTTTGATTGCTTTTCCTTTCTTCTCATCAATGTTATTGTGGCAATTCTCATTCCTAAACTAGATGACTAGAGGTCTCAAAGCCTCACACCCGGTAAATGTCAATATGATACTAAGCGCCAACATAAGTAACTTTTTAAAGTGAAAAAATATATACATTATGACATTTAGTGTAGTATATTGGGATACTTGAGATGATAATTTTGCATTTCAATATGCAAGGGGAAAATAATGTTGAGAATACCAATGACAAGTGTCATGTATGACATTTAGTATGCAAGAGGAAGCTATTGTTGTACATACTAATGTTACATGTCATTTGTGTACACTTAAGTCCACTCGTAGACCATAAATTTGTGTAAGATAAGCATACACTTCATAATACTATCAAACAAACTCATGCCAAGATGTTAGTAAGCGCGGTTGAACGCCAAGTGTCATGAGGTGACACCAATGATGAAGAGATCATTAGTGTAACCTATCATACACATAGGGCAAGTGACATTGTTATGCATGTGACACTAAATACCATAAACGGTGTACTGGAATTTGGTTGGTATTATCAACACCCCCAACACCAAATTGACTCGAGGGCTCAAACTCAATTACATCTACACATTCACCAAAGAGGATGATTGTAAACTACAAGTCAACCTTAGATACAGATGCAAGTTTGAGTCCCTCTCTATCAATTTAATGCGGAACATATAAAAAAATTCATAACATTGTCCTAGATGTGGAATAACATCACTTAGCATTCAACTCTTGTTTTGTGGGCCCTCATAATATAATAGTTGGATGCTCGAAAAGTTGTGTAGGGAGATTCGGATTCAAACCAAACTCCTAACATCCCACTGTTAGATTTTGAGGGCCCACTTTGCTGAGTAATGTTATGGGAATTAAAGGATGTTGTAGATAGACTAATGAACCAACCACATATTAAGCATCAAGGTCGATTCTAGTTTACCCTAGTTTCTACAAACCCTATATATGTTAGCTTGCCTAGGCTGCTTGTTAGGCAAAAGGGTTTAAGCTCTCCCATGTCCTCACAATGCCATCATGTTTCTCATTTCTAGATGTTAAAGTTTAACGAACCATATATATGACTTTTTAGGGCGCCTTCTAGGACATAAGAAAAGGACTGCACAAAATATTGTATTTAGTGTCATATGGTATTTTATGTCACTGTGGTAGCTTTTCTAATGATACTTATGATGAATAAGTTTACAACTAATGTCATCCCAACTAAGTACTTTTTAGTTCATTCAAATGGCAATAACTGAAACAAAGTTTGGTATGTTCTGCATCCTAACATTTATGTAATGAAATATTATCCTGGATGATTGAATTTTGGATGAAAAACCACTTAATAAGTGACATTAATTGTAACACTGTAAATCCATAATGCCCAATTTTTTTTAACAAGGAATGATGAATAATGTTAGGTTTACATATGGTGTTGGTGGCACTACACGAGCGGTTTACAATTAGTATTGAGCAAGACAAATAGAAGTGGCAATACACTCTAAACTCTGTAATATCAACCTCCATAATGTCACTCATTTTCTAATATCCCGAAACCCTAGGGAACGGATGTTCGTAGTTCAAATCTCACTCCTTATTGTCACCTTTCTCTCCCTTATATCATGAAATTTGTCATTAATGCAAATCATCAAAGAAGTCAACCCACACCCGTGCATTGCGCCATGTGTCAATATGTGAAGTGTCACCTTCTTATTCTTATTCTTCTTCTTCTTCTTATGCCACTTGTTGAATGTTGGTGCATGCATCCGCCACATCGCCTGGGAAGGTGAAGTGGAGTGGACCACACCGCACCATTTAATATGTTGCACTTTGTGTTATTCCATAGTGTCACATGCTACACTAATTCACTAGTATCACGCATCCATGTTAACACTACAGAACTCCGTAATATCACGTGCACTTTGGTTGCCACAGGTGTGATACTACGGAGTTTAGAGTGTACTAAATACATTATTTAGTGTGAGTGTTGTGAAGGTCATACCCGGCTTGGATGATGGACCTGTGTATGTTGCTCAGTATTGTTGGTGTACCTAAACCCTAAACCCCTGCACATTGAAGTCTGTTGAGAATGTGTGATCACATCTCAATTGGCTTGAATACACGCAAAATTCGCAGCTATGGGGACTCGCGTGCCAATCAGTTTAGCAAAGTTTTTGCAATGGAATCGATGCCTCATAGCTATGCATGGTTCAAGGGAATTTTCAACTCACGGGGTGAACTCATCTCAACTGCTGTCAGGTTTTTAACCTCTGCTTCCCATTGAATCGTTCTCGATGTACATTTCGGATCTTCAAATCAACACAGAGCTGGAATATTGCAATCAGGAAGTTGGGTTTCAGCAGAGCTCGGTGCCTGGGTTATGTGTATCAATCTTTGCTTGGATGTTTAAGTTGGCAACATTTTTGACTCTGCTACAAATTGCCATAGGGATTTTTCTCTAGCTACAAATTGTTTTCTGCACCTCCATTTGAAGAGCTTGAGAGGCATTGTGTTGGACATGGTTAGAAATTAGCAAATAGTGTTCTAAGGGTGCCAACAACAAGGCATTTCCATACAAGGTAAAGTTGACGGTTGATTTGGAGGAGATTGTAGTCTTTATTAGGATTACATGAAGAATAAGCGAAAAGGTGATTCTGGCTGCTGTGCGCTATCCTTTGTCTGAAAAGAATCTTGATTTTCAGGGAGTGGAGTTTGTACTGCAGCTAGTGTGGCCGGCAAGCAGTCATCTTCTACAAATTTCTGGGTATGTCTAATTGCAGGTAATTCAATAAGGCTTAGGTTAGGATGCTATTCCATCTACATGAGCAATGCCGGAACTCCCCTGATTTCTACATGTTGTGCCCATTTTACAGGATAGGTTTCTTGTGACAATTAGAGAAAAATTCTCTCCTTGTTGATATATGCTGCCAAGGAATGTGGTTGTACAGTTGATTTTGAACAGAATGCATGTTATTGGCATGTCATTGATACTGATTGTGCCGAATTATGAGCAGGTTACCTTTCTTGGGATGGCGTAAACAGGTGTTTGGCAGAGGAAACCAGAGCGCGACCATCGACTGCAGATAGTTCTCCGCAGGAGGTTCAACTTGTTGAGGATAGTTTACAATCTCCAGAATCAGGCGAGATTGCTTCCAACTCACATACTGCAAGATGGAGGATCTACACGGACATGGGCCGTGACCTTTTTTCTCAGGTTTTGGAACTGTCTCCCCTTCCACAAATGTAAATTTATTTTCTGGTTACATTCTTATCATCTAAATATACTTTTCCAAGGTTGCCTGATGTGATGATCACCTATTTGATGATTCTGTCGGATATCGAGTTCAAGTGTCATGACATCTTTTGTCCACAGTCTTATATCAGCTTCCACTTGCCTTTCATTTCAAATGCTTTATTATTTTTTGCTGTCTCTTAATGATCACACTGGCTTTTATGGGTTGGTTTTAGGGCCGTTTTGACGAGGCAGAGAAGTACTTTGTACGTGCTTTAGACGAAGCAAAGAAAGGCTTTGGAGAACGAGATCCTCACGTTGCATCAAGCTGCAATAACCTGGTATGATGTTGTTTTCAGAAGTGAGTAAAATAACATGGAGGAAGGAGGGCTAGCATATCACTTACATGTGTGTAACTGGTCATTGGACATGGCTGCATTCCAAATTTGGACATTTCTGATCATAGATTTCAAATCAGCTTGCAATGGTAATTATTACGCTCTCACTTGGAGACAGTACTGACAATTTTTCTACAGGCTGAGCTGTATCGGATGAAAAAGGAATATGCCAAGGCAGAGCCCCTATTTCTAGAGTCTGTGCAAAGGCTTGAACAGGCTTTGGGTCCTATGCATGAGAGGCAAGTCATAGCATTCAGATTTTACTTTGGTGCATTTCCATATCATGTGTAGTCTTTGCTGTCAGATTCTACTGTCACCAATCTTGGAAATGTTTCAAAATATGACATCAAATTTCACTGCACTTACCTGAAAACTGAATGAGTCTGAGTCTCCTCCTAATCATCAGACATGTATTATTTATGAGAAATTGTGTGCAAAATATAGGCTAGGTGAACCTATAAATGCTTAGCTGGATGAATTGACATTTGATGGACAAAGTGGATGTCTTGGTGTGGATTCACAGTGTTGGATTCACATTGCATAATCTTGCTGGCACGTACTTGCAGCAACACAATTATGAGCAAGCTCGGCTCTGCTATGAGGTGATTCACATTCAAACATGACTGAAGATAAACCACATAGAAAATTGATAAAAGAATTGGATTCTCAAAAAGATATCGTGCGTTATTCTTTTCCAACCATGTTGAATAGAGAGTGTGTGTAACTGACAAGGAGATGCAGATGCACCTGGTAGTTTGCTCAATTCTAGCTTTTTCACCTGTAGTTTGTCTTTTCGGTCAGACATGTATCTTGGTTGATAGTGGTTACTCAAGTCTAAGTTAAAATTATACCCAGTTGAGTTTGTCATGGGGTGCAAGTCAGCAAGGTGTAAAAGTTTTTGATGGTCCACTTCACTGCGGAGTTTCTGTGGATCTGTACAAGTGCTTAGACAGTGAATCCATCTTTCTTTACTTGACAGTGGTGGTGGTTTGGGTGTTTGGAACATGATGTGCGAATGAATGTTGACTACTTCAGCGCTCATTGAAGGTGGTCCTCACTTCACTAGTTTCTGCATTAATTTTATTTTTTGTGAGTTGATTTACAATTTTTTTGATGCATGTGTTTATTAGTTCACACTAGGTACTACATTCTTGTCTCTCTGGCATGCAGTTGTAATTTGAGACGAGGACACAAACTTTTTCATACCTGTAGAGTATCAAGACTCCAGTATTCTGAATTGCCCATAGCTCAGTCTGACTTGGGATTTGTTGCAAAATTGTGGTTGTAACTAGATAAAGGAGATGAAGCTTGGTCAAAGTCATCCCGAGTATGCCAACACAATGTTTCATTTAGCAGAGGTTTGCCCTCTTGCTCTGCTTACAAGGCTCATGTTTTGTGTTGGCTGCAGTAGTTCATCCAATTCACTGTTCTATCATTGTTCTTGTCTTTGCATCAAATTCTAAAGAAACAATTTTCTAGCAAGACTTAATCTACAATCTTCTCTCAAAATTTGGCCTCATCCACTAATCTGTGATAGGCTTGATATCATTCAGTTCTTTACTGCACATTGCCCTTGAATTTGGACGACACTGTGCCTTAATATGACTGACTTTTTAAAGTTCAAAGGAAGACACCTGACAATGTTTTTGCTGATCATGGTGTGAGAGACATCATCGTGCATGAGATCTTCTAGTTTCATTACCTGTTAGATATTTATGAGGAATGATGAACCTAGGGTGAACAAATCCAAGTGGTGAAGTGTCCCAATATGAATGATATTTCTGTATTGTCTTCACGTCTGCAGGTGCTAAGGCTTCAGGGAAATTCAGTTGATGCAGAGCATCTTATTCGTGATTCACTTAGAATACTTGAGGTTTGCTCCTTATAACTTGTAGCACACTTGTTTTGATTTACTTACTTTTGGACATAGCTTTTCTGATTTGTGGAGCAGGTTAGCTCAGAGTATGAGAAGTCTCAAGAATGTTGTCTTTGTGTGTCAAATCTCATATTTATAAGACAGTTGGTGCATTCAGGAGGGAGGAGTTGGCCATTCTCAACAAGCTGTCCGTCGAATGAGTCGCCTTGCAGAAGTATGTGATAATGCGTGTAATCAGAATTTATTTCTTAAAGATTCTGAATAATGGACTTCTGACTGTTGGGTTAGTGACGTTTATTTTTCTGTTGTTACTAGCAGGTGTGTAGTGTAAGTCTATGGATTGGTGGAGTTGACATAGTGTAACTTTGGATTCCGAAGTTGCAATGATGCTCAATTTCTTCATTCACAGCTTGTGGTTGAATGTCCAGTGCACACATGTTGATGTAGTTTGTGGCCTTTCACTTCAAAGTCTTTTATGTTGAAGATTCTGGTAGTCACTGGTCAAGTTTGTTGTACTTATTAAGACATGTTAATTGTGGTTGGATGTCTGATGTTTACAGATATTAGTTCACTCTGGCCAGCTGCAAGAGGCGGAAAATTTCCAGCGCAAGATTCTTCACATCCTAGAGCTTTTGCAGGTGTTTTCCATACACCTCCATACCCTAAATTGTCATTAATGACATGGACATCTTATATGAAACATCATTCTGTATTGTGATTATGTATCATGAAAGTTGGTGGATTCTTCCATGATGGAGACTTGGTGCGGTGACTCTAATGCAGAAACTTCTTCACAGGCATGTCCTTATGGTGAAAGACCTGATTATATCCAAACAAAATGATTCACCAATCCAGGGAATCCATATAGATGTTTGGTGAGTTGAAAAATCCTCTGTAGTTTCACTTTGTTGCTGATCAAAAAGTTGTTATGCACCAGGGGCCTGAAAGTCTAAGTACAATAACTGCAGTTGATAATTTGGCAACAACTTTGCAAGCCTCACGGAAGCTTGATGAGGCTGAAGAACTGTTCCAAAGGTTGGTATACTTTGTGCATGAAAAAGTCACAATTAGTTTCACATGTACCCTAGTATCATACCTAGATTTTGTGCAAGTTTTTTCTGGACGATTTTAGAATGTTCCGATTCCATTCTCATAAGTTTTGCAGCTCGGGATGCACTCTAAAATGACATTATTCTTGTGTATTCAGCTGTCGTGACCTTGGTGTGGATCCTTTGGTGTAATACTGCAGATGTCTTCAAGTTCGTCAAAAGGCCTTGTCCTCCACACACATTCAGGTATGTGGTCTTTAAACCTTTCGATCTCAGATATATTTTCATCTTTCTGTACTTTCTTTTGTCCATTGGCAAATTCTTACTTCTGTGATCTGGCAACCTTACTGGACAAGTCAAATCTTAAGACTGAGATTTTCTTATCATTGTCAAATACCAGGTAGGATCAACCCTATTCAAGTTGGGATTAGTCACAATGCTGCAGGCTGATGAAATAGCAACGAATAAAAGTTTGAGCAGTATTGAAAAGGCTCGGACAACTTATGACAAGGCTGAAGACATGCTACGTCAAGCTATCAGGTATTACACCGGGTTGCTAAGTTATAAAGTCTATCAAACATGAATTACCATCACACCAGGTTGTTTGGCTATAAAATCTATCAAGTATGAGTCAACATTACTCCAGGTTGTGATTATGCATATCTCATTTATCTTGAATTATCCTGAATGATCAAGCTTTGGGCTTGTTTGAATGGAGTGTTATATATGGTCTTACTGTTCAACAAACTCCAATCAATTGTGGCAGAATTGTGGAACAACAATGGGAAGATGCCCTCGGGGGAGTTGCAGCTGCAGATCAAGCTGCTACAGCTATTTTAGGCAATGAGTCAAGTTTAGGGGCTAAAGCTTTAAACACACTTATTCCACCTTTACTAGCTCTCGTAAGTGCTCTGATCCATTATTGTGCAATTTAGAGGCTTCTTCTGCCATTGTTTTCCGATCTTCAAATACAGAAGTTCTTGTCTTTGTTTATCCCAGAGAAACACATGATCTTTGTCGTGCTTCCACTTTCCCATTTGAGCCGGTTATCCTTACATCCCAGAATCATAAGAACTCTCACTACCCTGATGCCTTGAGATTGGGAAAGAAACCTGCACAAACCAATCAAGGTATGTGGACCTACTTCGGTCACTTATTTTGATTGGACACCTATATTTGAGCTTTATGTGGATCTAAGAACGGACACCAAATAGAACATGTTTGAAAGAGATCGGACTACATGCTCAAGATTTGTTGATCATTCTAGGTTCAATAATCAACATGTTTGGGGAGACCTTTATGAGTATTCAAGAAGAAAGAATCCTTTCTTTAATAATGATTAAGATGTTCTTATGAGCTCTGATTATCATGAGGAGAATGGCTATGGCCTCTCTTTGGATATGCTAATCATCTTATACTAATCATGTGTTTAATATCCTAAGAGAAGTGGGTGCAGAGCTAAAAGTGTTTTTTTTGGCCCGCTCACTTTTAGACTGATGAAGGAGCCTTGAGCCTGCTGTGCCTCAAGAGTCCATTGAAACTCGTCTCTAAGCAAATTTACTTCTTTGGTGGATGTTACAGGTACGAGCATTGAATGCACTTAGTGTGGTGGTGATGCATCAGGGTGATTTGGCTGATACACCTACGGTACAATTTTGTTTTCAACTCTTCAAACTTGAAAATTGTAGATCACACATTTATACACATCTGAAAAGTGTAGCGAATGGATTGGTGTCTCAACTCTTCATGAATAATCAGGGTATCCACAATATTGCTGGATGACTGTACTTATGTTCTACTTTTGACAAGCTCATCTGGATTTCTCACTGTAGGCATTATCACTTCAACCTGTGTCAAGCAATGCTTCAGGTCCAGTTGCTGATACTAGAAGGAAAAGTGAACTAGATAGTATAATAACTCAGATGTCTAATTTATTTGGACTTATAATGTTATTTTTGTGTAAAGGCTGCAAAGGAAAGGACAAAAGAGGCAGAACGCATTTTGTGCCACTGCTTGACACTGCTCGACAAGGTATATCATCAACCTGACAATGTGGTGTCAAAACTTCTGTTAGGGGGGAGTGGTGACTGTATGTTGATGTAGTGTTTGTTTTGTTCCTCTCTAATGAATGTCATGACAACTACACATTCAGATGAATATCGTGTCAAATAATTTTTTTTCAGTAGGGCAAATGTAGAAACTAATTTTCCTTAGAAGAGTTAACCTTTAACTTAATGGGACTTCTCACAGGGAGTTGGTCCCCCATGGTTTTCCATTGGTTGTTTTGCGTATGATATCAATAACTTTTTTCCAGTTGTTTGGAGATAGTGTTCGAACATAAATGAAGAGCAACATATTTGGGTTCATTGAGGGCAACATTTTAGCACCTCTTGACATGCCAAGATGATTGACCCTCATTGGAACAAAACAAAAAAAGTGTTCTCTGTTTAAATCTCCACCCTCCCTCCAAGCATGCACCAAATACTTTCGAAACATGGAAGGTCTTGTATACAAAACGACCAACTCCTGACCAAAAGTCATGGTGACATAGAGGAGAACTCTAATAACTGAAGTGGACCCTTGATTCGTTGGGCGAAAAGGTTAAGCATCATGTGTCATGTATGAATGACAAGTACTGACAAGTGCTATTTTGCATTGCAGCCGCCTGGAGTAGCACAGGAGCTCATTGATGTTCCTGAGCTACAAAAAGAGCATGTTGCATGCTTGCATCATTTAGCAGCACTTTTGGTGAGGAACAAGGACAAGGGTTTGAGTGAAAGTAACAAATCAGCAGAGGAGCAAGCTCAACGATTTCTCAGTAGAGCAGAAAACATCGAGTCCACCCTGGCAAATAGAAGGCGGTTGCCCTATTCACTGTCAAAGTGAGGCTAGGCTATACTGCAGTTTGAATGTCCAAGACCACATATTTTGGGAAAGCCATTTGAAAGCAATCAAAATATTGTGGAGCATTCCTTTCAGATGAGAAATCATTTTTGTCACATCCATAGAAATCTTGAGTTAGGTTATGAGGGTAGCAGTTTGCCACTTGTATTTTAAAATTTGAAGTAAGCAATCAGGAAGAAGAGCTCGAGTCCATGAAGGTCGATGTTCACCATGACCTCATAACTGAAGATACTTGTCTTCACAAATCCAAAAAATGTAGTGAAGGGTGTAGAATGTTCATTGAATAATTTATATGTTGCAGACGATTTGGAGACTTCTGAGCAAGTGGGAGTCAATCTGTCCCACCAAATTATTGGGTGAATCCACCAAATTATGCACAAGACAATTCTACAAGGTGCTTCAGAAAGTCCTTTTTTTGCTGATATTGAAATATTGCATGTACAACCCTGGATATTTTGAATGGATAAAGATCCTAATAAACCTATTCTGATTTCTGTTGTTCTTTATATGTGATTTGACTACCAGTGATTTGCAAGGTTGGAGTACAAAGATACAAGTTTTTTGGATGAATTTTCTTCAACTATTACAACTGATGGAGCAATTCCATTCTTACAGTAATTGGACAAATTCTACAAATGTAATGTGTACCAAATGCTTGCTATTTTGATATAATTGCTTTGCTCACAAACTTCAAACCCGGTAAGGTCACTTTAAATTTCCTTCTGAAAGTAGAGCCTGTCAATGAACTGAGAGGTCTGAAGGTTTCAAGGTAAACAACCCTACCATGTCACTCCCAGGATTGAATATGATAATTTTGTAAGTTATTGTTAAGTATGCACAGGCTTGATTTCACTGTACATTATCAGCCGTTCCATTCTAATAATATTAGTACACTATTTCACCCGAGTCCATCTAAGGCCCAAACCACACGGGAGGAAACTTCCTCGAATGGCACTGAGTTGGATGAATAGCATTGGTTCAAATGAGCAAGTGGTTGCCACATGAGAGGAAGTATGGGGAGTGGCAACAATGACTTTTTAGCTTTGGATTTTGCTTTGGGTTTAGGGTTGGGATCTACTTGGCAATAAAGTAGAGTGACATGGCACAATAAATGTAGTTCAACACTTCCGGGCACTAGTGCCCGGAAGTTCCACAGTTTAAGGAGAAAAACAAGGAAAAGGAGTCTTTTCAAAAGCAAAGTGCCATGTTGGAGGAAGTTGGGAAACTTCCTCTGCCTCTCGTGTGGCATTGGCCTAAATCTACTAGTGCAGTGCTTTGTTGTGAGAATAAACAAAGTATAATTTTGAATAGAATCTAGCTTATTCCCAACCCCACCTAGTGTGTAAACTCAACTAAATAGTGTTATGCACATGCAACTATGGTTTAGTGTCATCATGAATCAAAAAATCAATTGTCCATATCAAGTTTTTTTATATCAATTATGGTATATTCAAATAATGCTTGTAAAACGACATTAAAATTAGAATCTAGTATCTCTTAAGAAGTAGGATATACTCAACTCTCCTAAGGAAAACTGAAGTTTTCTTTCTTTAATCTCATGCTCAAATGAAGCAAATTGCATTCCGTGAATCATAAAGCATCTTTGGTACTAGAAAATTTAGTCCTTTTTTTGTAACAATGTTAATACTATATGATCAATAATTTTTGTTGCATTATCCATACTTGCAGATTTAATTATTAAAATCACCCATAGGTTCGCATAAATTGTATTGCATACTCGAATAAACAAAAATACAACTTGTTTATCTTCATCTTTATGAACATGTATATAAAAATTAGCTACAATAAGCAAGAGATCAACAAAATATATGTATAATACAATATAATAATTATCATTAACGAAATAACAAAAGAAATCCATAACCATAGTTGTTTTTGTCTTTTTATACATTGCAAGAATGCATTCTTACTAATGTTAAAGTAGTTTTGCCAAAAAAAATAAGCCTCTTCATTCTTCAATCCTTCAACCTCCAAATCACTTGGGAATTGTTTTGTACACATAAGTAAGTGTTTGTCTCAGATATAGCACAATACATCAAATAGATTATTTACAATTTTAATATGAAGGTTTATCTGTATATTTAAATTACCAAACCACATAATTAATAAAGATTATAGAACAACATTAACAAACAAACCATGCATTGGTAATCGTCATGAACCTTTTAGCCAAAGCCAATACAACAAAAGCACACTTCAATCTTTAAGTCTACATAAATCCAGTGGGTAACCACTTGTCAAATCTGATTGTCATTTTCTCGGAATGGGCCAATGTTTTTAATGAACGCTTTTTTGGCATTCAATCTGGCACGACCAGTGTTCAAGATTGAAGCCCTCACATGAGGTTTCATTTTGAAGGGTTCTCAAGTTTCAGTCTTTTAGTTGAAGGGCTTGTTCAAAGCCAAGACGTCAATCTAAGAATATAGAAATGAAATACAAAACTCATATTAAACTTGTGCATGCATTATATGGTACATGTTTCTAGTACAATGTGATGAATTAAGAATCAACCATCTAACTCCACTTCTTGTAGTGACAATGCCCTATGCTTGTTGGTTCTTGTGGTGGGCAGATTATATTGAGGACTTCAAGTGACGTCTTCATTTTCAATTTGGGGTTGCATTTTGAAGGGTTGTTTTGAGAGAGGTATATTTTGAAGGGCCAAATCGCATTTGAAGGGCATTGAAGACTTCAATCTTGAACATTGGGCACGACACCCTGTGTTCGTTGCAGCCATCAAAGCCACTAGACCATTTATGGTATTTAGTGACACGTACACTACCGTATTTGCAAAGAGCCTAACTAGATGTCTAGAGATCTCAAAGTGTCATGTGTGCTAATTGCCAATATGATACTATTCGTCAAAGTAAGTAACTTCTTAAAGTGAAAGTTTAATGGTATGATGACATTTAATGTAGCACATTTGAAATGCTTGAGATGATAGTTTTGTGTTTGATATGCAAAAGGAAGTTAATATACAACATTCTAATGGCAAGTGTCAAGTTAATTGCAATTCTTGTTAGTTACTTCATTTACAGTAGGTAAGTCACTTTTTTCGCTTTTAGCTTGCTTAGGGCTACAAGTTGCATCCATGCGCAGTAAAACTAAATATCATATTTAGTATCACCAATTCTTATTGTCTTGCTCAATGATAACTGTAAACCACGGTATAGTGTCACCAACATTAAATGTTAACGCAACATTATTTGTCATTCCTTGTAAATTTGGGGGATTATAGATTTACAGTTTGCAATTACTGTCACTTACCAAGTGATTTCTCATCCAAATTTCAATCATCCATGACAATATTTCATCACAAGATGCTGACAAGAGAAGGTAGGGTTTTGGCCAATGGATGAACTCATCCATCATCCACAACAATATTTGTTCACTTATTCATAAGAAGTGTCAACCAAAAAGTTACCATGGAGAAAAACAAATTTATACGTACTAATGACATGCTATAAAATGGGTCCATGTATTTATACTAAGCTTTTCAATTGAATGTGATAAATGCCTTCACTACATATACAAAATATAAATTAAAACTTAAATAGGCCTTTATTACATATAAAATGTACTTTCACTTTCCAATGAGAAAGGCATTGAACAATTCATAGCATGTAACTCAACAATTGCACCAAACAAACAAAGATTAGAGCACAAAAACTTAGCCACTAGCCGGAGAGCAAAACTCAAGGGAGCTTATGATGTCCAAGAGCCTCCAATTTGCAAAAACCTAGAACCCAAAAGCAAACCCTAATAAGGATTGGCAGGGTAGTTATTGAGGACTATTATCATATGACAACAATGGATGAAAATATAAATTGAAGGGAACTAACACATCTCTTGTCAAATTTTCCTCTAAATCTTTGGGGCCCCTTTTGTTCATCTACCTATACATAAGACTGTAGCACCCTTTTTAAATGTAGATACTAGAAAAATTATATTTAAAAAAAAACCTCTTCGTTACATATACTATGTATGCTAATGCCTCGAATAATACTCATAATATTGCATAAGATTATTCATATACACATGCTTGTTATGTGGGGGCCCACATTATTCCAAACAATATTTTTGTATATTTTCCGGGACCCGGATCTCCAAACTCATTTAGACTAAATCTGACTCTACTAGAGGCTGACATCATGGGGAAATTGACATGCTGAGGTTGTCTACCGTTCCACCTATGTGATGTTTGGTGTCCACCTATCGGTGGCCAATGGTGAACGACTATTGAGTGCAGAATCAATGTGCCAACTCATGTTAGGCCACATTTCAACATGTGGCACTGTGATCCCTAGCACCTACTCCCACACATGCCTAGTGGGTAGCCACAACAAGGTCTATACCATGTTATCTAGGCCCACACTAGGTTGTCACAATGAATATTTAGTTGTTAGGACCAACATCATGGGTGGAATGGGTATCGTCATGCAAAGCCTCCGGATAGTCCAATATCTTCAAAATTCAATTAACTCACATCATGCCCTAATCAATGTATGACCTCATATTCAAATGGTTAGGTAGAGTCTAATTTAGTGAGATTATCATAGTAGGTTGTAATTAGCCAATGTGTGCAACATGAATTAAGATGCCCCCCTAGTGGACATATAATATTAGAAGTAATACATTGTGATACTTATGGGTCGTCCCCATGACCATTGGATGTAATATTTGGAAATTCATGCATCACCATTGTAGATGTTTAATTTCAGGTCCCATCCTCAATGGTGACGGTAATTTTATAACAATTCACTACCAACCGTCACCCACAAAAGCTACAATTTTTTCCCAACCCTATAATTCATTAGACCGCCTCCATCGTAGCAATCCACGTGCTTGGTGTACTCCAACAAAATGTACTTTTGGGATGTTGAGAGACATGTAGAGTGCATGCAAGACCATATAGGTTAAATACATTGCCTTCTTGCCCTCCCAACCCATTTGTTTCTTCTCAACGTGTCTTCCGGTTGCTCCAATGTGAATACTCTTCCACATACCCATCTTGCAGCTAATGTCTTCCCCCCACATACGTCATGTATTATTTTTTAGTTATTTTACTATATGCCTGTTGTATATGTCCTATCCGTTCCGTGTTGTGTGGGTTTAAGAATTGCCAAATATTATTGCTATAATTCATTCACATAGAGTCTCATTATTAAATAGTTTAATGTATGAACATTAACTTTTACAACCTTTGTCCAACATTTTATCACTTGTGGCAAAATTAATCCCTTTGCCGTTGATATTTTGTGGAAATGATGCTTTGTACACATAGGTGTTTGCCTACATACTATGAGTGTGCAACGTGTCCAAGCTTTGTATGTGCCAACATTGAATTTGGGGGGTTTGTTTTCCATTGGGCTCGTTTTCACACCTTTGCTATTCTTATTTTTGTTTTCTAGTATTATGCAAGGATAATTCATTTCCCCATGCTCAGGGAGATCACTCCATTGTCAAGTTGAACACCACGTGCGAACAAAGTTTGCTACCCCTATATTACATGCCATAGATAATTTTAAATTTTATGATATTTTTTCTACATATACATAACCATTGATGGTATCTTTTGTACATTTTTTTGAAATTTTTAGTCATCTTCATTTTTGTAGTAATTTTTTTAGTTCAATTCTGCGTCATTCTAGTTAGAAACGGTATTTTTATTTAAAAAAACAAATCATCAAATTTAGTTACCATTTTTTACTATGTAATAGGTACCGTGTATATCTACTCATGAAAAAAATTAATAAAATTTTGACCCATTTTGGTGATGCTTTATGTACATTTTTTACATGTAAAATGAGCGCACGTGGTTGTTCAACTTTACAATGGAGTGATCTCCCCGTGTCCCCATGCAATATGTTGTGCATTTTTTTCCTTGTCCATTTTGTGGTGCCACGCAGTTGTCGTTGTCAACGGGGGACACAATTTCCGTGTCAAAGTGTCATGGTGGCCTATGTTGTGGCCATCTTTACTTTAAATAAAAATCCCCCCTAATTGTGTCATAGTTGGCCATATCTGCATTAATCTCTCTCTTCAAGTTAACATTATGTTAGGTGCCTTGCCCTTACAACTACCTATAGTATGAAATATTGAAACATATCATGTCAACCAAACATGTAGTTGGTGATGCATAAATCATTGGTTGTGGATGGTATTGTCAGTGAATAGTGTTTCTATGAATAGTATTTTCAGTGAATAATGCCCGGATTCATGAAGGAAAAAAATTGCCTTCTCCTTAGTATTTGTTTTTCTTCGCAAGGAAAATAATCCCCTGCTACCCATTTCTCCTCCCATAACATTATTCAGACGTTTGAATGTGAAAAATTCCGGGAATATTCCCCGGAATACTGTCAGTCCCACAGAACACTGCATGGGTCTGAATAATGTTATGCCTAAGCCAGTGTTTTTTTTTTTCTGGCTACAAACTCGTGGAGGGAACAAAGATTAGTGGTGTAAATCTGGAGGGAGCAAGTTTGGTTGGTTCCCTCCACGAGTCTGTAGCCAGAAAAAAAAAACACTACCCTAAGCAGATGCAAACTCTCTTCTTTTTCATCGGTTACAGGTGCCTCAACCTTATAGGTGGCCTGATGAGGAAAGTAACCGAATAAGGGCGGTCTACCTGATGGTTAGCCATGGCAGCTGGTATGGTAGCCAGACGAGACTAGACTGGCTGCGGCGCCAGGTTATCGCTCCACATGATCAGCCGCCATGCCATGCCATGCCATCAGCATGCTCTTGAGATAAGTTTCATCAAAGCCTTCATTTATACCTGCAGGCGGCCAGCCTTCCTGCAATTGCACTGCATTGCATTTCATGTCAGTCTGATCTTCTATCTCACACTCTATCGACGTGACTGGAAAGGTCGGTCTTTTTAGTCTACATTGTTGGCTGCTGGATCCCCCAGGCTGACGCTGCTTTAATCTGTGGTACCCAGGAGCCATAACTTCCCACTGGCCACAGATACGACCGGACGATTGCCTGCAGGCTCATCGGGTCCGGTAGCCGATGCAAGGCATTTATAGCCTGCTTAACGTGGCAAGGATTATTTAGGGCCACTTCACACACAAAGGCTGAAGGCCCCTGACCATAGCAATGTAAGAGCTCTCATTGGTCGAAAAGGCGGAGACAAGTTCACTTCACACTAGGAGGTGAAGGCCTAAAGGCCCAAAGAAAAGTTCGTGGATGGAAAGTCTACATGGAGACCTATATGGCAAGTTGTGGATAAGTGTGCATGGTCTACCGGAATTTGGAGGTGGGCTTGATGCAAATTCCGGTAGACCACGACTTTTTTAATATTTTTTACCAGTAGGACATATTTCAAGATAGATTGTAGGGCAAATTCTAGAATAGATTCCAAGATAGACAAACACCACCAAGTAATTCACTTAAATTGATAAAGTTTGAGACATATATTAAACCAAATCCTCCCCTCTTTTTCCGCCAACAAATATGCAATGGTCCCGCAACATGGTCCATTCTCACTTCACACTATGCTTGAGGGCCTTGAGCACTGACCCTCCTCCCCCTCCCCCCCCCCCAATCGGTAGCTAGAGATGAGGCAAGAATGTAGGACCTCCACAAGTGTCGCCTCTGGCCCTTGTGATCGGTTGCTTTTAGCTTGAGTTATGAGGGCACGGGGAGCTTCATTAACAAAAACCGATGGTATAGTAGATGAGTGGAAAGGCATAAAGGCATTTAGGCCTTGCTTCAAAAAGAATCCACACATGTGCCTCGTTGCTTGGTAGATAGAACAATGAACATGTGTGAAAGCTACTTAACTAGAACCTACTTGAAAATCTCTGGAGCAAGTTCTTGTAGGTGCACTGGGATAGTTGAGGTGCCTCCACCACACTTGGTTTTACCTTGTTTTTAGGAAAGACTTTGGTTATGCCCCCTTCCCACATGACTTTAGCTCAGACTAAAAGTTGGTTCTAACAACCCGGCCTTCACACCATCAACATTATCTAGTGCCGAGCCTAGTTGGCAAATGATGTGGCATGGTTTAAAGTGGAGGTTTTAAGCCTCAAGCACCGACCCTCCCATTGGTACATAGACATGAGGCAAGAATACAAGACCTTTAAAAGTGTCACCTCCTGCCCTTGTGATTGGTTGCTTTTTAGTCTTAGCTATGAGGGCACGAGGAGCTTCATTAACAAAAACCGATGGTAAGATAGGTGAGTAGTAAGGCATTTGGGGATGGGACAAAAACTATCCAACATTTATTGCTTGGTAGATAAAACAATGAACATGTGTGAAAGCTACTTAACTAAAACCTACTTGAAAATCTCCGGAGCAAGTTCTTGTAGGTGCATTGGGATAGCTGGATGCCTCCACTATAACCGAGGGAGCTTTACCCGGTTTTTAGGAAATACTTTGGGTCTTACCTAAAGTCAGGTGGGAAGGGGCATTAGTTAGTTAAGCTAGGTGGGGATGGGCCTTAAGTTCTAAAATCTTTAGTCTCCAAGGCAAAAACTCCACCACAGTTGCAGATTTGACGACTAGCTTTTATATACAGTCATGCATTGTTTGTCTTCAGACATATTTACGGAAGGTGGAATTTGATCTAGCCAGACATTGATAGGTAGGTATAGAAGTGCATGATGTAATGTTGAAATATGGTGTGAAGAGATAAAGGCACGTGGGTGTCATTCGGTTCGCTTTCATGTTCTCCAACTTGTACCAATTACACAATAAAACGTAGGCTACATTAGTATATCATTGTAATGAAGTATGAACAAAAACACGATTGAAAATCGGACCTCCCTTTATTTCGTTATGGTTATCGAAAGTGCATGTTTGTTGATTCCTTAATTGAATACATAGGTCCTCCCAATGTGTTCATTATTGAATGTGGAGTACTGAATAAATCATGAAGACATCGTCTAATTTCTTTAAAACATGTGTCTCAATGGCTTTTCTTCCTTTCCTCCTCACGTAACCACACACCTATTAAATACAGGGGGACTCTGATGAAGAAAAGTAGTCGAATAACACCATGTCACCTGCATACCTTATGCTTTTCGACTTGATGCTCTGTAAATAGCTTCAGTTGCAGATCTGCGATCTAATTAAGTTAAGTAGAGAAACTGTACATCATGCAGCTTCTTACACCAACCATAAACTCTCTCACATGTAAGTAACCGCCTCATTTACAATTCAGCTCACCGCCTTCATCTAAGTGTAACTTAAGTTTGTATGGATACTTAGGTTATTACAACTGCAAGCTATGCAATATGGAACGCTCTGGGACTCCTCTGGCAGTCCACCATCATCAATGTCTATCTCCTGGATATGCATATACCCTCCATATTACCACACTTGCTAATATGACACCTTGACTATACGACGCATGCTCCATTGACCAAACTTCTAGTGTTAATTTGCATCCATACTATGACTATGACATTTATAATACGACAATTTTATAGATCCGATTTGTCACATAATAGAGGTAATGAAGGTGCATTTGTGATGGGACCCACATATATTCCAAGGTTCATATTTGATTAGTACTTTGGAACATGTAGGAGAACCTTGAAAAATGTTAAAAATATATTTTTTTCATTACAAATGTTCATTCATATGTATGTATTTTCATTATGTATACAAAATGACATTTTACATTGAAATAGGTCATTTTATTAAAACCTTGATAATACAACATTTGAGGCCAAAATGTCATGTAACCGAGCAATGAACGGGGAGAACTGACCGCTAGTTACACATTCACTGGTTGAGTTTAAGAAATAACCAGTTGAAGTTCAAGACTTTAGAAAAATTACCGATCATTTTAGAAGAATCTAAGGAACATATTTTAGAATTAATAAAGAAAAACTAAAAGATCACAACATGGAACCGGTTGGACTTGGAAACACTAGGATTTCAACCGATTATGTCAAAAAAAAGTCCCCGGACACTGTTACCGAGAATACAACATTCGGATAATACGACACTTATTACTTTATTGTGCGACCAACCAAGTCTTAATAGTAAAGAGGGAGGAACAGTAGGGTATGTATCCCCATACACTACTGTCTGTTCTGACTCTGAGGATCTGAGCATCGACTTGCAGACTCTCAGAACGCCCCGCCACATCTCCTTCGTCTTCTTGGAATGTTAAGATCTGTCAGACCTCATGTTGACTTACTTACATCCCACTCATGCTCAGCGTCCTGCCATCAACGGACGAGACCTCCACTCCTCCTCATTTCAGGTGGCCTCACTGAGCGTTACATACGGGAACTGGGCATTGCTTGTCAAGGTAGGACCTATCTATATGATGCTGTTGCTCGTGGATTGACAGAAGCAGCAAGTTCAACTTCCAGGTTTGCGCACTGCTTACCTTGGTTAGCTGAGATTTCGCTCTGTTTCTTGAGCATGAACCCCTCATTTCATCTGTGCTGTCAGAGCTTTGGGATGTGATGCTGGGATCGATGGATTGATGTGTGGGTGATGAACGACCGACTGACTGTGGTCCAACATTTTTATGTGAGCTAAGTTAGGCAGGAGCAAATTGGGTTGTCTTTCATTTTCATAGTTTTCTTTTGGTTTGTGGTTGTGCGATGTCGACCGATGTGATGAGTGGCCTGGTTTGTCGCTCCACCAGTTCCTGGCAATGGGGGAACCATGCGGGCTTGCTTTCTCGCTTGCAATTGTAAGTAGACATACGAAAGACATAGAATCTTCGCGGAGAAGGTGGATGAGCGCAGGGGCAGGCTTACCTCGTTTGGGAGCTACCAGCTGTATTGGTCGTCAGCTGGCGTTTAAGCGAACTTCTTTTGTGTAGCTGGGTGGTTTTGAAAGAAAATGATCATTTAACAATATGATCTTGGATTTTGCGTTAGGAGGTCAGGAATCACGTGAAACTCTTTGGTACGATCCCCACTTGAGATTTGCAATCGTAGTTGCAATGTCCTCGCGTGTGGTGCTCAGAAGGTTGACATTTTTTCCACCCGGGTGTGGATGCAGGTTCACCCTTTGGTACCTTCGAAGAAGTCGGTGAAGGATTGCAGCAATGGAGGGGAGAAGCAGAGTTGCAGTTGTGCTCAGCCTCTTGCTCTGCAGCTGCCTGAGCTATGGAGCCATGGCGCAGTGCAGTGTGGCTGAAAGGCAAGCATTGTTGGACTTCAAAGCCAACTTCATTGATTACAGAGGTGACCTTGCAACATGGAGCGCAGATAGCAAGGACTCATGCTGCGGCTGGAAGGTGAGTTGTCCTCAAAAAAACCCCTTCTAGCGAGAACTCCACTTGCATAGTTGCCTGTTTCCACGACAAACACATTGCACTCCAGACAGTATACAAGACTTACCTTCATTCTTCTATGCCGAAACGGTGAAGCATTTCAACAGTTTTACAAATGCACCGATGCCCAGGTTTGACAGGATCTTTCAAAGTTTTCAACTCCAAATTTGAGAGGCTGCTTGAAACTTTGCATCACTGGTACGAGGTCTCCTTATTAGTAACAGAGTACGGGAATAATTAGCGTGTCATCACCGAAAACACTCACAGCAGCAGAACGTAATGGATGATAGCATTACTTAAAACATTCTGTAGAATCCCTTCTAGCGAGAAATCCACTTACTTACTTGCCTGCTTCCACAATACACATGAACATTGCACTCCAGAGAGAATCTACAAGAGCCGCGTTTATTTTCAATGCCACAACACCACAATCTTTAGAGCTAAAATGCTTAACTAGGTCGCAAACCTGAGTGCTGTGGCTGGCTTGCACCGATGCTCAACCAAGTTGTCAGGATTGCTCAAGTTTCTTAAGTGCCAATGTTAGAGAGAGTGCGGAATATGCCTATAACCTATGTAGTTTACTCTTGAGCATGTTCTGTAACAAGACACCAAGAATGCACAAGGGATTTGTGCAACAAATTACTTTTTTCTTTGTTCTTCATAGCAACTGGGCGTCCTTTCAATCTCTGCTTTTCTTTTGCACGCTTGAAGCTTTTGGTCACTGATACGAGGTCTTCTTATTAGAAAAAGAGTACGAAAGTGACAAGCATGTCATCACCGACGTAATGGATGATAGCATCACTTTGGAACATTCACTTGCAAATTCTGGCGTAGAAAAGTGAAGCCGCACTGAGAGAGTGCTTGGAACTTTTGGTCACTGATACGAGGTCTTCTTACTAGAAAAAGAATACGAAAGTGACAAGCATGTCATCACCGACGTAATGGATGATGGCATCACTTGCAAAGTCTGGCGTAGAAAAGTGAGACCACACTGGTCTCGTAACACGTGTATGGCAATGGCAACTTCGTTTCTTTTCTTGTACAGATTGTAAGTCTCACAGACTGCATCAAGATTCAAGATCTCTCTAACGAACTTGAATGTGGTTGGTGACACAGGGAGTTTTGTGCAGCAGGTCAGGAGTGGGTGCTGTAGAAATTGAGCTGGCCGACCCCACTCACGGCCAAACTCTCACCATCAACCCTAATGACGCATCCGCCAGTGTGAAGGCAGGAGAAGCACTTGCAAAACTGAACCAGATGGTCATCTTCCACACCACCAATGTGGCATGGAACGGCCCATTTCCCTTCGCACAACTGTCGAAGCTGTTCCTCCGTGAAATTGTGATTCGGAATGGTCACATCGGCAACCGAGGTTCAAACGGAGGCAGCCTACCCAATGAGATCAGCCTGTTCACTAACCTCGAGATTCTCATCATCAGCGGCACTCACATCAACATTGGCCTGCCTTCGGGGCTGTGCAAGCTCTCCAAGCTCATCAAGTTCGAATTCTCCCAGAGTGAGCTCACCACCATCGGACCTGCGTGCTTGGGATCATTGCCTGCTCTCGAGGAGGTGCGGATGAACTCCAACTTCAAGGCTACTGGTGGACTGCCCGTGTGGCCCACGAGTTTGCGGAGCCTCAAAGTGCTTGATCTCTCTTTCAATGCACATTCGGGTAACATCCCTGTGCAATATGGCAAGCTTGGCAACGTCCAGCTCTTCCTGGCTGGCAACAAGCTTGCCAATCACATCCCTGCGGGGTTAAGCGGCAAGCCTGTGTCTGCTTTCCGTCCAGGCAATCCCAAGCTCTGCGGTGCCCCACTCCCCAATTGCCCACCCTAAACTTGGGAGGATTTTCATGAGACCTACATGTAAGAATATCAGAAAATTGTGAACAGTGAACATTTTGCCATGCCTTTTGTAAAGGGTCGGTCTTCTCTTCGAGTATCGGCTTTCTGTTCTGGATGTTGCGGTTTAAGCCAGCTAAGTGTGGATTTATGCACACAGATAGCACTTCGGAATCTCAAGATCTGTGGTGCCCCACTCCCCACTTGCCCAGCCTGAATCAAATCCATCACTCTCTTTTGTGTGGGGATTCTCGAGTGATACTTACATGCAAGGGAATCAGAATATTGTGAACACTCTTAACACTTTGCCATGCCTTTTGTTGTCAATCTCCTGTGTCTGGATGTTACGGTTTGAGCCAGCGAAGTGTGGGTTTATGTACGTAGATTTTATGGCAAGCTCGGTGATGTCCAGCTATTCCTGGCCGGCAAGTCTGTGTCCGCTGTCCGTCCAGGCATCCATAAGCTCTGCGGTGCCCCACTCCCCCACTTGTCCTGCCTAAATCCAATCCACCACTGTAGTTTTTCTGTGAGGATTCTTAAGAGAATGAGAAAATTTTGAGCAGTTAAATTTTTGCCTTGACTGTCACATCCTCCCCAGGATGTTGCGGTGGATGCAGGAGAGATTTGCAACTTTCCACATGATAAACTAATGTTCAAAGTTGTGTACCATCACACGAGAAACAGACCTTTCCTGCCGTCCACCTTCCCAATGAAGTATCGTGAACAACATAAAGCAACATCTATTCCAATTCGATTAATCTGAGAATACCAGATCCTCATCTCATGCCCAAATGGAAGTACAGCTCCCTTCAAATTCAAGCGGATTTGAGGGAAGTGAACAACAGTTCATATCTGCTGGAAATCTAAATAATCAGGTGTATTATATTTGATGAGTAGATTTCTGCAATGTTTAATGAACAAGTTACAATCTTGCAGCCCTTGTGTTCATTTTCCATCAATGAATTGATTGTTTTCCTCTAAATTGATGAACCAGACATGAACTTTATGGTAATCATCAGTGCACATCTTGTACAAGAGCGCTTGAGAAAGCGCTACTTGTTTTTGGGCCATCAGAAATAGCCTCTTGAAATAGTGGCAGCTTGTTACTGGCAGCTATAGATACATATGGTCTGGAATCCCACCAATTGTTCACCCACCAATAGGGAACGTGAGCTGGCGTTGTGAGACAAGTTGTCAGTTTAGTGGCACCGGCCTTGGGGCATCTCCACCCCTTTGCGCCAAGGGGGTGGGTACATGCCCCTAATGGGCCAGCAGGGAGGGGGCCCGGCAACTGGTCCACCGGGAGCTAGCCACCGCCCCGCCACACGGTGGTTGTCGGGCCAGCAACCCGCCAATAGCAGCTCTGTTAGCAGCAACCCCGCCAGCAGCACTTCCCTTTGCTGCAAGGCCGTTGCAAACTAGCAACTATGTTGGTCTATGATTTTTTTAATTTTTTTTGGGTTGTTGTTTTGAGCTTTGTTGTCGTTGAGATTGTGAAAATGGATGCATGGAGGGCAAGATTGGGGGAGGCCCGTCAAACTTTTTTGGATGATGACGAAGACAACGAGGCAAACATGGGGATGGCGCTCGATCAACTACAATACCTTATCAACGCGGCTCCGACTGAACGGGGTGTTGCAGGTGGTTCGTGTGAAGGGAAGAGAGCAAACATTGAGAGGGCTAGAGTGATTATGGACGAGCGCATGCACTTGGATTATTTTGTAGAGTCCCCAGTCTGGGGTCCCAATTTCTTTCGGCGCTGCTATCGCATGAGGAGGTCATTATTTCTCACAATCTTGGATAGGGTGTATGCACGCAATAGCTATTTTTTGCAAAAAAAGGATGCTTGTGGCTTGGTGGGTCTATCCTTACGCCAAAAAATCATGGACGCATTGTGGATGCTTGCACTAGGTGTGTGCGCAAATGCCATGGATGACTATTGCCGGACTAGTGAGTCCACAGCCATGGAGTGCATGAAACAGTTTGGTTCCACGGTACGTGCTGAATTTGGGGAGTACCACTTGAGGCAACCAACCCAGGCAGACTTCCATGAACAATTGGCAATAAATTCGGCCCATGGATTCCCCGGGATGTTTGCCTCTTTGGCTTGTATGCATTACGAGTGGAAAAATTGTCCGGTGGATTGGCAAGGCAATTATGGAGATAGGGAAGGCAAGCGGTCCATAATTCTTGAAGCGGTTGCGGATCATGGCTTGCATATATGGCACATATTTTTTGGGCTACCGGGTTCAAACAACGACCTCAATGTGTTGGACCGATCACCCTTGATACATGATATGCTTGTTGGTGAGGCAGGTGACATGACATTTGAGGTTAATGGCCAAACATACAACCGGACTACTTGTTGGCAGATGGTATCTACCCACATTGGAGTGCTTTGTGCAAAGCATTCACCAACCTGGCGATGAAAAAATGAAACATTTTGCATCTAGACAAGAAGCATGCTGCAAGGATGTGGAGCGTTGCTTCGGGGTGTTGCAAGCCCGCTTTGCAATCGTCCGCAATCCATGCCGGCAGTGGAGTATGGACACAATAGTTGATATCATGTTTTCTTGTTGTATTCTTCACAACATGATTCTAGAAGATGAGCATGATGTGCCTGGCCTAGAGAATGTCCTAGGGGGTGCAATAGCTGACAATGTGCCATTGCATAGAGGCATGTCGTTTGACCAATTCACATCACACATGGAAGAGATAGAGAATAAAAACACACACTATGCTTTAAGAGGTGATCTCATTGAACACTTGTGGGCATTGAAAGGTGCCAATATGCATGGTTGATTTATATTGTCAATAAAATTGTCCTTGTAGGGTCAATCCTACATTCACATTGTGTTCTCCTACTTCAACTGACTCATCATCATCCACAAGAATTGGTTGTGAGCTACCACTAATTGTCCCTTTCCATTGCTCATTGCCCTGTCACATTGTTGCGACACTCACATTGCGGCTCTGTGTGGGTTGCTATGGATCCACACAATCTATTTCTAGCCAGCTGCGATTCAAGCCCCCCCCCCACCATCTGCATTCAACCCACACATAGTCCGATCAGCAAAATTTGTTTGTGGCCAAAACCCAACACCCCTTCGCTTGCCTTGCACTGCATTACCAAATGAAAATCAAAGTTTGTAAAAAACCCAGCATGGCCTCCCTCTCGAACAACAACACCCCTTTCATGCAAAAAATCTGCAGACTGCGAGGATAGATCTGGAACATGAGCAGGAGAATGGCCATTGTGGCCCTCGCCCTCCTACCCTAACTCCCAAAGGCCTTGGACACCGCCAGAGCCACCGTTGTCGTGGGCAGACTGCCAGTGCCAGTCCTCACACCTGTGCAGCTGCCTTGTACAACGCTCCTCCTCACGCTACTGTCTCGCAGCATCCTCTTCCTCGCGTTGTGCAACCCTCACACAGTCCTCCTTTTCCTTGCGCTGTGCAACCCTCACACCGTCCTCCTCTTCCTTGCGTTGTGCAGCCCTCGCACACACCTCCTCCTCCTCGTGCTGCTGCGCCCTTGCACACACCTCCTCCTCTTCGCGCTGCTGCACCCTCGCCCAGTCCTCGTCCTCGACGTACTGATGTTGCTTGCCGTCGTGGCGATGCTACGTCCTCGAGCTGCCAGCCTCCGAAACCACCTGGGCTGCCTCGGCGAGGTCACGGGCCTCCTTGGCGGCCAATTTTCTCCGGAGTTTCTTCAACTCATCCCTTCTGCGCAAGCGCAGGTACTCCCTTGCCTCCACAGTCGTAACCTGACTGTCAGGCATTGTCATGAGCATGAGCATATTCTGGTCCTCCAGAAGTGCCACTTTCTTCATCTGTGCTACAGCCATGCTCTTGGTCACATCGAACTGGGCGTAGATTGCCCCCTCCCTCGCACTCACGCTCCTCGCATCTTCCTTGGCCGCCTTTGAGCCACCTGGGCGGCCCTTCCAGCTGGGCTGGGATCCACCGCCCCCGCCCTCCGACTGCATCCCTCCCCCAACGGCCTCGCCATCGTCTATGAGGTTGTTGGCCTCGCCCTCGGAGGCACCAGCTGTACGCTTGGCCATGGTGGATTTGGGCTGCATCCAACCATCCGCCCACCTGTGGTGGTCCCTCAGGAGCACCCAACAGTGCTCGAAGGCGAAGTCAGCCTTCTTCGCATTTTTCTGCCGGTACAGCTCCCTTGCCCTCGGCAAAATGTCCGCAACACTCATCACGGTCTTGTTTAGACGGAGCACATGTGAGTAGATACCACAGAAACAAGAAACATTATGCTTTATCAAACCCCACTTTGTTTCTAAACTCCGCCGCGGCCGCGGTGCATCTAGTCTATGCTCATCGTAATGTTCGCAAATCCGCTCCCAAAAAACACCATCTCTCTGTTGATTTCCAACGATACGATCTTACAACACAAATAGCATAGATCTGCACAATTGCTCCTCCTTGAGCATGTTGAAATTCTTCCCTTTCACACCAGGCCGCGATGGGCCTCCCTCATTTGGCACTCTTGCGGCACCTTGCTTCCTCCCTCCCACCATGACACAAATTCCCACGAACAAGACAAAACAACACAACACATCCAAAAAATCGCGAAACCAAAGAGGTTGCAGTGAGGAAAAACTCACTGCAACCTGCTGGGACGGGGCAAGGAAGTGCTTGGGCCGGAAGGGCCTCTGCCGTTGGCGCCGTGCCGGTGGGGGGGTTGGCGGGGCCACCCTGGGCGAACCACCCGTTGGTGCCACCGTTGGCACCAACGGTGGCCATGCCCTTAGCGCTAGGAAACTGCTCGACATGCACAATGTTTAAACGGGACTAACCCACTCATCCGATCCAAGTTATTAAAGAACGATCCAAGTTCGAGGCCGAAAGGCCGATGAAATAAACAAAACTTGAGTAAACATGCGCACACCCGTTGACAACAAGTCCGAACCTAAGAAGAATGGTAAACCATGCTAAGGATAAGTAAAAGATAAGGTGGAAGATTAACAAAGTGCCAACGGAACCAACAAAACGTTTAGTGGCCACACTAAGGCCGCAAATGAAGGTAGATTGGCATATATTAAGGAAAGAGGAAAGGTTGGGACAAGTGAGAAGTCAAACAAAGAGATTGAAGGCCCCTCGAAGGGGCCGTGAGGTAGCCTAGGAGTAGCGGGGGGAAATGAAATGTGTTGCAAGGACTAACCTAGACGTAGGAATAGTCAAATAAAACGAAAAGATACCAAAGCTAACCATGTAGGGTGAATGCATGATTGAATTAAAATGGAATCGGATGCGATAGCTTGGCTCGACAATCATCATGGTGATTGGGAGCTGAAGGCGCGAGAGTGGCGCGCCACCCACAACCAACAAGAGCGGACAATGCATTGGACGACTAAACCCGTTCAAGGCGAAATGAGCGAGGATAGCACTATCGTAGCCAAGTTCAAACTCAAAATGGCTATGATTCTGATAGGGAATGAAATGATTGAAGACCTAAGGTACAAACCGGCTGCAATGGTGAAGAATTTCAAGCCGAAGACGCGGAAGAGGTTTAAGGGCATATCGAAGGCCATATTTAAATATGGGGCTAAACAATTGGCTAAAGCGGAGCGGGAAATGAACGCCGTTAAAGGAGAACAAGTCGATACCGTCGTAAGGTGGGGGTTGAACCTTGCGGCAATCTAAATTTTCAAGACGGTGAAGCATTGGCCAGCAACGTCGATGCAAGGCATCCATGATGATGAGCCGCAAGAAGAAAATCGCCCCATAACAGGGCTAAGGGCCAAGAGCAAGGCTGCGCTAAACCGATGATATATAGGTTTTGTCCACAAGTTCCATAGGTGGCTATATGAAGGGGGGGGGGGCTACCCGCGCGGAGGTAGAAGCCACAATGGCTGAATTATACGAGTTCGCCCGCCCAAGTTTTACAAGAAAAGTAATAAATGCGGACCAAGTCGCCACATTCCCGCGAGGAGAGAGATAGCTTCATGACTTATGACAAAACAGTGAGGTCGCGCCAGGGATCCCTTTCCTGATTGACATTGAGGATGAAAATGAACAAGATCCCGTAATCAAAAGGATGTGGCAAATCATCCGGGAAGGAGATGGCAACCGCAGCCCCGGATATGACCAAATCACATACTTCGTTCTAAAGCAATGTGAGAAGATTCCTTCAACAAAATGATTTATCAACACATTTCGAATCCAAACTAAGTTTGGACTAATATATTTGGCGTATAAGCTAGGATTCGTGTCTTGTATACCCAAACCATGGGCCCCGAACACAAAGGCTCTGAACTTAAGACCAGTGACACTCTTATCAATTTTCTTTAAGATTTTAAGCAAGTATATCATATTTGTGGCTTACAAAACAATGCCGAAGGCCGCAAAGGGGGCATATTCACATATGTCCTTTACATTTTAAATGAGATTGAATCCCAGAGTCGCGGGATGTCGCGATGCGAACTTGAAACTAACGGTAGTATTGGAGGATAGCCAGCACAAACGCAACCGGCTATTTTGTCTTTTTACAGACTTCAAAGGGGCCTTTACCTCACTCTAGCTAGGTCTCATCATGAAGACAATAGACCTATTACCCATCTACCCAGTTTTAGAAAACATGTAGCAGGCGACGGCGAGCGACAATCAGGTGAAGCTTATTGTAAACGGGGAAGCCTCTGAATTCATAATGATCATGCGCGGGATGGTGCAAAGCAATACGATAAACCCCCTTACATTCGCAGCCATAAAAGAAACCGTAGTGAAATGGATTGTGCAGGAATGTAAGGGATATAAACTAGCGGGCATCGAAGTTAAGGGAATGGACTCTATGAATGATGAAGTCTGAATAGCCGATACGGAGGACGACATTCGAATGATGGCAACGATCCCGAGCGAATTTGTAGTGTAGGCAAGTATGAAGTTTGGCATTCACAAGTACGCATATTGGGAACATGAGTTCATTCGGGGACGAGGAATTGAAGCGACCCTAGAAAACTTCACCCTATGCGGTAAAGCAATCCCACAACTTGAAGGTTCGGAAGCCTTCAAGTATTTGGGCGAACATAAAGCACCCGCCTCGGCAGTGATGAATAAAAAACCAACATTACCGCGAAAAGCAAACGGGGTGAGGCGGGAGGCACACGAGGGTAAGTGCGTCCTCGCCAAGTATAAAGCGAGGGTAGCGCAACTGGATACCCCCCGTATCCAAAAACTTCATCAACGGGAAAACTCGATTTCTTATCGCAAGCGACTAGGCTGCTAATCGAGATTCTTTGCCCAATAAAGCCCCCGCCGAATTACATCTTAGATAAGACAACTAGGATTCAATATGGCGCAACACGAAAGATATTAGGATGGCCTGCACAATGAGGCAATCACCAGCTCGAGATGAGTACGGACCATCTCGGGCTAAGGTTGCCGAATTTTCGGACTATCCGCGACTCGATGCTAGTCAACACGGCTTACGCGTTCATTCAGAATTTGGACCCGCAAGCGATGACACTTTCAAACATATGGCGGAAGAGGTGAGGGTCGCGGCCGGGATCTCACGAATTCTAAGAGGCAAAATCTTCATGGATTGGGACATCGCGTATGGCAACCCAGTACGTGACGTAAACACGCAAACTAAAGGACTAGCATATTGGGAACCCACCTGAATCGATCCCAAATCAAGATGAAAGATAAGAACGAGAGACAAAGGTAAAGGGCGGACTTACATCGCCTACCTTTTATCACGCATGCCAAACCATTGGGGTGCGAATAACGGTGGAAGGGTTATTCAAGGTACACATTCAAAACGCCAACCTCGAAGGACGGGAACACATTAAAATCAGCGATAACCTAGGTAATGGTGAAGGGCCAAGTGCGCAAGTAAGGTTGGATAATGAGAAACGGTTGTAAGCACATAGAATCAACGAGGAGAAACCAACTGCGATTACTGTCACAAGGAGAAACGAAAAACGGTTAAGCACTTGTTCTACAGTTAAACACCCACTCTACGAAAAACGGTTAAACACCCACTCTATGAAGCTATTAGAATAAAATGACATGACAAAGTGATGAGCGAATTGTATTGCTGAATCAAACTAAGGGTGGAGAAATGTAAGTTGGACAAGCTGGACAGTTTTCAGGTGTGGATCATGGACAACATGTGGGGGGTCCCGAGTGACAACAAACTAGTATTTCCTGAGGTATTAGAAAATGAGCGAATACCACATAGAAGGCCGGGCTTTAAATTTTAATATCAATCCGCAGCAAATGAACGACAATGGAAAGCTAATCCGAAGGAACCATCAAATCAAAATGTAGGAAGTATCGATCGTGATGGATAACGCAATCGCGGCCGTCCAACGGCAAAAGATGGACCGATACAACGAACTAATAGATATATCAAGTCAAAAAAATTCGGAAAGCATCGTGAAGTTTCAATCAATGATAATTGGAGTTATGAGGACGGTGCCGGCGGCGATAAGGTAGATATTACGCGAGATCCAACTGAAGACGCAAATATCTTGGGTGATTCATCAAATCATTCAAATAATCAAAAACCACAATCATAAACTATGGATTATCCGAGATCAAATAACAACAGAAGGCAAAGTCACCCAAATAAGGCTCTGGGGATGTGGACCCCAAAATGTCGACGGATGCGACACGGATATTTTAAATACTACAAGAATATCGAACAACGTAAGTAGTGAGATTTGAAGCCGTGCAAGCTGACTATGGAACGGCCACTACAAAGGAGATTAAATATATATTACTATAGAATACTAAGTAATGCGACAAGGTGGGCAAGAAATATCCTGCCAGAAATCCAAATATTTTAAAATAGTCCAAATCCAAACAGTAGCGATAGAAAGCCTATCAAACGGCTTAGTGTAGCGCTTTTGCTAAGAGTTTGAATAGCTAGAAGAAAAGATCAAGTCCATTCGACTAGCTACCCACATAATTAGGTCTAGAACGGCAATCCCATTTTCAAACCCACCTCCGCGTCTGAGTTAAATTCTAAAAATTTGTATCAGATGGGGATCGCCAATCTATCTCGGCAGAGGTAAGGGCCGTCATAAACCAACAGTGGCGTACCACCTTTCGAAAGAAATTATATTTATAAAGAAAAACTAAAATATTTGACCCTAGAAATGCGCAGTTTCTGAAATCTAAGGTGAAGTGACATTAGAACAACTCTAAGAGGAATACCCCAAAGAGACCTCAACAAGCCGACTAAGGGGACCCAAGAGACAAGATCCCCCCTCGTATGAAGGGTGAAGGTGCAATCACAGGCTTGAAACCGGCAAAAAGGAAGCAGAACTTTAGATACCCACTCTCCGCACGGACAACCACCGAACCTCGACAAATTGTTTGCAATTATATCATTTGCAACTGATATAATGAAATGGTTGATCTGGTCTCATATGCAACAACCTTGAGTATCAAAATGTGTTTCAAAGCTTTCATTTTAAATGAGGGTGTAGGCATGAGAATCCGAAGAAAAAAAAATGAGGAAAATCACAAAATCGGAGCGAGGACATTACAAAAGGATCTCAACCTTGTGCCCTTGTCCTTAGCATCTACGTAAACCCCAAACCTTGAATTCTAATGTAGTTCCACACCCAGAACGTCCACCACATAAGATTCAAGGTAGTACATGGCCACATAGAATCATCAGTGGGTGATTGAATACTCAAATCAAAATTTTATTATGTGGTCAAGTTGTTTAGAAACTATTCTAATGTTCCATGTAACTATTCTAATGTTCCGAGAAAGGCCGTAGCTTGTACAGTACAGTACTGGCTCCATCATTAATAAAAGTCATGTTTGTCACAGTGCAAAAAAATTATTTTATCGACTAGCCAAGGCAGCAGTCACCTGAAGAAGTCACTTAAGTGTTGTACGCAGTTTGTTGAGGTATCCGACTATAATACATTTTTCCATGAATTATATTCAACCCAATCGAAGCCTATAGCACCGAGGAAGGGTTGCGGAATGCCGAAAGCATCAACAAGGTTCAGTGCCTGGGGACGCAGTTCAGTACAGAGGGTAGCCACTTCCCTGTGGACACGTTGTGCCTGCTTAGGTGACAAGTAGCCATATCTGCAGATTGTACAATCAAATTGTTCAGTAATATTGATCTCTTTTCTAGCTTTGGTGAGTGCCTGTCAAATAGGTTTAGTATTTTCGTAGGACACCATGACACCTTGATGAGATTGGTGATCGTAGTAAATTGTTAATTTGACACTTTATACACCTGTCAAATCAGTAATTAACAAGAGCAGACAGAACATCAAGTTGTGTGTCTTACCTCAAGAAGGAGGTCTCTTTATCAGCCACTGACATCACATAAAGTGTTCTTAACAATCCAAGCAGCTCCTGCAAACGTAGAGGAAGAAGCTAAGTTGATACACTTTCCTTTCTTTTCAGGTTCAAGCTGTGTTTGGTGCTAGTGAGTATAAGGACTTGCTAGAAATTTGCTGCAGGTTTGGCCAAGACTATGAATTTGTGCAGAGAAAATGTCCCTCGAATTTGGACTACAAATGTGGTGGACTGGGGCTGACAAAATTTTAAAAAGTAGATTTGAGTCTGGTCACGTCTTACCTTCATGTGTCCTTCTGTTTCCTGTTCTACTCGCAGAAAACTGTCCAGTATGAAGAGTTCAGAGAACGCCTTTCCAAGTTCCTCTGCCAATAGGTAGCTCTAAGCAATGCCAGTCATTCTATGAGTTAGGCTCAATCGCTGCAATCTCTTAAATCTTATCTCACAATTTAAGACTATCAGAGTAATACCGAGTTGATGTAGCGTTAGTTGTTTAGGAATTTAAGCTAGTCGTATCACTATTTTGTTACGCTTTGTAATCTCTAATCTGTTAGCTTCACTCCCCTTAGAACAAGAAACGAAAAACCTCTTCATAGGGAATTGCTGCAATACCATCGTATAACCACATCATTCATTACATAAAATATAGAACTTACTGAATTGAGAGCTTCTGGTTCAGAGATCCCGGTCGACATGTGACCTTTAACCTCAGCAACCAAAAGTTCCAACAAGTCCCACACTCTCAGCTGCAAGATTGACATCTGCAAGTGCAGGAAAATGGAAGTTTCAAAACTTATATTAGAGAAACAAAAGGATAACCAACCTCGTCATTTCTCTTTCCTGCGCTCACGAACTCGTAATGGGCTTGTAATTCCATCTTTTAATGCAATGAAAGTCTCCGTTTAAAGAATTTTCTTATACCTGAAATGTATGATCACGAAGTACAAGTCTGCTAGGCTCCTGTGGAATGATTGGTCGGTGACCATTCATAAACTCCAGTCCTAAACCCTTGATGGGTCTTCCCTTCCTCGCAGCGGCAAAGTATTCATTTAAGAGCTCTTTGCTGACCTAAATTCCACCAGAGAATCACGTGATAAGTCATGTCGTCTCAGTGTCGACCATGGTTCCCTTTGTGCAGTTTTAAACCCCTAGGCTTCCACACTTTGCAGATACCTTAAACCCTACATTTGAGATGTAATTCATGTTTTTCAACCCAAATTTCGTGCTGACTGACCTGCTGCATGAGCACATTGTTGTCACCCTCAAATGTCAGCTGGACGTCGTACTCCATTTTGAGCTGCCCGATGCGGTTATCTGTTTTCAATCCCTGGCCTCCGCATGCCTCTCGGCACTCCTGCAGCATTTTCGAGTTTTAAAGTTTGGAGAATACTGCTTTCAAGTCCAGGTAATTAGATGACCAACGCTACCTACTATGGAATGATATCCTTGGCCATCATTTTTGCACAATTATGCAAAAGAATGCTCAATACCTGTAGGGTATGCATCATGTGCCATGACAGCATAGCCTTGAAGCCACTTGACAGGACATGGATTTTCTTCAAATCTTCAGGTCTTCGGTTGGTGTACATTTTCTTTAGCTCCACCGCAGCGAAACTCATTGCGTACCTGCGCATTGCAAAGACATGCATTGTTGACATGCATTGATAATTTCCAGCTTGCCAGATGATTTTAAAAATATTTTGCAAATTGAGCTGAGCAAATTCGGAGGGAAGTTTTGCAGGAACTTACGTTTTAGCTAAGAGCGGAAGCAACCGATGCCTGTGACTAGGGTAGTCAAGGAGAAGGATCTCCGGACCTTTTGCAAATTGTGAAAAAGCTCGCCTCGAAAGAGAATATCTGATTGCAGTCGCGAGACCCACCTTGGCTTGATTGGTAGCACTTACGGCGATGATTACCCGACCAAATGTGAGTGGCGCCATTAAGGCGCCAAATCTCTGCAAAAATTGACCTAATACCATTTAACTCTTGGCATATATGCTTCATTTCTGCATCCATCATTTCTACATTTCCATGTTCTTGTCCTTGCAAATCACTGCAAAAATGGACCTAACACCATTTAACTCTCTGCATCTGCGCTTCATTTCCACATCCTTCATTTCTTCATTTCATGTTCTTGTTCTTGCTTCATTTTTGCATCGAAGGAACAAGAACCATACGGATGTATGAGTAGCAATGGATACCTGATCTGGATCCTTGATTGCACTTCGGTAGACTCCGTCCGCGGTGACATCCGCAACTGCATTGAGGAGATTCTCTCGAGGGATCCTTACTTTGTCAAACCTGCCATGAAGTCCAATTTATAACATAACCCTTGGATGATGCTGTATACCTAATTGGCATTTCATCACAAGGACGAGATTGACTTGGCATCTTCCAATCGAGGTAAATTGGGACTTACCAGATGCGGCCATTGTCGACCCCATTCAAACCAGTTTTATGGCCACAGTCTGCAATTCGAATTCCAGGGCACACACGTCCCTCGCCATCTCGCAATTGGCATACAAAGGCATGGAGGCCTTCATTTCTTCCGTTGATCAAAAGCTGGGAGAAGACAATTGCGTGGGTGGCATGCTGGCGAAACAATCACAAAATTCCTCATTTGGTCCATGGAACATCAATTGGAACATTCTATTGAGAAAATGAAATCAATCGATACATACATCAATTGGAAAAATGCGACTGTTTCCCATTACTACAAGACATAGATCAGGGATTGGTACCTTTGCAGCCCCTCCAATCCAGTACTTCTGTGCAGATTCGCAAGGAGTGTCGATGATGAATTCTTCATTGGACGCATCAAATGTAGTCGTTGTCTCAATTCCACGCACCTGACCAGAACAATCACTTCGAGCTTTAGATACCTGGAGGGTTGTGTTAAAAGAGCTCAAACATCAAACGGTCCATTCCCTTGGAACTCAAACCTTTCCAGGTTAATGTCCAGGTGAGCGTCCAATGTTGACATTTCCTTTGTCTATGACCATCCAAATAGGTTAAGTGCATGTACATTGCTGCCATGGCCAAGCTCTGTGATTGCAAAGCAACCTTGCACTTCGTAATTCTCTGTCCGCTGCAACCATTTCTCGTGATGTCGCTTTGTTCCAAGAGCCAAGATAGAAGTCCCCCTGATGCAGGAAACCCAAATGCTCTTGATTAGCCCAGATCAGAATGTGTAATTATGTGTAATCACTTCTCCTAATGCGATTTAAACACTTTGAATTTTTCTCAAATTGCTGATGATTGCTGAAGGAAAATAATTAATTACCACAGATTCATGTGCACTCCGAGCTTGATAGACAGGGAATGATCAAAGATGTCTAATGTTTCAACGATGGCAGCCCTCTTTAAAGACGCCTCATAAGACTGGTCCTCAAACCATCTTCGGAGAACACCCTTATCCCGCAGGAAGAGAATGCGGTCCAATGTCCTCTCTCTTTGCTCATCCATAGGTAAATTGAAGTCGGGAGAAACGTAAATTTTGTCACGCAGTCTTCTCTTCACAAACAAGTCACTGCCCATCATCAACTCATACATATAGTCCCTGGTCTCCAGATCGTGTCCGTCCAACAAAAGCCTCATAGCCAGTTTGTCAAAACCAGTTTCCTCTGCACTCTCACAAAATCCACAAATCCCAATGAGCTTCGATGGGCTTCTTGTGACCAAAGAAGCCTCATTCCTGACCATTGCTTTATTCCTCCATTGCAGTGGGGTTTTTTTTTTTTTAATTTTTAAAATCTCAAGTCAAGATATGAATGGAAATAAGGATCATGGGTTGACTCATAAGATGGTTGAAGACCTGGATACGCTTCTTGTGATCGAAGCCTTGTTTCTGACCATTGCTTACCTATTCCTCCATTGCAGTGAATTGGTTTTCCTCTCTCAAAATCAAGTTTTGAATGGAAATAAGGAATATGGGATGACTCATAAGATGAAAAAAGACCTGAATTGTACTCCGGAGGCTCGTAAGCTAAGCAGCCAGAGAGTTGTAGGAAATCAGCTGCCACTGGGCTGCTTGTCGTCTGCCTCAAATGCTTGGCTAACACTGCCGTCCGCCATAGCGCTCTACCTCTCCTCTCCTCCATCGCTACCTCCTGCCCACACCGGATTGTAAGATTCGTGGAATTAATTTCTCTTTAAATCCCAATACCTCGTACCTCACCTCTCTTTTTATCTATGTGTCTTTCGAGGAATAGATTGACCGTCAAAGTGCCTCTTCCTCTCTCCACTGTCTGTCACCCTCTATACCTTCTAGCATTTCGAAGGTGTTAGCTTAACTATCCGGACAGGAACTCTGTATAAATTCTTAGGTCGTCTTATGCAGAGCTCGTTGGAACTTCCCTAGAAACCAAGCCCACTAAGTCCTCAGTGACACACAGTGTCATACGGAATGTGACTACTGAAGTTGCCGGCCAATGTGACTTTGACTTTTGGCCAACTTCGGAATCCAGTGCTACAGTCTACTAACTTAGCAGATTCCAACATAAGAATAAAAAACACTCGTCTCTGAATTTGGAGAGTCAAAGGTGTCGTGCTGGAAAATTTTATGATAATCAATCGGAACTACGAATTGCTGGCTCATCAGGTTCGTCAGCAGCACATTCCATGTATGTAGTTCTGCTGCCCAGTCAATACTTTTAAATTTTCATTTACAGGTATTTCAAGATATCGACATGGCAGAATGAGGACGACATTAATGTGTTCAACCTTCAAATGTTTATGCTGCCCAGTCAGATATTGTGAACTTTTGTCAAACTGATGATTGTATTGCATTGTCATTTGTGATTAATTGCTAATCATGTCCTTGTCCTAATTGAACGTTTTTGAGGCAACTCTCATCCACTGATACCATGATGTCATGTTTAGAGAGGACAAAGATTCTACCATCACCTTGTGCGGTTTGGACTATGATTTATGATCCATAAACTGGGATGTTCTCATTTGCATGTAGCAGCCAGTTTTGTCCTTGTGATGAACTTTGATTGCTGGGCACCACATCTGTTTTAACCGCAGTGTAAAGCGTCAAGTATACTACAGTTTCTGATGCAATTACTGTGGACCACCCCCAATTCTAAACAGATTACTTTTGCGTAGAGCTAAATCTTCAAGTTCCGGGAAATCTTTAACCACAAGTTAAAGAAAAATCCTTCCATTTTTTGAAATATTTAACCCACTCTGCATTTGAAGACCACTAATACCTCCATTGGTGGAACCTTGACAAAGCAAGGCACTGTGGGACTCTACATTCTCCTGGAAAATGCCATAAACTCACAAATGCCCTAATTTGCAGTCCAATACATGTGGGACACTTCCTGCAAGGATTCTGCATGAAGGTTTCTAGACATGTCAATCTAGTTTGATTTGTTATCAAAGGAATTTGTTGGCACTCCTTAAACTTGATTCTTTTGGAAAGTTGTTGTATCAAGAGCTTAAAGTAGGTCTGCAAAGTGCCTTCAAGTTGAAGGTATAATAGAGTTATCTCCTAAAAGAAGAATGGAAACCATGGGTTGATCCTTCTTTGAGAGAACCATCTTTTAAACCTCATTAGTTCACCATGTGTCAGAGCCTAATTTGAAAGTTGGGTGAAACTACTTGGACCTCCTCTTGTCCCGGCTAGGGCGAACCGACCCATACATTGGTACCTTACCGGATGTCTAGTGATGTCACATTCGAATGAATCGGCCCTCAACCTCATAGGGGTCTTTTTGTATTGGAGCCACTTCATCCACAATATGTAGGATGGTTGAATTTAAGTGAGTGCCACGAATCCCCAGCCGTTCGCCCTCCCCGGTAAGGTACGGATATATGGGTTGGTTCGCCCCAGCCCTCTTGTCCCAAAAACTGAGAACTTTAGGATTTAAATACAATTTGCCCATGGAACCCATCACCTTAAATCTTGGATCAGCCTATGCAAGGCTAAATTGGCCCACGTATCCTAGTAGGACAAGCTAAAAAGCATGTATTTATTAGCCTGACACAACTCTTTGGGTATGGTAATTTAAGTATTAACTAAACTTTGGTGGCTTTGTGCATAAGCTCTCGAACTCACGTTTTAGCCAACTCAACGGGAGTTTGATACGAAGACTTTACGAATAACTCCAATACCACAACATTATACACAAGCTCTCAAACAATCTACAATACAGTAGCAACAATAATGAATGCAGAAAGCACACAGATGCACAGTAAGGCATGAGAATTTGTTCCTGCTAAGCAGCTGTATCTTTGTTAAGACTAACCCAAAGGGTGACAAGCACAGAGGTTTAAAAACACCTCTGCATCAACGTTTAGCCAACCTGCAGAATTACTTTCTACTGGGCCCAATCTGCAGCAGGTTACCAAAGTTAAACACTGTCTCATCCTCCTTCACTACTTCAGCTTGTGGTTCTACAAGCTTCGAGGCACCTTTGTCAGGTTTGCTCTCTGTATTATCTGCTGCATCACCTGCAAGTAGTGAAGGCAGTTTAATCTGTTCCAAAATGTTTTTCTTCTCAGGTTCATCCTCCTCCTCATCTGAGTCTGAATCCTTGCCACCTCCAAGCAGGCCGCCAACATAATCCATTGGGTTATTTAACTTACTCCTAACTCTGTTTACCATTTTCACAACTCCAAACCTCCAAGCAATAGTAGTGACTACCATAAACCCCAATATCCAATGTGTCCTCTTATTCTGCTTCACAATAGCTTTCTGCGTTTCATCCTCTGTGTCAGATCCACTAGTCTCTCCTACCGTACTCGTCAGCTTCCTCCCACTCTCCTGTCCTTGTGATTGAGTAACATTGGAGCCAGGTGAGGAATTTAATGCTTGAGTAAGGAGTTCGATTGTGCTCGTATTCTTAGCTACTAAAATTGCAACAGCTTGAGCTGCATCTGCAGCTGCCTCGGCTGCCTCTGATGCTGCTTCTAACGTCATCCTCAGTTCATCATTCCTTGATGATGTCTTCTTCTCCCTCCCAACACTTCTGTGTCTACCATCACGATCCTCAACATGTGTCAATGACCGAGGTTCCCCAGACCTTCGGTCTCTTTGTTTCTTCAGATGGTTCACCTACAAGAATCACAAGCACACTACTCAATGACCTATATGAAGGAATTAAAGAGGCCCTCAATCAATCCACCAAGTAAAACCCTAAAAAAACACGCACCCACTTGGGTTACTTCACAGGTTGTTTACACTAAGGGTGGTTGTGGTTGTGGTCGTGGTTTACTTTCTTTGGTTCTAATTCCATGGGAAAGGCATAATAAATGCTGTCCACAACCACAACCACCCTCTACCCCATCAACCTCACTACTCCACATGGTTAATCACCCTTAAGGTGGTTCTTCATGCCCATGTGGCACCACTAGAGAGTTTCAAGATTAAGGTCCGGGAGAAAGTTCAGGGAACCACTTTAAAACTAGAATCCAAGGTCAACAAGGATATTTATCACTTTAATTTCTTCTCAAGTCCAAGACCTAAGCCAATATTAGATTGCAATTTAGAACACCAACCCTACCATCGACCACAACCACAAGGATTCACACAAGACAAGTGTGAACAGAAAAAACTGTAGTTGTGGTTGAGTTTGGTGGTTTAACCAAAACCACAAACACAAACACCATTGTGGTGTAAACGACCCTTCAGACATCGACCTAGACTGCCTCGATGCTATGATGCACACTTTGAGTCAAGATGGAAACTCTGCCAGCTTGGTTCTCACATACTTCAATGTCCAAGATATCACACAAAAGGCATTGTTGCGTAATGGAGACTGGAAACTGTGGCAATACCTGGTCAAGCAGTTTAGCAAGGAGCTCTGCGTCCTTCACAGCAGTTGATGAACCAACTTCTCTAATCCGTGCGGATGGGGCAGCATGTTGGCCACTACTTCCATCCAATCCATTGAACTCTCAATTGGATGTTTGATGATGCTCCGGTCTGCCACCAGTACTGAGCATTTGCAAGAGAGCACCCTCCACGAGATCCAATGTGCCTTCATCTTCATCATCACAACCTGACAAGCTTTTTCCTTCATACCCTGTTTCACTGTGCCTGGTGTTCATTGTTGACCTGTCTGAACCCAAAGCTGTGGAGGACAGAATTTCTTCCCTCTCTGCCTCATTCACGTCCAACCATTTCTTTTCTCCATTCATAGCCCTCCAGCGTGCATCTGCTAAATCCATTTTTCCAGTATTGTCGGTCTTTATGGATGAAGCTGAAAACAATGAAGTAGCAGGATCCCTCTGTCTAACATTCTCATCCTCCACTCCTGCTACTGCTCCTCCCTTTGAACATCCAGTTTTGCTAGTACATGTCAGCTAGAAGAACCTTTAGAGGAAATCAAACCTTTAGATTTTGGAAATCAAATCTTCCAATATCCACAAAAATTCCAACAATCTCGTAAGAAAGATGCAGACTTGCAAACACGGATGTCATAACCACCAGCCCATGCTTGGTTATATTACTTCTGAAAGTGTTACGGCACTGAACCTTTGAGTGGCAAGTACCATAGAAACATGCATACTTGCAGAAATTTGCAGGAGTGCCATGACATAATGTACTATGATCACAATTCACTTAATCTACACTGAAAAGACCTATTGAGACTAGACTCTTCTAAGCATGCCTGATTGCCATTTTTATAGTGAAGAACTGCATCTTGGAAACAGGAAGCCACGAAACATTCTGGACAGAACTGAACCTACCTTTTCTCCCCCAGCTCGTGCAGTTGATTCCTGGTCGTCTGCATGCACTCCCTCCAATCCACTGAAATCACTGCAAACATTGGAAATCTTCGGATATTCAGCCCAGGTCAAAGCAATAAGGACTGGATCCTCACCCAATGAGCCTACATCTTCAAATTTGCAAACTAACTGATGAAACCTTTCAAATTGGACATCATTGCACGTTCAGCTCAAGGCAAGGCAATAAGGACTGGATCCTCACCCGATGAGCCCACATCTTCAACTTTGAAAACCAACTGATAAAACCTTTCGAATTGTACATCTTCGCATGTTCAGCTCACGGCAAGGTAATAATTACTGGATCCTCACCCAGTCAGCCTACGTCTTCACAATTTGCAAACCAACTGATAAAACTTTTCAGTACAATGTAAGGGTTAGGTAAAGGGACCGGCATCTCTTGCCTAGAATCGTTCTCGCCGCTAATTGAAGCTTGGGCAGCTGCAGCTGTGGAGCCGAGTAGAGATGAGGTTGAGCGCAGACAGAAGGAGAGATGAGAATGAGTGGCTTTCAACGGAGGCACTGCCACAGGCTTACTACTCTCCATGTTTCCCAATTTTTGCTCCATTCCAACACTTCAGCTCTTCAAATCCTTATGACCCTCATCACAACAAATTCTCCCCTGAACCCAAAGCGATCGATCAGTCTAAGGTCAAAATCTACAATCCATCCTACCCAGAAATCAGAAGCAAATGGGTAATGAAGGGAAAGATGGTAGAACTCTACCACTAATTCTATGCTCACATGATTCTACACAAAGAGAGCTCTTACCCACCAAATTCAACAATGCAATAACATACAATCATTTGAAACAGAAATTGAGGTAATCCAAGAATCCAAGAAATTTTACAAGCTCCCAAGCCTTTGGAGAAGTACCTACCTCACACAATGCGACGAAGCGTGACCTAACAAGACTTTCTTTCTTTCAAGTTGCTGCAATTTTGGTCTGTATAACTAATGGAAAATCCACTTGGAAGATGTGACTGATGTTGGTTGGTTTCCACGACTGTGAACATCGAGCGCCACAATCTCCAAGGCTGATAACTTTTGTGGAGAGCATCCAGAACCTCATCCCAAAACCGGGAGATTGAATGGCAGAGAGAAGAGGGGGAGGGTGGGAGGGCTTTGGCTTTGACTGCCCACCTACACAAAACCTGGGTTTTGAAAAACCCTCAAGCGAACACGTGGCAATTTCTGGAAAAAAAATTATCAGCTCTGCCCTGTGGGGACCTAGGGGTGTGGTCTCTGAAATGGGCCAAAGATTGGCAGCCAACCAGAACCAGTCACATGTGATGTTAGTAACTCGCTCTTCACGTGAAATTCGGTTGCAAGTGATTGTTGATGTAAAGTGGTCTCTAAAATGACCCAAAATTTGTTCTTGATTGGACAATCAGAACTAGCCATGTGTGCAAGATAATACTAGGACAAAGCACTCTTGCGACTAGCCACTTGTTTATGATTTACACATTTTCATCCAACATCCAAGCCATCTTGGGTCTAAGGACCACTTTACACACAAAGCATGAGCCATAAACATGAAAATCTAAGGGCCCTTGACAATAATCTAAAGGGCGTACCACAAGAAATAGAGAGCAACATATGTTCAAGTTTGGGTCCCCACCATAACAATTTAATACGTCTAGGAATCAATGACAACTTAATGGATTGTCACAACCCCTAGTTTTGCATTAGACCCACCTTTTTGATGGGCCTAACGTAATATATGGTAGACCATGCAATGTTATCCACTTGGTGCCATGTAGGACACCATGTATATTTTTCATCCATTTGAATCTTTTTGGGCCATTAGGCCTTCAAGGCCTAGTGTAAAGTGAACTTGGACCATCTCCGGCTTCTCAAAAAATCACATAATTTGTATATCACCGGTCAAGGGCCCTCAAACTCTAGTGTAAAGTGGCCTTATATGACACAATATTTCATTTGAAATTTTATCATGATGCCAAACTACAATTAAATATTCCACAATAGTAGATCTCTACAAGCCTCAAGAAATGTACAATCTAAGGATGACAAGTGGTTGCTTCTTTTCTTTTCACCTTATTTAACAAGTGGCAACTTCCAAGGATACTTATTTCAAAGGTAGTGAAAAAGTGCATTGATCAAGAGTTTTTAGGGGAATGGAGCAATATGATTGGCTACAAAATGGGTTCTTCACCAACCGGGGTTTACAACACAACCAAGACGTCTCCATAAACTTCAAGCATGGATGAAAAAATGACATGGCTACACACACGGCAACATTTTTTTTCATAGGGGACCTCTTTGAAGGTCAAGTTTCTTGAGCAACCTCAAACCCTAGGACAAGAAACTCAAAACTTGGCCTCCGCAAATTCCAACTTGAGGCTTTTTTCTTCTTTTTAATTGTTTTTCCATCTTGTCCACCATACCAACTGTTGCCTCAAATAACCTTGTCTTGGGCTGAAATTCTTGACCAACCGGGCACTTCTTCACCATAGTCGGAAATCACCACATCCTTGTTGGGGCCTCAAACTTGGACCATGTCACCAATCAACTCTTGTCACAAGCATGTTGCATCACCACACTACCACTCCTCATTAGATTCTACAGACGGTATGTGGGGATTATTTTCCTTGATCAACATTTCTTGAGTGGCATATGGCAACACACATAGGTAAGAACAGAGACCAACAAGACACATGTTACAATTAGATTGGACTATGTGCACAGAATATAGACACCGTTTTAGGTTCAACTCCTTTGGGAGGGTTAAGAGTCTTCACTTTGAGCTCTTATAGCTTTTTTCATTTCTACTCGAGTTCTGAAACTTGAGATGACAATCTTTGCAATGCGCAATTGTTCACTGGATGAGACAATTCCCAAGCCCATCCAACGGCCAGAAGTGTCTGTGGCTTTGGAAGTGCCTACAATAGGGCCACATATCTTAGTCTGCCTGAAGTTGATCAGCAGAATTTGATCGCATTGTTACAAGTACACTTATTATCACTTACTTACAACCTACTTCCTTTCTCATCCAACAGGAAAAGATGGGCGTCCTTTTTATCTGGAGCCCAAGTACCTGTTAAGATTCTCTCAAGTTCCAAGCCTTCAAATAACCGGTTAATGTTCCAACAACCAAGTGCATACACACATCAAGTGCACAGGGTGTCATAACAACGTAACCACCAAAAATGCCTACAATCCTGCAAAAGCAAGCACATCTTACAGTTGGTTCCATCAAATTTGGACTACTGCCCTATTGCAAAAGTGACCATGTTGTATATACTAATAATAAAAATTTGACAAGGTGCTGCCTCGACATGATGCTAACTCCATTTTTTTATGTAAATAGGTAAACTAACCAAAGGACTGGCATCTTGAGTACTGATCTGAGAACGAATTTGAACTTCCTTGGCTTGGAAACCCATCTGCCCCAGGGGTGAACTTGGGATCCGATGCTCCAAGTCCTAGTGTAAGCTGGTCACTTTCGGTACGAATGTCTTCAATCGTCACTATATCCCGGGTGTCCTGCAGTTCTTTTGCAGCTTCGCTCAATAAGGGCGTTGAGACCACTCTCGGAAGGCAAGCCCTCACAAATGTCGTGTCTTGTGGACCTTTGCTCAGGAACAAATCGTCATTTGTCGAAACAAGTGATGATGTAATAATACTTGAACTTAGTGTATCAGTAGCTGTTGATTGTTTGCATGGAGATGCAATTTCTTCCTGGTCATCTCCTTGGACAGAGGATTCACTCGACTCCCCTCCTTCCTCAACAATATCTACCACAGGCACCTGAATCACTTTCTGGATGCTCCTCAATATTGCAACAACTTCATCCATTGAAGGCCGCAGGTTAGGCGACGCATTCGTACATTGGAGAGCCAAATTTAGCACTGTTGTCATGGCTTCCTTGTCACCCGAATCGAGCATGCGTACGTCAAAAAACTCATAGCAGCTGCTCATTCGCCGTTTCACCCATGTGATTAGGTCAAAGTTCCTACCAAGTGAGGGATCTTTCCCTGTGAGAAGCTCCAACAACACAACACCATAGCTGTAGACGTCACACTTGATGGTCAGCCGTAGGCTTTTTTGATACTCCGGGGCGATGTATGCTTTCGTGCCCGCAATGAATGTGGTCACGTGAGTTTTGGAGCGTTCAATCAGCCTCGCCAGGCCGAAGTCAGATACTTTCGCCTCGAAATTTTTATCAAGGAGTATGTTACTGGCCTTCACATCACGATGTATGATGCGTGGTTCGCAGTTGTGAAGATATGCTAAACCTTCTGCTGCACCTAGTGCAATCTTCAGCCGGGTCTCCCAATCAAGGTTAGTTTCCTTGCCTCCCGCGTTACGCCGCATGAACTTATTGAGACTTCCATTCTCAAAGTACTCATATACAAGAAGCTTGCCCTCCTTTGTCCGGCAGTAACCAAGTAATTGAACTAGGTGTGGATGGTTCACCTTGCCAACTGTTTCAATCTCTGCCCGAAACTCCCGCTCACTTTGCTTGCCTCTTCCCACAAGTTTTTTAACAGCCACCACTCTGGAGTCTGGCAAGACGGCCTTATACACCTGCCACAACATTTGCGCACGCACACACAGGCACACATGGTCAATTTCCTTACTATCGAACTGTCACAAAATTTGGGCTCTCCACAAGTAACCCAAGTGGAATGAGTCAACCACTTCATTGACCACTCAAAAGTATACTCAATAGTACCAGTATTGGAATCCGTGCAGAAACACATTTCAATGATAGAATCATCTTATCCATAGTAGATGTCTGAACCTCACCATTCAACAAAGACATTTCTCTCACTCCCAAAGTGAAAAAGTTATTACTTACTGTTCAGTGCACAAAACCCATGATAGCCACAAGTGATCTGATAAATAAGTGTAAGAGGTCCTCTTGCTCACATTTCTTGCGACAATAGAATCACAACACAGCGTTGCTTTCTTGCATGTCATCACTGTAACGCTACACTATTTCTAATCCTACAAAAGTAACCCTAAAAGCACGAAATTCAAACATAACAATCTCTGTAGGTAGATAATTGAAGAATGTTACGCATTCATGTGCCTGATGCAAAATAAGGAGGGAGGTTTGAATGTACATTTGCAAAGCCTCCAACACCAATCAAATTCTTCTTGTTGAATCCAGCAGTTGCATCGGCAAGCTCCTTGTATCGAAAAGCAACATTGGATTTGAGAAGAGGAGGCTTAGCTGCTGTAGTTTCAGGGTTCAATTCAATCTCATGCTTCTCAAACTCGAGCCTCTTGGACCAATTGGTGGTGAAGCAATTGTCCAAAAGCGACGAGATATGGTGCCCAATGTATACATAAAGGGGGGCAACGCACGAACACATTAGAAACACATGGAGCAGTACAGTGAAATGGTTGATTGATTCAGAGATGGAGCTCCAGGTTCATTAGTGTTCCTGTTGGAGCCACAGATTCAGACTCCTTGTTCCATCCTTCCAAACTTCTCAAACCATAGTCGATCATTACCTGGTCTGTGTGTAAAATCACACACATAGTAATGGAGCTTGCAAACCTCATAAACCTGAGGATAGGAAACTGAATGACCTTGGAAAAAAAAGGATCATAGGTTTAAAAATCTTTGAGGAGCTGAATGTTCTCAGACCTTGTGCACCCTAAACATGTCGAAAGAAAAGCCTCGGTATTGGAGGTACAACATGTGATGTTTTTACCATAATTTTTTTCACGGGCTCTAGCCAGATAATATACTACCAGATGAAGAATCCACTTAAAAATAGTTTGTGTCCTATGTCCTTCACAAGAGAAGGAGTTCACACACACTTCTTGCAAATGTCGGTACCATAGAATCATAATTGAAAGGACCACTATATTTCTCTCATGCTTCGTTGTTGATAAACAGCTCAAGATAGAGCTGTGGTGCATGTCGTTGAGCTCAGAGCGCCATCGTAAACCCAGACTTGCTTCCAACTCTGCTCCCAGACACACAAAACAAAACAATATTGGCAAAACAATCTCTTAGGTCTGGATGAGCATTGTAAGGCCAGGTTAGGTTTGAAGGCAATTTAAGGATTATCATTGTGACATTTAAACATCGTCCTACACAATGTGTTGCAATCAGATGCAGGCAATACTGAGAGAGACATAGTATGATTGTAAACCTGAGATCAAACCTCTTTTTGACTAAATCTCTACCACAAAAATTACCTAATACGATACCTTCCCCAAATCAGTGTTCCCGGATATTATATTTTCAACATGGGACGCAAAACTACTCAAGAGGGCCTAAAGATGACATAAGCAGGTGGTCCCAGCACTTTAAAAAAAGATACCACTGGACTCCAAAACAAATTGAGCTTGTGGATCTGCAATCTGAGGGATATCTCTTTGCGGGACCTAGTCAGGTACTGACAACTTCTGGAATCAAACTCAAGTGGCATTGGCCCACAGCAACGACACAGAACCTTCTATATTGTATTAGAATGCTCCTGTATCTATTCTTGTCTCAACAGCCTCACCGCAATAAAAACATCCAAAATACTGGGATTTAATCATCAACATGCTCCTCAATCAATGGACCCAAAATAAGTGCAATTTCCCATGCGTACGACAGATGACCATGTTTTGTGGATCTGATGTCTCTTGAAATAACAAGAAGTGGTCGAGAATCCTCCACCTCCTCACCCTCAATCACGATCTTAAAACAGTGTACTGCCAATCTACGCATATGTTCGTCACCTTCCACAGAACTTTATAATCTCTCAAGGATCTGTTCTACATCCAAGGGTGCAGCAACTTCAAAACTACAGGCTAATTCGACAATTACAAAACCTCACAACAAAATCGTCTCAAGGTGCTGGCACTGTTGTGAAGAAAAAGAAATGCCTGCATCGTTCAGAAGAATATCCCACAAAATTATCTAAGATCGAAGTTAAATAACTCTCCAATCGTGGTGCCTAACCCTGGGGGAGCCTCCAAACACACCCACCACTAGCGTCCCAAGGAAGATGACATAAACCTGGTGAAATTGAGATAGCCCAGTACCCAATTGTTTGGTTTTTCCGGTTCGGATCCTTCCCCCCCGGTGTAATTAGGCAGGCGCTCAAATGGAAACCCAAGCCCAAGGTCTCGACTTTAAGGACCTCGAACAACACTACGATGGGATTATGTCGACAACATGCATACTTACCAACCCAAATGAACCTGGAACAAAGCGAGAAAGAGAGAGAAGCACAACCTCCTTGTAAGAAGCAATGTTGGAACGCTCCTCTCAAAATGCTGCAAAACTGCCACCGCCGCCTTACTCCCGTTCCTGCCGCTAGAGAAGAGAAGAGACTCCCACACAACACGACACCCCAAGACTATCCCCCACGCTTCGTCTCCACTTTAAAGTTTAGAACATTCCCCAAATGTGGCCCAAAAGGAAATAACTTAACCCTAACCAACCCCCAAAACACACACACGCACACACACACAAAATGCCTCCACCACCCGAGCCACCGCGTCACAAAAAGATCCTACTCTACACAACTCTACCACCAAAGCAAATCTATCTTGTGTACACACCACCACCAACACGGCTTAACTTAATTACTCCCTCAACGTCATCATCTTCAGATGCTCAGCATCTTCTTCTTCTTCTGCATCTCATCAAAAACTTAACCAAATCACAGTCATCCCATCTCCTTCACATAATCTTGCATCTCAAATCTTGAGGTTATCCCCGTAATCACAAGGCCATCACAGACAGAGCGCTCTGCCAAGATCGAACTCTACAATCTGCTCCAGATGTTGCTGGCCCCATTTCCTTCCTTCCTTCCTTCCTTCCTTCCTTAAGATCTGTGAACATATTCTGCAGCCCTGGCTGGTATAGATCCTAAGATACACTACCACACCCGGAACATTAATCTACTGCAGACGTGGTCCACATTTGCTAACATCTTGTGATGCATTTTGTCAAATCATCACAACTTAACTTAGCTGTTTGCAATCAGAGAGTGATACAGGCCTCACATGCTTCCCACGTATGATATGTAGCAATTAGGCGGTGGATGAGAAGGTTCCTGAGTTTGTGTCTGTTTGTCTCATCAGTATCTATCCAGCTGCCTGACCTTGTGGCGTTGCAAAGGTTGCATGCATCGCCATAGCCAAGCTCCCCCCGAGCTGGCTTCTAGCACAGGAATGAAAGCAATGAATCTGGAACTTAACCTTATACTTTACCTCTCTCTCTCTCTCTCTTTGTGCCTTGATCGCCGACACTAAACCTCCCTTTCCATTTCTTTCTTCTTCTTTCTTACTCCTTCTTTGTGTAGTGTGAGTTATGCTACACCATTTATGGTATTTAGTGTCACTTACCCTATTTTGAGGCATATGCTAGGTTACACTAATGACCAACAATGTCACCATTAGTGTCACATCATGACACTTGGCGTTCAAGTGCACTTATTAACACCTTGGCATGAGTGTGTTCAATAGTGTTATGAGGTGTATGCCCATGTTACACAATGATCTACAATTTGATTAAAATGTACACCAATGACACTTGGCATTGGTATGCTCAGTAATATCTTCCCCTTGCATACTAGAACAAACATTATCATTCCAAGTATCCCAATGTGCTACGCTAATTGTCATAATGAAGAAAAAAAACAAAACAATACAAAACAAACTCTAGGCATCTAGTTTAGGCTCTTCACAAATAGTGTATGTGACACTAAATACCATAAACGGTGTACTACCCATGATGAAAACCCGACTTCATGAGGTTTGGCATGATGCCACAAGGCAAGAGGGAATCATCACGTACATGCATAATTGACCTCTCATTCATCAAACGTATAAGGATTGAAATAGAGTGCACATCATCCTCATTTGCACAAGGCACTCTTCACAGCGCCAAGTGCATGGTTTTGCAATTCTAACCATAAAGGAATCACCAATCCTCAAAAGTAGGTCGTTAATTCCACTATTGCGTTAATATATGCAAAGATGTAGGGGTGTTCAATTGGCTTGCTTGGAAAATGACTTGATTTTGCAAAGAGAAACCTAGGATGCATGGAGATCTCACATTGATTGTGCTAAAGTAATAATAGGTGTATGCAACATCCTTGCCCATAAACCCGCCTCATGATTTACATAAAGTTTGCAGCTTTGATCAAGGGTGAAGAGTCTCTTAAGTGTCAAGTTATGGTGTCGTGTATCAATTAAGAACAAGACCAACAAAATCGACTAGAAAATAAATAAATAAACAAAACATGAGTGCACAATTGCTAGTTTGATGCATCCTCTTTGTTAGGGGGTTTCAAATTTGAGATCCAACTAGCTTGTTTTTGAGCATCAACTTCTAATTTTGCTTGGGATACATGGTAGCATGACACAGAAACCCACCCCCACACAAACCGTAGCAACTCTATTTTATCCATTAATTGTTGTTTAGCTCTTTGCACTTAAGAATCCTACACTAGATATAATATTTAGTGTCACTTACTATTTTGAATCAAACAATACTAAATATTTTTACTATTGATACTTTTTTTAACCAAGTAAAGATGGTAATGTTCTATAATGTCCGAACAACCAACTTGACCTTTGTTGACAAAAATGATATATACAGTAAACAATTATAGCATTGTGTAATTTCAAATAGTAAATGACACTAAATAAGTTATTCAGTGTAGTAGCTTGCAATAACTTTGCCTCAACATGAAATTTAATTCAATAAATGTGGGGCTCAATAAGCCCTTTGCGTATTTTTGTTTTGCTTTTCCCCACATAATTTGGGATTTCAATTTGGTATGTTTGAGCTCAAGACAAGATTATGCACCCCAAAAGTGAAGTTCATATCAAAGCTCTATCTTCCATCCTCGTTTCTCTTATCATCACAAAATTTGGCAATTGGATCATACATTTTTGCCATATGCATGTTGCATCTATTGTTTGTGTTTATGTGAATGATTTACAATATTTATGTGTGGTTTTTAGCATCATCGATACATTACTGCACATATTCTATGCGATTCAATACCACCTACTACTGTAGGCGATAAGTAGGTTTGACATGATTCCATTGTAGTAAAGTGCCACATGGCATGCTTCTACTACACGGAACTTCTACACCGTTCCATGTGTCGCCTCTAGGAATTAGTAATTTGAAGAAACTTACTATCTAAGAAGGTTTACTTGTTATGCTCATGCCTACCGGTAGCACACGTTTTTAATATGTAATGGACATAAGTTGAATATGCAAGAGTGTACGACACTTGTAAAGAAATATATGAGAATCTTACGGTATCATGAAGCATGGCAATAAAACATAAGGTATATCATATGTCTCAAATACTCCTCTCTATGTTCACGTGTACTTGTCAATTGTTACATGAAGGATAGGAAAAAATCCGGGTTCTCGTAAATATCACACAAGCTAGCCCATGGAAAGACACCAATACAAAGTTGCACTTACATGGGCTCATGTGAAAAATATTCATTTGTTAAAATTTCCTTTAAATTATCTTAAATCACTTGCATATATATATATATATATATATATAGCACATAATTCAATATTGCAATATCGAGGTTAACAAATGTGATGTTGCACTCTCAAAAATGGAAAATATCATTCACATATTTTTATAGTGAACGGTCACTCATTCACGTCAGGACTCCGAACCCCAACATTAGTTTTATTCTTTACATGGTTTTCAAATTTACTTTGAAAACCTAACCCAATGATATAATTGGCATATAAATTGGATCACTCTAAGAAACCAAACCTCACCGAAACTTTTAAGTATCCGAAATAGGTGTGGTTACAGAGAGAGGCAATTATTGCATACGGGCATACCTCTCATTCATCCAACATAAAAACCCTGAAATAATATGCACCCCATAGGGTTTTATTGTTTTTGGTCGATTTGACAACGGACTCATTGTAGTCTTAAAGACCCCAAATTAGTCTACATCGTTTGAGATGAATAAGCACCCAAACCTCACCGAAACTTTCAAGTATCCAAAATAGGTGTGGTTATGGAGAGAGGCAATTATTGCATACGAGCGTACCTCTCATTCATCCAACATGAAAGCCCTAAAATAATATGCACCCCATAGGATTTTATTGTTTTCAATCGATTTGACAACTGACTTAGGGCCACTTCACACACAAGACTAAAGGCCTGTGACCATTGCAATCTAAGAGCTCTCATTGGTCGAAAGGGCGGAGACCATCCAAGTTCACTTCACACATGAAGGTGAAGGCCTAAAGTCTACATGGAGCCCTACATGGCATACTATGGATAAGGTTTCATGGTCTCCCGGAATTTTTGTTAGGAATTCTAGGAGACCATGAATTTTAATTTTTTTTCTTTCCAGCAAGACATAATTCAGGACAAATTCCAAGATGGCTTCTAGGATAGACAAACACCACCAAGTAATTCTCTTAAATTGATAGAGTTTGAGACATATTATATTAAACCAAATCCTCCCCTCTTTTCCACCAACAAAATATGCAATGGTCCCGCAACATGGTCTATTCTCACTTCACACTATGCTTGAGGGCCCGTACTACATAAAACAACTTTCCCAACACCCATGGTACGGGCTTTGGATGAGAGTCAAGGGTCCTCACCATTACAAGGTCACAGCTCTTGGCTTATGTGTGAAGTGGCCCTTATTGCAGTCTTAAAGACCCAAATTAGTCTACATCGTTTGAGATGAATCGGCAACAAACCTATACAGGGGTCAAGTTTTAATGTTGAATGGATGAGAGGTACACCTCATGTCTCCAGTCATCACAACTCTTTTGGTAAAAGAGATTAGCATGTACATATCCTGATTGCCAAGTATAGTATCCAACTTGGCAATTCAAACTAATTTTCAAAAATGTATCAATAGGCAAGTGTTTATAAATTGTCACCAGGATCAACACTAACTTCCCATTTATTGAGGACCTTTAGTTAGTGGGCCACATAAACCACAATCTTGGAGGAAGTATTTATAGTCTAGTGGGACCCTAAAGATATTTACAGTTGTATGAAAGGATTATCCTGATTGAATACTTAAAAAGTCTTGGGAGTGGGTACTACAGCTAGTTTAGATGGTAATATTAGCAGGCACACTAAATATGATATTTTTTGTCACCAATTCTAATCGTCTTGCTCAATACTAATTGCAAACCGCGGCATAATGTCACCAACACTAAATGTAAACCCAACATTATTTAAATTTTTTGGGAGATTATAGATTTGCAGTGTTGCAATTATTGTCACTTATCAAGTGATTCTTCATCCAAATTTCAATCATCCATGACGATATTTCATCACAAGTTGCTGACAAGAGAGGTAGGGTTTGGGCCAATGGATGAACTCATCCATCATAACAATATTTGTAAACTTGTTCATAAGAAGCGTCATCCGAAAAGTTACCACGCTGACATTAAATACCATGTGACACTAAATACCATATTTAGTGTAGATGCTATGATGTGTCCATTTCAAACTATCCTTGGGCTGTCATCGAGACTTCAAAATTTGAGATAAGGTAGCGGCCCTCCAAATTAGTTGAGATTCCTCCAATCTTGCCTTTGTCTCATGTGGCTCAAGTACTTGGTTGAATTTGTTTTGAAGCAAGAGCCGAATTGTCACCGGTGTACGAACCATGGGGGCATTTCTTGTGTTTGCAACTGCCATGCCACGATTGCTTGAATCGACATCTTAGTTTTGCGGCTTCCCTCCCTCCATGTAACGGCTGGTTCACACGGGTCCCAAGTTCTAAGACCCACGTCACTCGAGGTCGATCCATGCAATCTCAACCGTTGAGAGCATGGAAGTTGGGACTTACCACTTCACACGGGGTCCCAAGTCCTAAGTCCCACATCACTTGAGGTCAATCCGTGCAATCTCAACCGTTGAGAGCATGGAAATTGGGACTTACCACTTCACACGGGGTTCCAAGTTCTAAGTCCCACGTGAGGTCAATCCGTGTAATCTCAACCGTTGAGAGCATGGAAGTTGGGACTTACCACTTCACACATGTCCCAAGCCCTAAGTCCCACGTCACTTGAGGTCAATCCGTGCAATCTCAACCGTTGAGAGCATGGAAGTTGGGACTTACCACTTCACACGGGTCCCAAGTCTTAAGCCCCAACTATGACATGGATGCCTACATGGCAACACTTTTTGGAGGTGAGGCTTGGGACTTGTGTTGTGAGTTGGGTCAAGCAAAAAGCAAGATCCAACTCTCAACACAAGTCCCACGATATTTTTGCATAAAATAATCAAGATTCGACTTTAATGATAATTAAGCATGTTTTAGTGGTTACTTGAAGCTCACAAGTTGGATTTTTCCTCCATGTTGGAACCTGCTAACATGAGTGGGACTTGGGACCCCGTGTGAACATAACATAAGTCCCAAGTATGACATGGATGCCTACATGACAACGCTTTTTGGAGGTGAGGTTTGAGACTCGTGTTGAGCATTGGGTCAAGCAAAAAGTTAGACCCAACTCTCAACACTAGTTCCGCAATTTTTGTATAAACAATTAAGATCTCACTTTTATGATAATTAGTCATATTTTAATATATTTTTGAGGCTCGTAAGTTGGGGCTTTGCCTCCATGTTGGGACTTGCTAACATGAGTGGGACTTGGGACTCAAAACCCCATGTGAACCGGCCCTAAGGGCCGGTTTACACTATGGACCATGAAGTCGGACCATGGAAGATGGCGTTTGTCAATGGTCCGAGTTCGTGGTCCGACTTCCATGGTCCGAGTTCATAAAAAATTAGTTTTAAGAGCCATGGGCCCCTCACTAGGTGTAAACCGAATGTGGACCAAGAAGAATGACCATGCACCAAAAAGTGAAGGTGCTGATTTTTTTAATACATGCCCAAAAAGGGCAATTTTGAAAAAAAATTCAAGTTTGGCCATTCTCTTGTCTTCTCTTGGGCTTCACTTGTCTTCACTTCTTGTTAAATGTGTCGAAGATGTGGCTTGCAAATCTTCTCACAACAATTTTTACAACAAAAAAAAATGAGCGATTTAATTTGTACACGTTCAATGTAATTTACATGTGACATGTACCTTGTGTTGTCACTACACTAAATAGGATATTTAGTGTTTGATTATATTTAATGTTGTTACCACCCTACCTTGCTCAACACTAAAGTTCAATTCTTTGATAATTAGTGTTAGAAGATTTCCCATTGCGGTTCTTTTGACCACCCTGATCTGCAGTCACTAAACAACTACAGATTTTTGTTTTTTGTTTTTCAACTGTAATTTTAATTTTGGGGGGGGGCGTGTAATATACCGTTGTAAAGGTATTTTCAAGACCTTTCCAATGGTATATTACAAGCCCCAAAATTCCAAATATTTCAATTGGTAGAGCGAAAAAACAAATCTGCACTCAAATTCTTGAGTTCTAGATGTCCCACGTTGTTTGGTGAAACACATGGGAGCCGGAATAAGGGGAAAAACAAGGTAGTGTTGGTATGTCTCATGGGCTATGCTATGATTAAGGCACATAGAGGGTATATTTTTTAAAGAATTATTAAAATGGTGATTCTCTGCCATGGGCCTTTGCCTTTTCCTACCAGACCACCTCTCTTGCCTCTCTCAACGAAAAACCCGTTGGACCATGTCAGTGCATTTATTACGCTTTAAAATTTATATTTTGGGGACCTCGACCTCTGTGGTCCCTCTGCCATTTTTTCTCTAGTGTAAACCGAAGTTGTCCCGGGACGAGTTCAGCAGCCAATCAACACTCTTACATCGCCGTGGGACAACTTCATGGTCCATAGTGTAAACCGGCCCTAAGTACTCTCTCTCTCTCTCTCAAAGTTTACGATATGAGATATTGCTATATTGGGAGGAGAGAGGGAATTATTGTATACAAGCGTACCTCTCATCCATCCAACATGAAAACTTGACCCACTATGGGTTTAGTGCTAATTCATCTCAAATGACATCAAGTAACTAATTCAAGGTCTTTAAATTAATTCCAAAGTCAAATCAAGTTTTGAAAAATAACCTCTAGACTGCATACTATTTAAGGGCTTTATGTTGGATAAATGAGAGGTACACTCATATATAACCTCTCTCTCTCTCTCTACGACTCTTGAGTCAAATGAATAAACTATAAGGTATGTGGGTGTTACTCAAGTCGTTTTCATATTCCCTAATTTCTATCTATTAGATTTACATAATGAAACTTGTGGTGTATTACCACATCTATGATGAAGCATCAACAAAAATTATATTATCAATTGGACTTCCCTTGATTTAGGGCCACTTACTTGCAGTTAAGCCCCCCTCTTTTTTTTTGGCACACATTGAAAATTCAATTGTAGAAAGAACTCAAACTTGCAGTTAAGCTCTCAATCCAACCCATATCAATTTTTTTGCAAGCCCAACCTTGTCACATGTAAAGATACGAGGGCCCAATTTTAGGTCCCAATGCTCTATGAGGATTTCAGTTCATGACACCTACCATGAGAGGTTCCCCCACAGGTTTGTGATTAAGTAATCCCAACTAGGTCCCACTAGACTGAATTGGGGTTTCTAAATCAAATTCTATTGTCAAATTTTATAAATGAACCATTTCCGGGGCATGGCGGGCTTCACTACATTTCACCTACCCCCATGATAGGTATTATAAAAAGGTGGAATTGAGAACATCGGCACAAATAACTCATCGGAACATGTCATATCAAACTAATTTTGCTCATGCACTCACTACCCACGTGCCGCAACATGTGAAGAAACAAACCATTGATAAGTCAAATGAATCGCTCCAAGTCACTCTCTTCCACAATTCTCAACACACCCAAAATGGTAGCTACCTACTTGTTTGCCTTCCGATTTTGTTTGATGAGTATTGCAAAGTTTTGATGATGCACAAAAAAATACCTTGTTGTTCATATATTTTGTAGATGTAGGTGTGGATTTGTGCAGTGGGTTTTGTGTAATTTAACATTTTTTTTAAAAATAATATTCTAAGACCCTCTTCACTAAGTGAGGCAATGCCCACGACTTCTGATGTTATGGACAGAAGCACCATAGGACCATGTGGGTGAGTGAATTTGATCACCATTGTCCCGGTTTTCCCAAGCCAATCCAAAGATTTGGCTCCAAATTTATGCCACCCAGGACACCACATTTGATGAGTAAATGTTCATATCCAACCCTAGTATAAAGCCCCTGCACTAGATTCAATGAAACAAAACAATCCTATATTTGAAAATTTTAAAGTTCAGGACCGGACCTCAATCCAACCCCAAGTATAAAGTGGGCCTTAGTTACAATTATCAAGAGTGCATACATGTTGACTATTTAATCTAGAGCGATTCGTAAACTTTGAGCACATAAGCCAATCTCTTTTGAGCACATGTCTTGTCGAGGTTCATTCTTAGTTCTAACCCAACCACCCACCACTACAGGTCGAATAATGCATGCATACTGTAATGCACATGATGCTATTCAACCATCACTTTTGCGTCAATAATATATACTATTATTATTTCTTAAGGAAATGATCATCTCACATCACATAACATTATTCAGACCCATGACAATGTTATGTGGGATTGACAATATTTAGGGAATATTCCTAGTATTTTCACATTCAATTTGAATGTGGGGAATATTCCCTATAATACTGTCAATCCCACATAACAATGTCATAGGTCTGAATAATGTTATGCACTTTACTTTGATAACAAATAAAATATTCATATGGGCTCCAAAAATAATGAGGAAAATTGCCACTTTAATTTGCAAATCACCTTGTACTAGGTGATTGCGTATTTAATGTCCTTGGAGATGTGGGCTAATTATAAATTTTAAGGATATGTTTAAGTACTTTACACATTAAAGTTATCCTTAAAATCTCAGCCTTGGGAGACCTGACTTTAGACCTGTACCTTGAGTTTAGGGGGATTAACATAAACTTAAGGAGCTTGCCTGCCCCATTTTGCTAGAGCTTTAATTAGCCTAGTGCAGCCTGCCAGCGCGGCTGCCTGCCTACATTTGGCTCAAGAAGGAAATGAGGATGCAAGTGGAAAGTAGAAGGGGGTAGGGTGCCTCTAGAAACAAAGGAGTCAGGATCAAAAGCTCCCGAGGGTCCCAACTCAAGGTTCCCAAAGATTGACCTTGTCATTATTTTTAGTCTACTGACACAAGAAAACAAACCCTGTAAATATAGAATAGATCTCTCAACTCGGGACTGCAGCCTGACTTTCACCCGACATCCTGAGACTTTAAGGATAACTTTATTGAAGCACGCTTTTGTATCACTCTGTCTAGCTGACTCTTGCAAGTTGCCGGTATTGTGTTGACTTTATGTCAGACTTATGTCTAGTAATTTAGGTTTGATGGTTACGTTCAACGGTTCAAGGGGCAAGGCACTATTTTGGTGGTGGTCAGCTACTCTTTCATCTATAAGGTCAAGGCACCATAGTCGACTAGGTCCATTTAACCGCTCACTAGGGTCATGAATTGCCGAGATCTATTTTTATTAGGCAAATGGAGTTAAGGTTTATGTGGTGGCAGTTTTTGATTGATTACCTTTACAAGAATTTTGACAATTATAATAGCCAAGCATTAGCATTTAGATGAGCGGTTATGGCTTGATCTATAGATCAACTATTGATACCCTAAGTTTACTGCTTTTAAATTTGTAGTAATTTCCATATTCATGAAGTTTATTATTTCTAGTAGTATTTGTTGTATTCTTCTTAGAACATGTTTCTCTTTGCAAGAAGAATAATTCCATTTAGTACTCCTCCTAAATAGATGCAAACTCTCTTATGTTATTGGTTATAGATGCCTCACCTGAATGGTTATCATATTTTGAGCACGCAATTTAATCTCTTTTGAATACATGTGTTTTTGGTGATTGTTCTTGCAGCCACATCAAATCACACAACACTCAAATGCATGTGTTCTATTAAGAAAGGTAATCGAGTATGGGTTGTCTATCTTATATAACTCATTCATGCCAAGGGGTTGTTTAGAAATGTAGAAAATTCTCATTATTTTGGTGACTACTTTGTTGGTCCCCTATCCAAACTTAATTCATTGAGGTATATGGGTGTTATTTTGTTAGTTTTTCTTGTTCGCCACCTTCTATTGATCAAATTCACAACTTCAAATTGTGTTGCATCAACAAATCTACAATGAGACATCCACAAAAGTCATATTAAAAACGGACCTTCCCTTATTTAGTTATGGCTATCGGAAGTGCATGTCTGTTGATTCCTTTACTGAATACATAGGTCCTCCCAATCGACTTCACTATTGAGTGTGGAGTTGCTAATAGAATTTAAAGACGTAGTCCAATATATTTGAACAAATATTCTTAAGATGTTTGGTCTATGATCCTCACCTCATCACACACAAGTCAACTATAGGTGTCCAATTAAGAAATGTAACCAAATAACACTTGCATACCTTAGCACATCTTAATGCCCCGGGCTAGATCACATCTTCATTCAGTTGGGCCCCACCCCTCCCATACCTCCTTCATTGCCCGGTCTTCTTGCCCGCACATGTGTGGGAACTCTTCCCCGTTGGGAACCAATGTGAGAATGCTTTATTGTCACATTGGTTCCCAACGGGGAAGAGTTCCCACGCAGGTGCGGGCAAGAAGACCGGGCAGTGAAGGAGGTATGGGAGGGGTGGGGCCCAACCGAATGAAAATGTGATCTAGCTCAGGGCCATCTTAACCATGTATTAAACACACTCTTTTTAGATGTGCACTCACTCCTTGTAGGATATGTACCACAAGATTAGTACAATAACAATTCTAGATTGTGTGCGTAGCCATATTCCTCGCATTTTAGGCCTCATATAAACATCTCACTCATTATCATTATGAAGATTCTCTTTGTCATTAAATTATCATATAGGACCTCCCAATTATATTGACGAAGTAAACATGAGTCTCTTTCCCTTCACAACTACACTACAAGAAAAGAAAGAAAGACGATTCTGATGTTACCACCAGTGTAAATTATGGTCTCGCTCATAATCGAGTTGGTCTAAGTCTATATGTAATCATGAAACGGGCATTACGAGAACTACAGGGTTCCCAATGACGACTACCTCCTTTTGGAGGTGAACATCTTGAACGGCCATAGACAAGCCAACCAACTCCTATCTCCCCCAAGGGCAAGCCCCTAGGTTCTCACATGGTTGACCATTGTAAATATCATGTTCACCCATATATCTCCACTATGATTGGGTCACAACTACACTATATATATGATTTCGTGAAAAAACTTGATACTTGATGAAATTATTTTAGCCAAACCCAAACCCTATCATTGGTTGCTAGATGCCTTCAACTTGACCCAATGTTTTCCCACTATTGAAGTGCGAGGTTGAGAAGGAAAACATTGATGTGCCTTGCTAAATTAACATACACACTCCCCAAATAGGATAAGCCGGTCACTTTGCAAGGACGCCATTGTGGGCCAACATTGCAAGGCGAAGATGCTTTAGGTGTTATCCCACACTCCTTGCCAATATTTCATTTGTCCATAACTTAGATGAAGACGCAAAGTGGCCATTTGGGTCCGTTTGTTGGAGATGGAATGGGAAGTCAAAAGTGTGAAATCTTGGACCCAATGTTTCACAAACATCATCACTAGACTTGGCTCCTCACATACAATATCGCATTCTTTAGGCCTTTTTCGAGGCACCTACACATAAAAAGTATCCAAAAGCTCGCAAGTAGTCATGCCATTCGGATATTCTCTCTTTCCACATAAGTTTGTATGGAGTGTGCCAAAGATGTTGAAGTCACGGACTATTTTGTCTCGTCTTCACATTAGGTAAGTAAAAGTACGAGGGCATAACTTAAAGGTGCGGTGCAGGCAATTGGGCCTTTGTGACCCCACATGGGCCCCTTTCCAAAGTGAGCCACATTTATGGAGTAAACCCCAAGGGGAGGTGAGGCTATAAAAGCTCGTACCCATCTTGTTGAAGGTAAGAGGGCCTCGTTCGATTACTCACATCTTAAAGGAGTACATATATTTGAGTAGTATATGATTAGGTGTGGATCTAAGAATGGACACCCAAAAAACACGCGTTTAAAAGAGATTTAATAGACATGCTCAAAACTTGTTAATCATTATGGATTCAACAATCGACATCACTGGGAGAACCTATATGATACTTCAATATGAAAGAGAATCTTCACTTTGACAACAAATGATTTATTCATGTGAACTCCAAAAATAATGAGGATGTTGGCTATGGACGTGATTTACATTTGCTATTCATCTCGAGACTCACACTGCTCAATGTTTTGTATCCTAGGAGAAGTGGGCGCAAAGTTAAATGCAATTGTTTTAGGCCCACTCACCTTAGACTCGAGTTGTGCCACCTTGCTTGCTCAAATAAATGTGGCTCATAGAAAGTCGTGTTATAATCTTGTTTCGTTTCTCTTGAGCCCTCTCCAAACTTATTGGAAATCTATGATGCATCAACTTACAAATCATGCCAATTCATAGCTCTTTACTTAAAGAAAAAAAAGGAAAAAAGAAAAAGTAACTCCTATATTTAGGTATTGGCATGAATGTGAGCATGTTAGCATGTTCTTTGCTTACATATAATTTGAGAATATGCAAAGCTATGTTTTTTTAACTCTCGGAAGGTTCCGTGCAAGTATGGCATAAACCAAACTAGTTTGTAACACCTGACCACAAATCAAGATTCTTTACAAGGAGTCTTGAGTACTCTAGAATCATATGCACACTCCATGTCAATTGCTCAAGTCCGGTCAACTTTTATGTGGCAACTTCTATTCGGTTGGACATGCTTGTATGCTACCTGTTGAGTTGTATACCATCAAGTGCCCATCTCCAAAAGGGAGAAAGCATTTGAACCAAAAAGCATTTTCTGACACATGGAATACACTTCTCTTTATCTTTCAAGAATATTTTATATTTTAAGATTGCACGTTTCTTCTCTCCTAGTAGCATAAACAATATGCCCAATACATGATGCTTAGACCGTCCCGTGAGGAGGCCACGTGTCATGTGGAGATGCATGGAAGGAACACATCCATATGTTGTAAGTTAGATGAAAGTTCACCCCAAAATTGGGGTAGTCCATGGATGAAAATGCTCTTCATTCATGCATGCTTTAGCATGGGATGGCATTCAGATCATCATCATTAGAAGATACATGATATTGTGAAACTACACGGCTATGATCGAGGTGAAGCGTCCTCATTCACGCCAACCCTAAAGGTTAGCATCATCTCTCTTTCTCTATGAAACTACCACAAAGCTGCGAATGAACACTACTTGGACCTTTCCTCGCCAAATTATTTTCCCCATGATTTGCATAAGGCCATCATTACAAGATTTCCACCCATCTATGGGATGTTTTCCACACATTCAATCAATAAAGGCGTGTTGCATTGAGTTGTTGAGCCACAAACACAATACCATAGAGAACCCTTTTGTCCCCCAAAAATAACCATCTCCCTCTTGACCATGTGTCATTTCTTACAATGCACGAGACACACTTGATTCACGAGTGGAAACTATCTATCTATATTCCGGCACCAATATCGACGAAACAAAGCACTCTCTACAATATGTTTAAGGTATGTAGGTGTTATCCGGTTCCTTTTTCATGTTCTCCACCTTTTACTAATTGAATTTACACAATGGAACTTGTTTTGCATTAGCAAATTTATGATGAAGCATGAACAAAAAGGGATTGAAGACCGGATCTCCCTTTATTTAGTTATGATTATCAGAAGTGCACGTTTGTTGATTTCTCAACTGAACACATAGGTTCTCATCATTATGTTCACTATTGAGTGTGGAGTAGCTAATAAAAAACTTTAAGACGCACTCCAAATGCCATTTAACACACGTGTCTTTATGGTGTCTATTCTTTGATTGTCACCTAATCACACATCAATCAAATATAAGAATCCGATTAAGAAAAGCAACCAAATAACACTTGCATACCTCAAGTACTAAAGTAGTCCAGTGAGCAACATTTTATGAGTAGAATAAGGGTGAGTTTCCGTGTAGGCTGCTTGCTCACCATATTCTAGTGTGAATAAGGACAAACCCGCTCAAATGTAGAGGGAATATAGTGGGGCATGGTTTGTATGTGCCAACTAGCTACTCCCAACTTCTCAAATCTGGGCCCACCTACTAACCTCTTCCTTAGGGTTAAAACCTCCTCCTCCTTCTAAAACCGGGTCTTCAATCCTTCGGTGACCGGAACTTGTAAGTTAAAGATTTTTCAACGAATGCATGGGAGTATAACGGCCCATGTCCACAACCCTCCACATTATAATAGACCGCCATAATGTGGTTGGATGATGACTTGTGCTTAACTACATGCGAACATCTCGACCCATTATTTTCTAGAATCTAGTGGGCGAGTGGCCTATATGGAAACTCGCCCTTAGGACCCTAACTTCAGCTAGCTCGGATTCCAAACAACCAAGAATCATAATACTAGTGGTGCCGCTTGGCCATTGAAACGCATGATGGCATCATAATACTATTCATGATGACAATGCCCTTTAGAGTGCCATAATTTGAGCACTTTGCTTCACGCATTTCAGGTGTCCAAGAGACTCTAAGGATGGGTTTGCACTAGGGTCCACGACCAACGAAACTTTGAAAATCAAGCAACCGTATCAGTCACGAGCCGAAACGATCGGATCCAAGGGGTTTACACGAGGGTCTATGGCGACCACTTTCGGAAAGCGTTTTGGTTTCATACCGCCTACCGAGGAGGTAATAGTAAAAACCTACTTCCTGACTGATACTTAAGTAAAACTGAACTAAGTCTAAGTCCATAATCATAACATGTTGGCTTCTATCATAGGTCCTACGATAAGATTGTATGGTAAGATCCTATGATATAATATGCATAGTTGATGAAGATAATATTATGGCAATTGTTGTGATTGTATTTTCACTATTCAACATTTACTTATACAGATTTAACATAGAAAGTAGACATTTAAAATTTTCCATCATATCTTGATAACATAACATTTAGGTAAACACTAAGGATTCAAATATCTCCCACACATTTTTTGTATATCAAAAGTGTATCGATGGAGCCACCGATAGAATTGAAGCCACCAAAAAGTCTAGATTTTGAAAATATGTCTAGCTGTACTTAAATAAAGATCCCTATAAGTTGGTTGTTGAGTCATCCCAATTTAAGCTCATTGCATTGTTTATGGCATTTAGTGTTATGTACATTATTTGCGAAGGGTCTAAACTATATTCCTAGAGGACTCAAAGTGTCGCGACCTCTCCATAAGGAGTGCCCAAAACACCATAGGAACAAGGGGGACCCCAGAGTGACACCCAGGACTTGTGGCGCCGTTGGTGAGAGGGCCCAAGTGATCCTAGTGTGGGTGAGGGCCCCGGACGTTGGGAACGCCTCCTACCCACGGAGACTAGGAGGCACAAGGGTAAGGCCGTAAGCTATGCGTAGCTTATGGCGTGCCAATTCTAGAATGCTCAAGAACACCTCAATCAGAGGTGTGAGCTAGGAGATATGGCAATTTGAGTGGGGCGCTATCCCGGGACAACGCCCTGGTACAACAGTGGCTTGGGAGTGGCTCCCGGGACTGCGAAGCTTTGAACAAGTATAACTTCATCAATACTTGCCCAAATGGGGCAAGTGAGTAGTCCATCGGCATCTACGTTTTCACGTAGATGACGATGGAGTGGTCAATTGTTAGAATCAAAGATCACATGAAGAAGTTATGGGGTTTTGAAGCTGTTGGGGGTTTCCAGCCTCAGCGGCTAAGGAAAAAAATCTACTTGGCCCCAAGTGTTGGGAGAGAGACAAAAGATTACTTGACGGTGGGGTAGGGGCCCTGCCTAGAGTCCTAGAGGCTTATATGGGTGAGGTGGTGTGGCCGAACCCACCCAAGGCCGAACGGCAAGACCTCCATGGGCATTGGCCCAATGTGAGGGCATAGTTGCCTAGTATGGCTCGGGTTGTTGTAGAGTTTCTCTAGCAACACGATGATCAACATGAGATTGGACTTCCATGGATGGAAGTCCATATCTAAGAATTGGTTACCGATTAAGGGGTGAGTCCCGAATGAAAGAGTAGGAGGGTTGGTCCCCCTCCTATGGACTATGAAGGTCCGCGGTATGGGGAGCTAACCATTCGCATGGTAGAATGCAAAGGGTTAGCGCTCATAATCCTTGCTGGAGTTGAAAAATGGACCGAGATAGTTAAGGGGGGCTAGCAAGGGTTGCGACACAAAGTGTCACGCTTGTTCGTTGCCAATATGGTACTATTTGTTAACATAAGTAATTTTTTTGAAGCGAAAAACATTTACATTATGATATTTAGCGTAGCACATTGGGGCACTTGAGATGATAGTTTTGCAGTTTAGTATGCAAGGGAAGATATTATTAAACACATTGATGGCAAGTGTCATGTGTTTACATTTATTCTTGAACATATATACTAACTCCACATGTCATTCGTATATGCTTTAGTCAACGTGTAGACGATTGTGTAACGTAGGCATACACCTCATAACACTATTGAACACACTCATGCCAAGATATTAGTCAGCTCATGTGAACACCAAGTGTCATGAGGTGACACTAATGATGAAGTTGTTGATCATTAGTGTAACCTAGCATACACCTAAAAATAGGATAAGTGACACTATTACGCATCTGACACTAAATGCCTTAAATAATCTTTGACCCCAATTTAGATGTCAAGTTGGCTGAAAATTGTCATTCCTGGGCTTAGCAATAATAGTCACAATTTTCACCCTCCCATCCTCCGGTTTGTCCCCCTCGGTAAGTTGTTGGGAACATTCACCCTTCTGAAAGGAAGATAGTATCCTTAGTTTGATGCTTGGTAATACATAATAAGAGTAAGGGAGAATGGTTTCCCGTTCACATTGGTGAAAGAAACACCGACATTTATTTTATTCTATTTTATTTACACCAAGGTCTAAGTCTATCTAAAGCATGAAAAATTTTATAGGGGAGGGGGTTTATGAGGCACTACCTTCCCACCAAAGATTGACAATCCATATAATTTGAGAAACAAAATTGAAGCTTGGTCCAATCTTAAGTCCGAAACTAAGGTCCATCAGAATGGGTGTTTGGAGAGCTCACCTCCCCCCAAGGCCAAAGAGAAGGCTGGAGGGCAAGAAGCCCAAGGTGCAAACAAGAGGTAGCCGAGCCGGGGAAGTGGGAACGGGAGCAGCCACGGTGTGAATGAGAGCGGTCGTTGGGAACGTGAAGAGGCCCTTGGGAATAAGGAGCGGTCCCTGGGAACGTGAGCGGCCGAGGGGAACGCGAGCGAAATCTGAAGGACCAAGAGTTGGCATCGGGACTTAATGGGGGGAACAACCCATACGACGATGCCACGTGGAGCAATGGGAGGCGGTCACAAAGAGCAACGGGCATCAAGCCGTTGGGAACGCGCTTAGGCCTCGGGAACGTTACCTAATGCGGCGGGAACACGGATTAGGCCTCAGGAACGATACCTAAGCCGGCGGGAACAAGACATACCATAGGGAACGGCCGAATTAGTAAGGAGGCTAAACTAGTGAGCGTGTAGTTACTTTTAGATAGTTACTAGTACACATGTAGTCACCTCTTGGGATGGTAAGTGAGTACATTAGTAACTAGAGGTAGTAGCCACCTAGCTATTTAGTGACTGCTTAGTAGACACCTAGTTATTTTAGTAAACACTTAGTGGACACGTACTCACTTACTAAAGGATGTAGATGAAAGACAACGCCAAGGGATGAACATCCCTTGGATGACATTAACCGCCTTAACCATCTAACAATGAAGGATGAAATTGTGAATGAATGGATCATGGATGGTAACCGAACACCACCTAGGCACATCTAGGAAATAAAGAAGAACTATAACCAATCTACCCCACAAGGACATCTAAAATTAACACGTGGGTTTACTGTAAATAGATCCGACAGTCCTAAATTTAGACTACAGCCATATTTCGGACTAAAATTAGCCTGTTGAGACATTTGGCATTAGGGGCCAAATGCTCAACCGCCAATTCAACCAATCACAAGATTGCGAAGCCTATATAAAGGGGCACTAAGAGGCCCTAATTCACCTCATTATTCATTTCGACAATCCAACGTGAGCGTCAAGAGGAGCATTATCGGGAGCGTTTTTAACGAAGACCTATTTGGAGCATTATCGGGAACGTTTTAACGAAGACCTATTTGGAGCATTATCGGGAGCGTTTTAACGAAGACCTATTTGGAGCATTATCGGGAGCGATTTGACGACAATCGGAGCTTCGCGATTTTACTCGAGGAATCGAAGATCTTTTCGACAACCTTGAAGACTCTAAAACTTTTAGAGGAATTTGAAGACTCTAAAATTTTAGAGATATTCGAAGACTGAAGGCCCGAGGCTGAGGGACTACGAGGCCGCAAGGCGTGAAGACGAAGACCGAAGACTTAGCGATATTTGAAGATACTCGAAGACGAACGGCTTCGAGTTGGAAGACCGAATTTGGAGCTGAGGGCCCGCGATACTGAAGGCCCGCGGACTGGAGACCGTGTACTGGAGGACCGCGGAACCGGACGGCGAGTTTACGAGACTTGAAGATTTAATTGAAGACTAAGGAGCCTTGAGCCCTTGAAGAATTAATCGAAGACTAAGGAGCCTTTGAGCCCTTGAAGATTCAAGAGCCTTTGAGCCTTGAAGAATTAATTGAAGATTAAGGTGTCGTTGAGCCCTTGAAGATTTACTTGAATACCGGTAGTACTTGAAGATCGTACGCGAAGTACTTGAAGATGTTTTGGAAGAAGCTTGAAGACCTTTTGGTGAGCCTTGAAGATTGAAGGCCCGCGGGACTGAGGGACCGCAAGACCGAAAGCGAGAAGACTCGAAGACTCAAAGACCTTTTGAAGAACTTGAAGATTGAAGGCCGCGAGACTAAGATTGAAGGACTAATATTTCATACGAAGCCGGTCTTCCAAACTGAAGGCCCGTGTGACTGAGGGACCGCGCGACCAAAGGAAAGAAGACTTGAGGACTTCTTCAAAGTGATTAAAGACTTTTCGAGGAACCTTGAAGACTAAAGGACCACGAGACTGAGAGCCCGTGAGACTGGAGGACCGTGATACCAAAGACTAAGAAGAACTTGAAGACCGAAGACTAAGAAGGCATTTTGAAGGCTTCAAGCCACCATTCGAGAATAAGATAATTTGAAGACCATCAAGTAGTCAAATCTTACATTGAAGTTATTACATTGATGGATTGATAATATGATTGTAAACTTTGGTTGAGGATATTTGAAATTAAAATGGAATTGAAGAATGTTGGTTTTCTGTTACATGGATTGCAAAAGCACTCTTTATGTTTATAACACTTAACCTTGACATTAGGATTCAGGGGAACATAAGCTTGAAAGCTTAGGCTCCTTTCTCCTTAGAAATTCATAAAGAGGAAACATCATATCACTTATTAGGAAAATAATGTATCAGACCACCTTCGGAATTTAGAGGTTTGCGAACCACCTAATTTGGATAGGTGCACTGTCCGTGTAAACCGGTCAGCAGCGGGTTACACCGTCTAAGGCTGGAAGGTTGTAGGTGGTGACCTCCACAGTGTTTGAAGACCATTCTTTTGAAATGAAATCCTTATATAAACCCACTCCAAGTGTGAATATGTGATGACATGAAGGATCTTTTGCACAAAAATATTAAACATTTGAGTGAGTGTACTTTAAGATTGGTGTGTCATGATAACTACAATGGTCCTCATGACTTGTCATGTAACGCAAGTGTCATATGACTCCCTCCCTGCACCTTCTCTAGTTGCCACCCAGTGATTGCTAGTGTAATCAATCTATGGATGATAGTGTAGACTCTACCTAAGAATAATTGCCTCTTATAATCACTCCCCCTTGCTTTGACCTTACAATTCTCTCCCTCTGCCACATAACTAGGAACTACAAACAAAATAATGCCAAATTTGGTAAAGTGTATTACTAGTGACAATCACCCTCAATTGCACCTTGTTTCGTAATTGATGAAGTAAGAATACACATGTAGTTATGATTAACATCCATGCACCTCATTGCTAAAAATTAGACCAAAGAAAATATATTACAACCACCAACCATTGTAAATAACCCTCACTACCAATATATGAGTCCTAAGCAATTATCCTACATCGATGATACAAGAATGCAAATCTATCATAATGGTAGATTTGTAAAATTTCCAGTGACATAGGACAAGTTTCCAGTGACACAGCAAGGGCTCATGCTTGTAGTGCCTTGAGCCATCTAATTTACCAAGTGGTGGCCACTATATATACCTAGTGTATGGCTGAAGGCTTAGATTTTACTTCTAGAATCCAAGTTAGTTCTGGAATATGTGGATTCTTGTTTGGCATCACCTAAGTTACTAAGCATTTTTATTTTATGTTATTATTTCTTTTTCTTCTTTTTTCCTGTCAGAATGCTCTCCCAAATCATAAGTCACAACACGTTTCGTTTCCAATTCTATAATCTGAGAATCTATCAAAATTGGAAACATAAAACAACATGATCAATTTACACATTCAACGACCCTTCACATCATCAACACCAATTTAGCTCTCAAAACCTATCATGTCACATCCATGGCAACCATTCACATAGGAAACTGTTCATTTACGAAGATTCACATGTCCATGTGATGAGAAATTTCTTGCATTAAACGATTCGTGGGATAGTTAGCTGCATTCTCCAAATTCTGCACTAAACTTAACCTGAGAGTCATTTTTGGAATGCAGGATTAGTGAGGGGTAGAAGATTAAGAAAAGATATCTCTAGAATTGATGCTGACAAAGTTATGTGATTGAATGACAAAACTTTGAGCTTTGTCTCAATGTAGGTCACATTCCTACATTCAAGTTGCTACTGCTAGACTTAGATCATTACTAGTTTGAACCAATTGAATAATAGTGACCATGGCCAATTGAACTTAAATTGCACGAGGACTTTATGGATTGGATTGGATTGAATTGAATTGCATCCTTGATTAAGGACATCAATGCAATGGAATCGCTTGATGGAGTGACTTGTCATCTGCTGTCAGCTTGACAATGGTGATGGTGAGGATGGACGAGTTATAATATTTCCAATTCACCGACCCTTCCAATTCAGTTTGAACCTTGCAATTATTTTCAAAATATCATACACAAATGGCGACACCAGGGTCGGTGTTGGGCGTAATCAGGGCGTCACGTCCAAACCTCAAATCTGCCACAGAAAGAGTGGCAATTGCAATACATGCTGCTTTTCTGGCAGCAGGCTATGCAATTGTGGCAGTGGGATCGGAGGCGAGCACAATGACATCTGGTAACATTTTCTTTATTATTCAACAGAGCTCAGAGCCATAGATTAGGTTTTTTGTTTTCACAGATTTTGGAAGAAAGCATGCAGAAATCAAATCCTGTGATGTCAATATTATGTATTTAGGGTTTTCAAGCTTACCAAATTCACACACTTGGCACTGTGGTCGAACAATTCATAGTTTATTTAAATTTCTAATCCTACATTTAAAGTTGGCACTTACATACTGTCACGCATTTCATATTTATACAATTATATGTGAAGTATGGATGTGCATGTGGTGATCAAAATTATTGGGGAAATTCCAAGAAATGATGATAGAGAATCTGTAAACTGGGCTCTCCTCTTGTGTTTTTCTCTCTGTTCGAAGAAAGAATGTGATATCAATTTTGTTATAAGATAATCAGGGTTACCAAGCTCACCAGATTCACACTTCTTGCCCTGTAATTGAAATTTCCTGACACGTGATTTCTTAATCCTACATTTTATGTTGGTCCTCACATACTGTCAAGCATTTTAATTTTGTGTAATACTATAACAAGTATGGATGTGCATGATGTGGTGACCAGAATCTCTAAACTTTTTTTCTTTTTTTTTTCTCTCTCTCTCTCTCTCTCTCTCTCTCTCTCTCTGTTATTAGGAGATGGTGTGGAGGAAATTGACAGAGGATTTGAGGGGTGGGATGACATGGAAGAAGCTTATGCCTTTCGGTACAGTGGAGGCGGGCAACCCGATTTGTGCAAGGACGTGATTGTCAAAATTATGGTCATGGCGGACTTATTGATGGTGGATGCAGCACCCGTGGACACCGAGTCTTTGCTTCACCTGGAGATCAAGTTATGGTTCCTGATTTCATGTCTCCTGTTTTAAATCTGCATCTTCAAATTATTAATTTGTGTAATAAGTGTGTAATGTTTGCCCTAATTCATGTGCTTGAAATGGGGATGTTCCTTTGTTGCAAGAGTTTGAAGGTTGATGTGTTCAGCGGGTGGTTGGGATCAGAGCCCATGACTACGCCAAAGATGGTGAAGCCGTAAACTATGCGCAGCAATTTACAAATTTGGAGGCTTTAGTGAGCCGAATTAATGTGTCGCTGCTTTCCAAGCTCTCTTTGAACTCCAATTTGAGGATCTCAACAATACCCAGCCCAACCTCATCTTCCTCCACGTATTTTTCTACCTCCTTGCCATCAAGGAGCTTTGCTTCTAGAGCATATATATGAAATTAACCTCTGCTGTGCGCAAAATCAAACGGGAGGCAATATGTCCGGGTTAGTTTCGTGAATAATTAAGCAAAAATTCGAAGAATGTCCAAAATTTAATAAATTTGGAGACAAATGTTGTAGAAACAAAGAAAGTCTATTTTATATGCTTTTACATCATTGTGAACTATGGAGCTATGAAACTCCACAATTAGTCATTTTCCAAAATTCAAAAAATTCAGAAATGACATTTTCTGCTGTCTGAATCTCAAAATCAAATCATTTTTACATAGAGGTGTTGAAACTGACCTAGGCTCCGGTTGTGAGGGATGGCACATGTACCAACATTTGAAAAGGCCGTGCAGTTCTACAAGACTTTTGTACCTGCAGTTGTAGTAACAAGTGTGCATGAATTTTCAGAGGCAGGCAAAATGAGCATGAAAGTGATGCAAGACGGACATCCATACTTGCCCCACTCCTATACGATCCGCGACAACCGTTTGCATCGAATCCTGGGTTGATCTCTCAACAAAGCATAGATGGAAATTAATGTGCAAACTGAATGTGTATATCTTGGTGCAACGCTTGTGGATGGTTTATGCAAAATGTGCGAGGTGACTTTAAAGAAAAAGAAAGTGATGGGTTTATACTACACACACACACACACACACACAAATACACACACATCTATACACATGCACACATATACATCTAAATATATGTACATAAATAAATAATTAGAGAAAGAAAGAAATTAATATATCTTACATGTTTAGATTTGATAAACCTGAATCGTTTGAGACTTCTATTTAATATCTCTTTGTTAGTCCATTGTCTATTTGGTTTTATGATGAAGGAATTGCAGTTATTGCAGGTTTATGTTTCCATCTATACCTGGTGGTGGCAACAGCGACCTCTTCCCTGGACCTGGAGGAGGGATCTTCCTGCCAAGGTAATATTCAACTTGTATATTCTTAGTCCTCATCACTAAAGATTGCAACAAGAAAGTGATGAGTTATTGGCAACCACCTTGCAAAAAATCACATGTTCCTTTGAAAGAAATCAGACAGAATCAAAGCACTAAAGTTGAGTGTATCCGATCATGTTCTGCAAGACAATGTTGAACATTTCATCACATTTCTGCAGTGAGGACGTACTGAAGTCAGAATTGATCCATTGCTGCTATTCATTTAAATAATATGTTAATGTCGAAACACCAGTGAATCTTCCATCGTTTTGCACAAGTATATATACTCAACAAAAAACGGAATTTACTTCTTGCAGGAGGGACAGCAGCAGCACCACCAATGGGATGTTTGTAGGTGCATATGAACCTCCATATATGCATCATCTGTATGCTATTTCCAATTTCAAGGCAATATCGTAGTTTGCCACCTATTTCTAAACCCTGCCTTTGTTTTCCAGTCGGGACACACAAACATGAAACTCACCACAACAGATCTAGAATTTAGGTAGGAGCCAAGTGATGATGTTCCTCAGCTATGAAATGTCAAATTCCAGGGCCAAACGATGTGCGATGGGGTCATCCAAGTCGTGGCTCACATCCAGGAGAAATCAACCTTGGCCCATTGTACGGTCAATGACTTGCATGGCTTAAATATATTTCTCTCAACTGACCACTTGTCTCTTGCATAACTCGTGATATAATTACATTACATTGGCAGCCAGATTACATCAAACGGAACTACCTATTAGTCGACAAAAACCGAGATGTCTATATAGCATGCTGTAGCTGAAAGAGACTCCACATATCGATTTTTTGGGGGGGTTGCAAATACATAGGCAATATATATTTGCAAATTAATGTGCAAAACTTAGATATTCATTATTGGCAAGTATCACAAATAGAGAAATTCTACATGAGACTCCTGCACCTTGAATGAACTATACCTCAATGACGCTGGCAAAAACAGAATCCATAGAGCAAAACAAACTTTCATTTCATAGAAATGTGAGCATAGGCTTCAACTATATAACAACTACTTTTGTATAGATTTTCAAGTAGGGTAGCCCACATGGACACAAACATGACCAAGAGGAAGGGAACTGCAACATGGCTCACATTTACATGAAGTTTGCCCAAGCATGTTTTTGTGGGGTGTGTTGCAGACTTCAAAGTCTCTGATTTGTGGGCATGAAAGCTTAATGCATCGGACCAATTTGACGATGCTTTACTGTGTTTCTTGCAGAGGTGTGCCGCCAGGTGCAAGGTTTGACCCGTTTGGTCCTCCTGGTGTGCCTGGTTTTGATTCCAACCCCTTCATAAGGTACGACATTTTGTATGTTTTTACAGAAAAAGTTGCTTCCTATGAGAGTTATCCTCTAACTGAACATGGCTTTTGGTTGGGAGTTGGTTGTTTAGCATACACCACCTTCCTATTTTGGCAAGTTTTGGTGTATATGGTTGAGGTAGTACGGAGGTTTGAACGAAGAACATTCTATATTGGTTCATTGACGGTCAAACTCATTTGGTATGCCAAGAGATGCTACAATGAGTTTGGCCCTCAATGAACCAAAATAGGTTGCTCTTCATTCAAATTCAACCACTACCTCTGAGCATGCAACCCAAGTGGAAAGAAATTATTGATATCGTATGCAAGACAACCAATGGAAAATCATATGCCAACTCCTGACAAAAAGTCCCATTGAGTAGAAAGATGGTTCTGATACATCACTTATTCTCAAGAAATCAATCACTTGCCACACGTTGTCCTTCATGGTGGTCTATTATGCAATGGAAAAGGCGTTGTCCCACAGCAGATATGTAAATTGTGCAAGTTTTATGTGGTCTTTTGACAGACCACCACACAGGCCTTCAGGAGGGCATCCAGATACACAACACTTCACAAATGGATGATGAAATGTGACTTTCCAGCAAAGAATGCTATTTTCCTCTAAACCAAACTTGTTTGTCGGAATTAAAAGAAGACTGAAAGGCTAACTTGGAATCAGAAACGATGACACACTAGAGTCTGTAATATGGACTGTTATAGTGACCACATCATGGGAACTAAATATTCATCGGCATTTGTCCAACCCCCTGAAGCTCATTTGAGTTTTAGATTTTTCAGTGGATACTCCAATATTGGCAGCAAGAGTGGGCACAGAAACTTGCAGTCTTGCATACTGTTTGAACCCTGTTGCAATCTTGCCAATAAACCTTGTCATAATCACTTGAAGAGCATGTGAGACACAATTGGCTTTCAACCTCAGAAGTTCATTTTGGTTGGGTTAGCACTTCTTTGCTGGCCCTCTCACTCTGGGGAGCATATCGCATCCTCTTAACAAGGTTTTCATGGCTTTCACTTAATTAGATTCTGATATCCTGAAGGTACACGGTTTGTGGAGAAGTGTTCATGCCTGCTTAATCTTGTCCGTGCAATAACCCGGGGTAGGTTTTGGAATTTTGAAACGGAATCTCCAAACTTGTCTTGGAAAATATACCTACCTAAATACATAGCCATAAGAATAGTCACATTTGATGCTCGTCAATTTCTTTCTGCAAATCTGATTATTGCAGCACATTGCACAAACCTACACACTGCAAACTGTGATCACAGCATTTTTAAAAAGAAGCTGTAACACACCATTCCTCCCACAAATTCAAAGCTCCAGGAGATTCATAAGAACAATTTTGCATGAAATTAACCCAAATATACAACGCAAAGACTGCCACAACTCATTGGGCTCATAATAAGCTGACCCACCAAGAAATTCACAAATCTCGGTGAAAGATGCCCCTTCACAACATACAACACCGAAGGCCAAACAACATTCAGCCACTTGCAATCAATAACGAACCATGTAGAAATCTGATGTGAGTCAGACGCACAATGAAAAGATAGGTCCAGCTTCAAGACTTGTTCCCCACATTGTTCAAGATTTTCCGGGAAATGGGTTCTTGGAAACCTAGGCCATCAAGGTGCCCACTGCCCAGCCTCGTCTTTAAGGGCTCCTCAAAAGTGGGCCCCGCCTCTGCCCGCCCGCCCTGCCCGCTGCCCAGCCCCTGAGATTTGTTGGGCTTAACCGGTGGAGCTCCCCCAGTGTTTCCAAGTTCAACCGGGCACATGTTAACATCTTCCGGTTTTTCTTTATTAATTTAAGTATATTGTTATTTTTAAACATGAAAAAAATTGGTAATTTTCTTAAAGTCTTGATTTTCAACTAGTCATTTTTCAAACTCAATCAATCATTTGTAATTACATTAAATATTGTATTTAGTATCACTCACTATTGATTTTACACAATGATATATCTTCTTATTATTGATGGATTTTTTTTACCAAGTTAAGATGTCAATGTTCTATAATGTCCAAACAACAAGTTTGACCTTTGTTGGAAAAAAAATGAGACAATATACAATAAATTGTTATAGCATTGTGTAATTCCAAATAGTAAGTGACACTAAATACAATATTTAGTGTAGTGGTCGGTTCTCCTTGTTCATTGGTCTACAAAACCCATCTTAACTGCACCTCACCTTCAAGGTCCAAAGTCCAATATATATGCTCGCTTTCACTTTCACTTAGTAAATAAGCATTTGATTGGAATTTCATTTCCATAATGCATTGCTCACTAGACTTCTAACCCTTGATTGGTCAAGCACTTTCTTGAATGATTAGATTCGTGAAAAACCATTGTTTCTTTGTTTTAATTTCTTTAATCGTTTCTTTAAGCAAGGTTATTACAACATTACTGATGATTCAATTTGCATGACATCTTATGTTTCGTTAAAATTATGAGGATTTAGGGTCTAAACATGTATAACCTATAGCCCATCCTCATAGCCCATGAGATAGGGAATTTTATTTAGAATATAGATATACCAAGCATATTATTTCAAGAAGCTTATTTTTGGAGGATAAGTAGTCAATATCTCATTCATCAACCAAAAAATTATTGCATGGGCAGTTGAGATTGAAGTATCATTCTAACATATTTTTATAAAATATGTGCTAAACAAAAGGTGAGTGAGTTGGTTTCAATCTCCAGTTTCTCAAAACATTAATCATACAATATTTCAAAATGATTGATATTTAATTATGAAAGTATTTGAAAATTGTGATTGATATTTTGAATCACCTCAACATCATGTGTTTAATCTTCCATGGATTATAATTGACACATAGAAAAATATTATTGGATAAACATTTTCATCGTGCATGTCCATGGACAAGCTGAAAATGTACCATTGCAAACTTGTTGCAAGGATGTCACAAATACATTATTATGTTGTTTACACACCATGAGCAAAAGCAGCGGTCATAATGTGTTGTGCTTATGTTTAAAAACCGTTGCTAAGAGAGTTACCCACTTACATCACATGACTACCTTTATAATAGTTTTGCAATGGAAAAGCAATATGTTTGTAATGTGTTGATATCACGTTATAGATATTAAAAACACATCTCTATATTGGGCCAATATTATAAAATTAATATATCAAGTGCATTATGATTACAAATAATATTCGTTTGTATTTTGGACATTTAATATATCATATATGTTGATTGCCCGGGTACGAAACTCCCGTATTATATGTAGGGGGCATCATATTAAAAACTTCTTAGAGGACGGCTTTTGTAAAAATCATATCAAATTATAAAAAATTAAAAGGACCAAAAAGTTGGGTGAAGACCAAATTAAATAAAATGAGATGTAGAAAAAGTTGGGTTGCATATTAATTAATTTATTAAAAACTCCACAACATATATAAAGAATTAAAACACCTATTTTTTAACCTATGCCTATGCATAATTTTAAAGGATCCTCACGAGTAGTTGCCTCCAATTAAAATTAAAAATCATTGGCAATGTTTTATTTATAGTAAACAAATCTTAAATTTTTATTAAAAAGCTCAAAAAGTTGGGTAGTTTGACCTATGGTACCTATATTTAAAAAACTCATATAATTAGGTTTTTAATGCAATTTTATGCTTCAAGGAATATTCATTTCCTATATATAATTACATTTTTGGATTCCTTGTTAGAAAGGCTACAAGAGTTTCCTACATGAAAACAAATTATATCACTTGAGATTGGACTAAAATGCATTATAAGTGATTATAATTAGGGCCATATAATACGGGAGTTGCGTACCCGGGGTTGATTGCAACTAGTTTATGCCCCCTTCCCACCTGACTTTAGCTAAGACCCAAAGTATTTCCTAAAAACCGGGTAAAGCTCCCTCGGTTATAGCGGAGGCATCTGGCTATCCCAATGCACCTACAAGAACTTGCTCCAGAGATTTTCAAGTAGGTTTTAGTTAAGTAGCTTTCACACATGTTCATTGTTTTATCTACCAAGCAATAAATGTTGGGTAGTTTTTGTCCCATCCCCAAATGCCTTACTACTCACCTATCTTACCATCGGTTTTTGTTAATGAAGCTCCTCATGCCCTCATAGCTAAGATTAAAAGCAACCAATCACAAGGGCGGGAGGTGACACTTTTAAAGGTCCTATATTCTTGCCTCATGTTTAGGTACCGATGGGAGGGTCGGTGCTTGAGGCTTGAAACCTCCACTTTTAAGCCATGCCACATCATTTGCCAACTAGGCTCGGCACTAGATAATGTCGATGGTGTGAAGGCCGGGTTGTTAGAACCAACTTTTAGTCTTAGCTAAAGTTAGGTGGGAAGGGGGCATTAGTAACACATTTTCCATTCATTTAACATGTTTGTATATTGAACTTACAAAAAATTACATCCATAATTTCAATGTTGTTTATGTACAATCCACGTTCTTGATTGACATTCTTGTATCATTCTAGACTTCTTACACAATCAACATATAAATGGATGTAAATTGTATGCGTAATATTTTTGGAAAATTATTCTATTGATATTAAATTTTTTATCATACTGATTATGATTAGTTTAATAACAAGTTCATAATTGGTTAAAGATGTTTGTGTATCAAACTTGCAAAACATTACATCCATAATGTCAACATTGTTTATGATAAACATCATCTTTCATCATCAATCTGGATGCCTCCAACTACATGATGGATCACTAAAGTTGTAGGTACTCATCTTTAGTGACTACTAAGAACAACTACAACCGGAAAGATCACATGAGTTCAAGCAGATATCATTTTGAGAGACAAAATGGAAAGTTGAACAATTACAAATGTAATATTGACAAATCAAAAGATAAATGTTACTATATGTTATTCAATGTAGTTGTATGGATGAACAAACAAAATAAGGTGGCTGCCGACTTGGTGAAGTCGCAAATATTTGCAATAAAAATGATATAACTCAAGAGATTGTTTGCCAGCCTGGAATAAGACAAAAACTATATGAAAAATAACCTATGCTATACCAAAATAAAATGTTCCACTTGGCTTGTGAAAAAATCAAAGTGAAGATTGACAGATATCCTTAGGGACTTCCATGCAAAAGACTGCAAATCATTAATAATCGAAGACTGCATATTGAGCACACATTGAAGTTCAAGAAAAGATTGCTCTTTCTCCACCAATTTTTGAATTTTATCCAAAACATTTATAAATTCATATATATACTCATTCTTTCCAAAATATTCTCAATAAAATTCAAATCTAATGTATCAATTCTAATTAAAGACATTGATTATTAATTGGGAGAATGATCTATATAATCCATAGTGTACACTGAAGATTCTTTAGATTGTGGACAAAAACAATTCTTCTAGAATCAATTACAATCCCAATATGTTTCCAAGTACATTTTTGTGATGAACAACCATAAAAAATAAATGCTAAAAAAATACTATATTTTATCTCAGAAAAATTCTTACTTGATCCACCACCTCCAATATTGCATCCTGATTCGACTAATGAACTTTAAATATTTGTTTTTCTTCTTTTAAATGTCGACAATGCTCATTGGTATTATCTCTTCTTAAAAACATTTTATAATCACCTACATATAAATCACGGAACACATAAGATGCACATTTACATGATTGCAAATAATAAATTTTATGAGTGTACATTGAAAAATAAACCAATTATATTTTTATATATTAACTCAACAAAATCGAATATTTACTTATAAGTTGCACGGTTCAAAAATGATCAAGAATAGTAGGTCCACTAATTTAACAACCATTCGCTACACTATCCACAATTGCAACTATGAAATCTCTAAGTGTATAGTTTATTTTTTTGAAACAAAATATACTTGATGTATTCTCAATGCATTTGTACTTAATTTGTAATTACCATACCTCCATAGGCAAATAAACAACCAAATCGTGGTCATAGCCTTCTCCAAGGCACCCTCTCACCAGTCCATTATTTGCACATATAATTTATTATATTGGATATGTGATAAAATTTTCATAAATTTTTTTGAGATTAATATTTGATTGTTGTTCTTGTGGATAATGCATCAAAAAATACAACACTATGAAAAATTTATTTTTGTCAGCAATGTCAACACGAGAAAAAAGATTCTCACTCTAAGCCTTCATACCATGAAAATAACATAATGACACATTGTGATCAACTTATGTCTTTTCTCCATTATCTATGCGCCAACAATAAATATTTTTTTAATAACTTCATTAATAATATTTAATGATGTTTTATGTTTATTGATAAGAATTCTAGAAGGACTCATATTCCTAATGAATGCAAATGCAACTATAAGAGCTCGCTCCCAAACAATATTCTTATAACTTTATTTTGATTCTCGGATTACATCTCTTGTCCATAATATATATAATAAAGGTATTTATTTTTCATCTTGATTCAAGACAATTGTAATATACAAAAGAAGATTATATTGATTTGTAAATAATGTAGAATAAAAACCTAATAATATTCATTTAATTAATTTTCCCAATGTTTCGTATTTATTTATATTTATGACCATTACAAAAAACGTTTCTTTGGATCTTTGTCTTTTGATAATTATCTTTGATAGAATATGACATGTTCTTGATTTTCTAATCTTTTACATTATAATTGAGCAACATCTTAATCATCATTTCATAAAACATCTATAGATCATTACAATGAAAATATTTTGGAACATATAATGTATATTTAATATCGAGTATGGGGGTTGTCCGTGCGTGGGGTGAATATCTAAAGTTTTGCTCATTTTTGCCAGTTTCAAGTCTGTGACTACACCTTTGCTTTTAGTGCGGGAAGGGGGGGGGATTTTTATCTCTGGGGTCCCCTTAACACTAGAAGAAAACATGGTCCTTTTTCCACACAAAAAGACATTAAACTGACACTTTTAAATGACCAATACACATATCCTGGAGGTTGCAGCCAATGTTGAGAAGGTGTCATCTTGGACTAGTCCTATTTTTTAGTAAACAAGATGTCAGAATAATGTCGTCGTTTTAGCACGTCCAAATTTTAACTGCGGTGGTAATTTCTGATTATGGATAAATTTCAAAGATAATTAAATTATATATATATATATATATAATTCAAGAGGCATAATACCCCATGTTGCATCTTGGATACCCATGATCAACATTGGATCAATGGGCTCATTAATCACGCCGGTACCAAGACACAGGCGTTATTTTTTTTCTTATATATAAAAATAAAAATAAAATATAGCTAGGTAGGTCCACTCCTGTTGCACCTCTCGGTACTTAGAGATTTATCTCCGGAAGGTGCCACCTACCTACTTACATGGCTAGGCTAGCGGCGGAGAGCCACGAGATTCGAACCTTGAACCTCGTGGTTTTTACTCGGAGGCCTTAGCCACTAAGTCATTGAACTTCACAAGATATCTATAGGGTGCTTTCAATTTTTGTATACAAAGACCACTATTTACTCTATACTTCTACTAATTATTGTATATTTTAATTATATATTGTTTAATATATATTATATACTATTTATTATATAATATATAATATATTTTTATTGTATTTTATCATATAATATATATTATTATTTATTATATGATTTTTACTTTTTAAAGAATATTATATATTTTTATTATTGCTATATATTATGTATTATATATTTTTATTATTTAATAATTTATTACCTTATAATTTGAATTCTCTATTTATTTTATATTTTTTACTATTTATTATCTACTATTTATTATTTATTTATTTATGACTAATTCACTAATTTTATTTTTATTCACTATCTACTATTTATTGTTTATTGTCTACTGTTAAATATTTACTATTTACTGTCTATTAGTATTCCTAGATTTACACTTAGATCTAGATTTTGAAGATATATAAAACTAAACAAATGTAAATATTCATTCACGGATCTTTGCATGATAATAAAGTGACATAACTCCCACACATATAAGAAATATTGCACAAAGATCAAAATTCAAGCGCAGAGCTTAAAACTCTGACATAAAAACTTTTTATATCATGACCTTATATCAAAGTGACCTCTTTCCTTCTAGTGTAAATGATTTTCTGAGGCATTTTTAGGATATTCCCATTAGAGTTGGTTCTAATGTTATTTCTTATTAGATTTGAAGAACTACGCGTTTCTGGGGACAATCATTTCGGTTTCCTTTATTAATATAATATTTTTCAGCAAGTGATGTATCGCTGTCGGTTTATAACGGCCTTCACCTCCGCCGAAATGGATCGATGATTCTCGTTTGATACAAGTTTTCAAAATTTAAATTAAACACGGAGGCATGTTTGAAAATGATATTGCATTTGTAGACCTTGTTATACGGATAGCTAGTCGGATGGACTTGACATTTTCTCCTAGCTATCCAAACTCTTAACATAAGCACTACACTAAGTCGTTTGACAGGCTTTCTATCGCTACTGTTTGGGTTTGGACTATCTTAAAATATTTTAATTTCTGGTGGTATATTTTTTGTCTATTTTGCCGCATTACTTAGTACCTTATAATAATATTTATCTAGTCTCTTTCGATTTGGTAATAGCGGCCGTTCCATGGTCGGTTTGTGCGGCTTTAAATCTCACTCCTCGCATTGTTCGATATTCTCGCAGTATTTAAAGCATTCATATCGTAGCCGTCGGCATTTCAGGGTACACGTTCTTGGGGCTTCATCTAAATGACTTAGCCTCTTGTTTTGCATTTGATCGCGGATAATCCATAATGTATGATCGTGATTTCTAATTGTTTGGATGATTTGATAAATTATCCAAAATGTTTACGATTTTGGTTGGATCTCGCATAATATCTGCCTTATCGCCGTTGGCACCGTCCCTATAACGCCAAGTATCATTGATCGGAATCCCACGTTACTATCCGAAAATTTTCGGCTTAACCCATCAACCAGTTCGTTGTATCTGTCCACTTTTTGCCACAACTACCATTGTTTTGTACTTCGAGATATTTAAACACGATTTTCGGATCCATTTCCAACTTCTTGGTGCGTAGCCCCGTCGTACGTGAATTGTTTTAGGGTAATTTTTTCGACTAACTCCAACCCGTCGTGGTATCTAATTGTTTTTTCGTATATTTTTTAAACTTCTGTTTGTCATTATCCAACTTTTCTTGCGTACTTGGTTCTTCGCCAATATCTAGGTAGCCGATAATCTTTACATGTTTTTGTCTTTCAAGATTGTCGTTTTGGGTGTGTACCTTGAAAAACTCTTTCACTGTTATTCGCACTCCAATGGCTTGACATCACCTTCAAAACCTGGAACATGTTCTATGTGTTGCATATGCACTGAAATTAAAACATATTCTTTTTGTTATTTATAATTAATAAATTATATATTTTTACTTAAAAAAAAAAATTACAGAATCTAGAATTCCTATCTTGGTTTGCATTTATTATTTGGAAAGGTCTAATATTTTTTATGAGAACGTTTTTTATTTCATTCCAATAACATTGATTGTACTTCATAATTTGATTTTTATATTTATAATTTCTTTATAATTTATATAAAATCATATATTTTATACATATTTTGATGATATGTGACATCCAAAAGATGATGGAAAATATTATGAACTTCATTTCATAACTTGATATTTTGAAAAATTATACAAAAATAAAAATAATTATCAATATACGAATTATGGATTTTTCCAATTTAATATTTATGGCCCATTTGTCTCAAATCGCATTAAGTATGAGATTTAACGGTTATATTTGTTGTTATATCAACACGACACTCGTAAACTATCAAAAATTATAATTCAATAGGATAAATTTGTCATCCTTATGAATCTTGTCTCATGGATTACAAAACCACGATATCATTGATATTAATTAAATTTACAATCTCTTCAAATTTTTTTCATCTTTCAATGGTATAAAAAACATCATTGACATTTATATGACAACCATAACCTTTTAAAAGAGGTCAAGAACTAACATGCAATTAACATTTTTTTTTCAAATATAGAAAATAATTATTTTTATAAGTAATCAATCATGAGCTTCATGCCTACAAATATGAAATGAACATTCTTTGAAAAAATACTTATAAAAATATATGTTAAATAGAAACAAAAGCTCATATATAAAAATGTTAATGTCAGCACATGAAAAATTTTCATGGTCTAAATCAATTTTATACAATCTTTGATAAATTTCCTCATGGCCTTTAAATTCAGAGTTGTAAACCAATAAGTTGAAATAAATCTCGCCATCATTCTCGAAAGAACTTCCAAAAATGTTCTTTACTTGCACAACATAATCAAGCTTCTTCTCAAAATTTGAAGGAATATATAATGATTATTTAAATATTCAATTTCTTCCCTCATAATTTTAAAATCTAACAAAGAGTTCAATAACTTTCTCCATTATATTGAATACTAGTTTTAAAATTCATTAAAACATAATTAATGTACTGAAAACACAAGTTAGTAAGCAACCTACATATACCTATAAAAACAAACATTAAATTTATTTCAATCATATAAATATGAAATTTTTCATGAATTATACAATTCCACCTTTATTCTTCTCTGAACCCTAAAACTTCACAAATACCAACTCACCTAAACCACAAAGTTTACATTTTCAAAGTACACAATGACAAAATGCATCACAATGCATTTTGAACAGAACAATACGGGACTTACTAAGGAAAACCTAAAACAATGAAAAAAGAAGGCTCCAATACCTATTTGATGCTTCTCACATTCTTAAGAGGCCATGAGGAAATGCATCAAAGCCTTTGATGAATTTCCTCATGAGACCACTTTTCATTTCCAGATGCCGATGCAAATCTAAGAATGATTGGGTTTGCTCTTAGATTATAAACTAGTCATGGTGGAATAGGCAACTTACAATAAAAGCTGGTAAGCTCATAGCATGTTTTTAATACATAGGAGTATCATGAGGAAAAAACTCTAAGTGTGCAGGAAGTAGGACAGTAGTACTAGAGTAATTTGTCTTTCTATTTGATGTCATGTTTGCTGGCAGTGATATGATCATGAATATTAATCATTTTGCAGTGTTTACAATATGGTTCCCTTGCTTCTACCAAAGGATTCTGATAAATCAAATTAATATACCACTTCAGAATATGGCACACAATCAGGGTCGTCTACTCCTAAAGGCCTTGGATCATCAATGGTGTTCGGTTCTTCTGAGAACTTCGATCAAGGCTTGTCACACTAAAAAAGTGTCCTCAAATATGAAAAATCCCAAGATAGTGTTTACATTCACCTGCGAGGTTTCTATGCAATCTTGCATGTTGCACCCAAAATGGAGTGGCATGTCTCTCAGCTGCCTAGTTGTCTTCCCAGAATGTGTTTCATTCTTTGCACCGGTTTAGGGAAACATAACAGAAACACAGATCAATACTTACAAGTTGCTGCGACCGATTCTTTCCAAGTCTCAGTTGTCTGCACATATCTCTCTTCCACATGTGGTAACTCCTCCCGCCCCGGCCAGCAATAATGGTCCCTGCGGTCAGCTCCGACTAATGGTCAGTCTTCAAGATCCATCGTCTACGGAGGAGCTGCAAGCATCGAAAACCTGTGGGAAGAGATTTTGGTAACTAGCTCAGATTTGGGCACCTTGCAAGGTTTCTCCGAAATCGTTCTCCTGCACACGGACGGAAGATCTGGGCAGGAAGATGTTAACATGTGCCCGGTTGGACTTGGAAACACTGGGCTGGGCAGCGGGCACGGGCAGGGCGGGCGTGGCGGGCGGGGCAGGGCAGGGCAGGCGGGGCGGGCAGGCTGGCGGGCAGAGGCGAGGGCCCTCTTTTGAGGAGCCTTTAGAGACGACGGGTGCCCAGAGTGCGTTCCCACGTCATTTACAGGTTCCCAAAGGTAGGGGGCTAGGCTTATCCACTTGGGGTGGGAAGAGGCAAATGCAGATTCTCCTTTGCTCTGTCATCTCCGGGGAGCCTACGGAGACCCTTTTGTTTGGAAGGCAAGAACTTGAAGATTTTCCATTCAACAGAGACATGAGGAGCAGTTGAAGAGCATTAGAAGTGCAAGTTGGTGTTAAGGTGTTGGTTGGGTGCTATGTAGGTTGGGAGTAGGAAGCTCAATGTTTTTGGGGGTCGGCAGGTTTTCTTGTGAGTAGAGACTTTCTAAGTAGCTCAAGGGGTTTGGGATTGGGTTTTGGGTTTTGGGAGAGCAATGGCGACTATGTGCAGTTTGGCGCTGGGGTCGTCCCTTGCAACGGCACCCCAATCCCCTGCCCACCTCTCTTCTCTGTCCTCCGACCTCAATGGAGCTCAGCTTATGTTTGCAAAGCATCGGAATCACAATCTCGCATCTGTTGTAGCTCAATCAAGTATGTTTGACCTTCCTGTCTACTGTGCCCTTCATCAACCCTAGTCATTCACCAGTATTGGGTTATGTCCCAGGACGAAAATCAGAATCTCATTGTAGTTGTTTGTAGCCGAAATTGGGACACCAGTCCTCCTCCTCAACGTAGGCCAGTCCCCTATTTGTGTCTGCATTTTGTACTGCGAATTCTGTTGACCTCCTGCCTGTTTCTTGCCTTTGAGATTATGTTAAAAATTGAGCAGTGTATCATCATGAAGTGGAGAGGAGAAGATGCTTAGTGGGTGTCGATGCAACCTTTGACTGTTGTGGGTCTTGGGTTATGTCAGCATCTTGTACTGCCAATTCTGCTGGGGATCTTACCTGTTTCTTGCCTTTGAGAGTATGTTTCACATTTTAGAAGTCATTTTCATTGTGATGTGTCCTAATTTTCAAATGCAACTTTGAATGTTGTGGGGTTGGAGTCTTTCGCTCTGTTGTCATTTTTATCGTGATGGTGTCATTTTCAGGTCTGAGAAGTCCACAGGCCAGCTACGGAGCCTTCAAAACTCCCAGGAGACGACTTACACCTATCCATTGCCTCGTGAAGGTAACATTTGCCGTGCACTCACGGTTTGACGGCTTGCTAGGTGTCACGTTGCTCTGTACATCCAACCCTAAAATTTCTGACACGGTGAACCTGAATTGTCTTGTTCTGCGAAAGGAATTCTACCTTACGATCCTTTAACGGATGGCAGCATTAGCTTAGCTGCTGTTGCTTTTCTCGAATCAGTGCAATTGCGGTCACTCGTTCTGTTGGTGTCACCATGTTTGTGCATTCAGAGTCCAAATTTTTGCACCTGAGGCTGTGGTTTGTCTATTACAGAGAAATTTTGCATTTGCACCACTGATTTATTAGTCTTTTTGTAATAAGCAGGAAAAGGCGGCTCAAGGCATTGAAGATGAGCAAATGGTGTTGGAGAGGCCTGCAAGTTTGTTGCGAGAGGGTGAAAATGTTGAATGGGATAACCCCAGCACTGCCAGTATGCGAGCACGGTTTGAGACTATGATACGCAAAGCACAGGTTTCACGAGATAAAATCCTTGAACAATCCTGGTCATCTTTTCAACCGCTACAATATTACCTTTGCGCAGGATTTCACATCATGAGCTGAAAATCCATCACTCTCTATCAGCAACTGTGGCATATTTGTATTCTCATGCATGTCGTCAAAGGATCTTCACTGATCCTTTATTGCATTACTGCAAGTCCACAGATGAGTATCAGAATTGTATATGATACCAAATGGAACAGGATTCTCTTCCCAAAGGGATAGAATCCAGTTACCATGTTTATTGGTCTTAGGTAGATGGCTCTTATTTGGTTACCTTTTGTTGTTTGCTAACTTACGCTACTCGGATTCTTGAGGATAAAATATTTCTGTGTCCCCAAATGTATCTGAAGAGGCCATGATCAACTCAAGAAAGTTTTGGAGCTAATATCAAACAAAGTCCACTGACAGTGGGCCATAAGAAGGCCACATAGGTTCCCCCCCTTTATGTTGATTTGAGCCTATAATGGTAGACATTTTTTGAGCACGCAGTCCAATCTTCTTGGTGCCCATTTGAGCACACATGTCTTTTTTATGTCCGTTATTAGATCTGCACCTAACTGTCCATTACTCAAATATAGGTGTCCTATTAAGATAAGTAACTGAAGTAGGCCTGCTTACCTTATATGGTGGAGTGAAGAGCCCTGAAAATGTTGTGGAGGTCATGCTTTAATGTGACCTAGATGAGATGTGCTGTAGTTTGGCTTGTCATTTTCAAAGTGTTCATCATCCAGTGATCAATCACATCATGAACTCCTACGTGCACATTCAGTGTACGATCCTTTTGCGTCATGGTCCTCATAAAATTGTATTTTCATGTAGGATGAGATTTGCGCTGCAGTAGAGGCTGTTGATGGGGGCAAGTTCCGTGAGGATGCATGGATTCGGCCTGGTGGTGGTGGTGGAATTAGCCGAGTTTTGCAAGATGGAAATGTTTGGGAAAAGGCAGGTGTGAATGTGTCTGTTGTGTATGGATCTATGCCACCTGAGGCTTATAGGGCTGCTACTGGGGGCTCCTCTAATGGGGGTGCCACAAACAAGGCTGGTCGGATCCCATTTTTTGCTGCGGGTGTCAGCTCTGTAAGTCACTCACACCTCTGATTCCAGTGACATTCTTTGGCTGCAGGGGAGTATGTAAACCTGTTAGCAGTTTTGTTTATATAATTTTTTTTTGGTGACAATAGAGATATCCTTTACCTCAAAAGAGATTTTTCATCTAGAGTTGGTTGCATATTATTGTCCCTGGGTTGTTTAGCATACAAAATTGATAATTTTTTTTCACACGCGGTGCATGCTCGGAGGAAGTGTTTGAATTTGAATGGAGAGTAACCTATTTCGGTTCATTGAGGGCCAGACTCAATTTAGCACCCCTTGGCATGCCAAATTGAGTTTGACCTTCAATGAATCAATATAGAACGTTCTTCATTCAGTTCTCCACACTACCTCCAGGCATGCATTGAAAACTTATGGAACATGGAAGGTGTTGTATGGAAAACAACCAACTCCTAACCAAGAATTAAAGGATAATTCTGTTGGCCTTATATCATGAATTGTATAAGAGGGTCTCTATATCAGAGAGTCAGTTATCCCATCCCATGATGCACTTTATGGTGTACTTCACAAAAATCTCTTGCTTGGGCTCTTGGGTTAGGAAGGCTACTTTCTGGATACTTTAATGTCATTTGAAAAATATTCACCAGTTCTGTGGTTACCATTATCATCAATGTGTTTTATTTCTCAGTTTCCACAATGCTATTCTTCTGGATCTTTCACGATCATAATGTATGGGCACGTCCTTTTTAATTGGCCGAGCTTGAAGGGCTAAATGAGAATGTGGTATCTGTTTTGATTGTGCAGGTCATGCACCCAAAAAACCCAATGGCACCAACAGTTCACTTCAACTATCGGTACTTTGAGACGGATGCTCCTCAAGGTACAAGACTTTGTTTACAGACCAACCTCAGATTACTGTTGGTGCCCATCTCTTAAATCAGTGAGAAGCAACTTAGTTGATAAATTTTCAAGCCTTAAATGTATGAAGCTTGGTACTGCTGTGTTCATGCCACTATGCACAAACAGGATTCTTGACATGAGTCAGTACTTTCCTGGTACACAGTGAATATCACCAGGAGTCCTTTTACCTTGCCCTTGCTTGGTTTTGAATTGATTTAATTGCTGGTGTGACATTTTCTTTATGCTCATGTAGGTCATGTGTATTTGCAGGTGTGGAGGGAGCCCCAAGGGCATGGTGGTTTGGAGGTGGCACGGACCTTACCCCCTCTTATGTCTTTGATGAAGATGTGAAACATTTTCATCAGGTGAGCTTTTTTCATGCAAACAGTTGTATTCAATATTGGGTTAAATAGTGACAGCACGAATCCAAGTGTTTCTTTTCAACTGACTACGAGAAATATTCATTAAAGGCTCCACGATGCTCCACCCAACCATTGACGATGATATATGGTTTAGGTAGTGGAACACAAAAACCTTATATATTGGTATATTTATTTAGAAATTATGATATGTGTTGTCAAACATGTATTAATCTAAATTTGGATATTGAGACTGTTTATAAGTTTTTTATTTGAATATTGACATGTACCATGGGATGGGGGCAATGAAATTGTCCCCTACATGTTCATTTTGAAGAATCGTTTTCATAATAATAATTAAATTTCATGTTTCGTGTTATTACTCCATATGAACTCAAATGAAAGAATTAAAGGGTAAAACAATTGTTCAAAAGCGTTGGGGTTCCAAGGCAATTCAAAGATGTATTCTAAGATGTAATTTAATTCAAACACTTGCTTTGGAGCGAACATACAGAAGAAAGTTGTACATGGTGAATCTAAATTACATCCATACAATTGGAACTAGCAACATCATCGTTGTTTGTCATCAAATATTTCTAGAAACATTTGACTACAAATAAAAGTATGGTAATTGATCCAGCCCCTTGAGTCGGATTCAAAGATGGTATTTATTGTCTTGCACACCTGTGGTATTTGTTGTTGAACCCATGTGCAAATGAGCAATTTATCTCCTCCTCTTCACTTTATCTCTTCTCTTTCTATCCCTGCACCTCCACCTATTCCGTCACAACTACTAGAATGCGAAGAACATGTTCAGTTCAATCCTAGTGTCGAAATCTGAACTTGGAAATGTACGTGTATAGAACATGCTCAAAAATAGTGGTTGAAATTTGATGATTGAGCACTTCGGAGTTCATCAGAAAGTGCATAAGCCATCTCTGACTTTAGGTTGTCAATGGAATGGGTTTGAAATCTTCGAAAGAACTTAGGACTAGGAGGAGGCCAAGATAAGAATGTCATTGCTTGTGGCCTCTGAGTTATAAGTGAGAGGTTGACAAAGATAACATGTTGAGCTTTTTTTTTCAAGTATATATCAATGCTCATGTGCTTCCTCTTTGTGCAGACTCAAAAGCAAGCATGTGACAAGCATGACCCTGAATATTATCCAAAGTTCAAGAAGTGGTGCGATGATTACTTCCTGATAAAGGTACAAGAAAATTTTCAAGTGAAGTTGTACAGCTTTGCCTTTTGACATGATGTTCTCCTTTCCAGTGGCCTGACATGCATGCTAGTTCTTGAGGGTTTTTACTTTTTATTTTATTTACAAAAATGTTTATTTGGTCTGGAGGTCTTAACTGTACATGCTGTTTTAGCAGTTGTTCCTTAGGAATATTATGAGGAAATATGTTTTTAAATTGCTTACTTGAATACAAGATATTACTGCCCTGAGAGGTTGCAGTGATGTACTTATGGAACTGCTCTCGATGGCTAGTTCCAAGGATATATGTGGTTTTGCGTTCACTTGTTGGATATGCATTCATCAGTTGCACTTGCTGATAAAACGAGGCGGTTTAATATGGTGTTGCAGCACCGAGGAGAAAGACGAGGGCTAGGAGGAATTTTCTTTGATGACCTTAATGACAGGGATGCCGAGAAGATTCTTGCTTTTTCAACAGGTACAACCTTTGGAACTTTCATGTAAGTATCTCCATATTTTGGATAAATGTTGATATTTGTGGGTCAATCTGGATATGGAAGTAATGTTGGACACCTTGTTTCTGCAGAATGTGCAAACTCAGTGATTCCAGCATACATACCTCTAATTGAGAAACGGAAGGATATGGCTTACACAGAAGAGCAGAAGGCTTGGCAACAACTTCGAAGGGGTCGATATGTGGAGTTTAATCTGGTGGGTGTTTCCCAAGGCCAATTCCTTAACTTCCTTTTATTACACTTTATACCAAACATGCGATCTTGATCAGACTTGGGTGATAAGTCATTAGAAGTCAACATAGAGCTCCTTCCACTGTTGTGTCACATGGGTCATCATCTTCCTACTTCATGAGTTAAATTGTTACATGAAGGTGTGTGTAAATATTTCTTACTTTAAGGAGATATATGATTGCGATTGCAGGTGTATGATAGAGGAACAACTTTTGGGCTGAAAACTGGAGGTCGTATTGAAAGTATTTTGATGTCCCTGCCTTTGACAGCTCGCTGGGAGTATGACCATGTAAGTTTGTGAACTGGCTTATGAACTTAAGGTCCTGTCTTGTTATTGTAAAACCTAACCCCAGGTTATTTTCACAGTTTAACAGAAATCTTCAAATTGTACTGGGAAAAAAAAAAAAAAACTAAATCTGGGGTGTTGGCAGTCCTGTAATTGATGTGTATGTGTACGTTGTTTGTATACAGAGCTCTTACCTGGGCTATGAGGTTATTCTGCAAAGTTTTTGAGCTCAACCAATCATTTGTATATTTCCAGTTACTGTATTTGTTAGGACCCTACAGAAAATTATACCAGATGGTTTCTCTTAGTATAATCACTTAATGCATTTGAGTTAGTCTCAAACTTTGACTTAAGACCTAGAGAACTGATGGTCATTATTCTTGTGCTTTCAGGCTCCTGCAGAAGGCACAGAGGAATGGAAGCTCTTGGATGCTTGCAGGAACCCCAAAGACTGGGCCGCATAGGGAATTAGTGCATACATAGTATTGATTTAAATAGGTTAGCGGTGTCTGGATTCTCAATCTCCAGCCCTACCACAAAATCATTTTAGCATGGGTCTTCATTGGCTCAAAAGTCAGAAGGATCAGCATGGCTGGCGGCATGTGTACACATAGTACTGACTCTGGATTAGTCTTTACTTTCGTTGCACAGAAGGTTCACTTTACTCATAAGGTAGGACATTTGATGAGCTATAACTGCAATGTGATGCTCACGATATTGGAACATTTTTCATGGTTTTATCTAGTTACTACTGAAATCTTTCAAAGAGAGTCTGATTATTTCAACTTCTTTACCTTTCTCAGTTTGCATTAATTTGTATCAAATGTTGGCATTGAGTCTGGATGTGTCTTTGTGTTTACATTGATGCAATTGTACTACGAACTGCATGCAAATTAATCTGTGGAATTTTGGAGGACACTGTGCACTTGCAGTTGGTCTGTCATTGACCATGTGTGATCGTCAATGTGTACACTTTAACCGCCATGCCATTTCGGACCTCCATTTCGCCAACGACCGTTAGTGTGGTTAACATGACCCTCTGATATTGGTGGTGGCTGACTTAAGTAACCAAATCCATTGGCAAACAAAAGACTGTTGCCCTTGCTGATGTTTGTGGCCGTATTATGGTGGCGTCCAATTAGTGGCAGTCCACAATGCTAGCTATAGAACATGGAAGGACACCTTTGTGTGGTGGTAGTACAAAGATGTGCCTGTTACAGTGGGCAAACAAGCTCCTGCCCCCCAATTGTGATATTGATCCATCTGATGAATTCCAAGGTAGGAAAGGAACACCTTATGTATTTGTTTTATTCACAAGTCATCTTCTCTTTCTCCCTCCGCTTGAGCTTGGAGGGCATCTGTTCTCCCACGATTGATCCCTGTCAAAACCAAATCCTTTCTCTTGAGCAAATCTACTAAACAGAGTTCATCAGTCATAAAGTTTGGTTGATATGATGTCACAAAACTGGGTAAGAGAGGAAATAACAAACACATGACAGACCATCAATTCAGTTGCTGTATGTTTATCTTTAATCAATTTGTTTATCTTTAATCAGTATGTAGATCTTTCATCAGTATGTAATTTTGTAATCATGTAATTTTGCTCTGATCTGTCTGTGCACTTGAAGTGTTGCATGGAACCAAGTAACAAAGTCAATGGAGACATGAATGTTTGGAAATGAACAACTACCATTTAGAATTGGAAGTATTCCACAAAGCTGTTGGACAATACAAGCTGGGCATGAAAGATCATTCTGGAGCTTTAGTCATGGATTCATGATGATGTCATTTATACTTACAATCTTGAAGACATGATTCTGTCTTCAGGTAGCTCCAATGCTTCGTAATGTCCATAACCATGATACAAGACACGCACTGGATTGTTGGTGCCATACTCTTGGCCATACTCTGCAATAGAAATTATACCACCTCGCTCTCTCATGTACACTGTGATAGGCGCTCTGCACAACACACATAAAATATTCTCCATTGAAGCCACATGGGACGGACAAGAAGCAAACCAATACTGGAGGAACATGGTAGCTGGATGGACGGTATGGATATGTCAACTAATGAACCCAGTTTGTTAATAGGATATCCAATCAGCTTCGATGTAAATCATACTAGTTTATTTTCCATGAAGCAGTACAAATCTTGCAGTGAAACCCCCAAGTTTGGAAAAATATTCCCAAAGTCATCTAAAGACATGATTCTATTCCTTCCATATTTCCTGTTCCACAGGAGCAGTATGTAGAGCTATTATACTTACTGCAGTACACTGGAAAGCATCAGAAGCTCAGGCTCACCACCCCAAGTATAAGGTTGCCGCATGCGTGAAACATAACTGTCAAAATCGCCCTCTATAAACCTGTACAGAAACAAGAACAAAAGAAAGATTTATGTTCCAATATTCGGCTACAGAAGATTACTGCATGCAGATATGGGGAGCTTAAATGCAGTCAACAATACACAGGGTAAGTTCTTGGATAACATTTTCCACCACAATAATTTTCAAAATGTATATTACCCTAGACACAGGTCAGATTTGGCGTAAAATAATTATTTTTGGCCAAAAAGTGCCACATGTCATCATGTGAGTGGTTGGAACCTCTTAAAAGAAGAGGTGGAACTTGAAACTAGGTGGAAACGAGCAATGAACGAGGAGAACTGACCGCTAGTTACAGATGAACCGATTGAGTTTGAGAAATAACTGATTGAAGTTCAAGGCATCAGAAAAGTTACCGATCATTTTAGAGGAATCTATGGAATATACCAAAAATAAATTAAGAAATACCAATAGATCACAACATGTAATCCATTGACTTAATCCAACGTGTGTCCAAGTCCAACCTGGACTTTTGCATTTGGAATTCACATAAGACATACTTTGGTGCGTTGGAATCCTGTCAACTGCTAATAATTAATCACTTAAGATCCTACGACCTGGTAATAGAATGTATTCTCAGGCCCTAAAGTGACAGTTTTAGCACCAATTACCTTAGCTACATGACCACAACCACTCAACATCACTCAATTCTCCCTAAGGTAGATGGTGCTCAAACCTACACCATAAAATCTTGAACATTAAGTAAATATTAACTATGAAGATGTCGACTACCTTAGCATCAGGCTCCTGTGTTGGTTTTGGGTCATCTACGAATAAAACTTTGAACCCTTAATAAAACTTTGCATATGGCATAAACATAAGTCATACTTTGGTGCGTTGGAATCCCCTGGCAATTTCTAACGAGGATCACCTAAGGCACCCACCCAGCATCACCTCTAAATTCTCTCTACTGACAAACCTCGGCTTAACTGACCGGTTCTTGTGCAAAACTTGAAGGAGTAGAAAACAGGCATGATAGTTACTTTGCTACTTGGGAAAGACTTGAATAATCTGGATTATTGAGCTTACCAGTGACGCTATACTGCGTGTAAACTTCCTTTCCGTGTGTTGAATCAGAACCAATAATCGAATGAGACCGTGAACCAGAAGCGCTTGGAAGTCCAGTCCTTTTAGCCAGAGCTTCCCCAAGGGTAGGAGGAGGGCTACCAAGTGTATGTGGGACTCAAAGGGACCACCGAGCTGCTGCACCAATACATAGATAAGCCCAAAGAATCAGCCATGGCAACAAACTCACATGGGTCAATGGTGAAAAGACTGATATCACCTCTTGATGATTACTCCTTGGAAACTGTTGCAAAGGCGTTTCAAAAGGCTCATGATGACATGTATCCTGGCATTCCATTCACAGGTCAAAGCACTGTGGAATATTACTGGTTGATTCAAGGCTCTAATTCAACCACACACCTCACCTGCCATATACAATCTGATGTCAACTTGAGGCAATTCTGGAGCCCTGAAATCCTCACAGAACAAACACCCTCCATCCATCCCAGGTATTGCTTTGACGAGGAAATTTCTGTTATTCCAGTCGTGATGATTCCACAACAGAGGAATTCGTGTTGTACTGTCCTCACTGCAGTTACAAGCTTCCCCACAAACCGGCACACTTTTGAGGGACTTCTGAAACTGCTGAGAATTGTGAATGCAGAAGAGATGCTTCCGTCACATGAATATGATTTGATGATAACGAAATTTTGACACTATGTGGTGACCATGAAGCCTCAGACCTTGGAAGGTGAGGTTGAAATGGAATTTGCACTATGGCCTAATTGACTGGGAAGAAAGGTCAAGAGGGTATATGGAAGAGGTTGCAATAGGGCCAGGGTTAGGCCTGAGGGTTGCATGAGTATTCGTGATGGTGAACCAAAATAGGCTGACTTAAGGGTATTGCATCACATTCGAGAACCACACTCCATTCCGTTTGTTTCAAGAATTGAAGGCTTTCTGCAACGAAGCAATTCTTGTCTCAAATGCATGATAGGAACTATGTGTTAAGAAATTAAGAACACACCTGATTAAGAACTACTAAGAAAAGAAAAAAAGAAACCCTCAAGGAACGACATAGTGAATGAGGTTTTCAGAACACACCTGATTGGGCGATCATCTCTCTCCTGGGCACCATTTCAAATCTCCCATGTAAATTAAGTTCAGGAGCCACTTCAATTCCGCCCGCAGAATGATTTTCTTAGTCGTGAAGCAATTATAGAGTGCAACTGCTGGAGATGGACCAGTCTCCGAAGCAGCATCCAAAATTTGCACCACCGAATTGTACACCATCTTTGTCCCCATCCCTCAGAATTGCCATGATCTCCAGGCGTTCATGATCGCACCATCAGATCAGAAAGTGCCCAACAGTCTTCTTGACAATGCGTTCATCATCAGCTAAGTTATGTCCACGCGCCTGGTTCCAACGTAAACTTCGTTGGATTCTTAACACATATTTGCAAATGTTTGGAAGAAGTTTGTCGTCATCGAGGAGGACTATGAAATTTTTGATGATGAGACGTAACCGAAAGGAACACCAACTGCACACCATTGTGAAACTGCAGATTGCAACCCGGCGGGTATCAGTTGCTACCCGGGCCCGGGCCCGGGGTACCAGGTCACTGGTGTCACAATATGTATAATGAACAGCGTTCATCCATTAGATGGATGATGGAAAAAACGGAATAACTAGTGTTGATTAACTAGGTCTGATGCCCTTCCTTCTTCATAATATTACTCCCCCATTATATTATTCAACAGCATGTGTGTGATCTCTTTCTAAATGTGCACACACAATATGGATTACATAATGAGTGAGAGGAGAGTGGATGATATGGCTATGATAGCAGCGAAACATCCATCAACCCTCATTTGTTATGGGACATAAGTAGTTTGCTCATGGATTTATACTATACATTATGGATAAATGTCCTTTGTGTGGATAGAAAAGCACAAGAGAGTTGTTGGAAGTGCCATCTACTTGGATGAGTGACCGTTTATATAATAACACCCAGATTTGTATTAAAAGCTTGAATATATGCGTATTTTGAAGATTTGTTTGAGAATCTTCAATTGGAATCCAACGGGCCCACATAACTTGATACCTCGACCAAATAAGTTTTTGTATGTTTCCATGTTTGATATTGATTAAATTAAAATAAATTATGAGAATTAGATGTACTTATGTGTATTTATGAATGCACCCCCCTTCAGAAACGCTACCATTGATTTATAATCTACAATGGAATGCTTTCAACCTCTGTCCTACACCTCATATATATTATACATGACAACTACATTTTACAATGCTTTATGATCTCTCAAGGCCGATGATACGTTCATGATTTTATTAGAGAGCGAGGTTATTTGAATTGGAGGTTGAAACGCTTGATGACCATCCATGATTAGTTTAAAGACCATTAGGAGACTATTGAGTGCAGACCCAATACTGAGCTCTAGGGCTCCACACACCCACATTGCTTCGATGACACACCTTCTATAATTTTGCATGTCAACTCCTATTTGGCAATTTGAAATGAGATTTTATGCAATTCGCAATTCAATCCTTTGTCAAAAGTCAAACAATTTCTGATTCAATCCTTAGTCAAAAGTGTCAACAAACTTGAAAACACTTGCAATAGAGCCACATACCTTAGTGTGTTTAATGTTTACACCTAGTTAGCCTTTCTATATGATAGATAATACCTGACCCATAGAGTCAAGAGGGCCTTACAAACTACAATGTAAGAACTTCAATGTTCTCATTGTTTGCTATATGAGTACTCAAGAAGTACACCTTTTACATCTATTACTATTGGTTTATCATTTGGAGTTACATGTTGCTATAACTATTTATCAACGATATAATATCTTACCAAATAACATAAATAAATAGTATGCATATCAAGGAACATATTATAACTTATTTGACAACAAAAAAATTACTATAGTAAAAAGTTTGAACAATGTGTGATTCCGAGTGGTAAAGTGCAATAATAGTTGTAAGAGGTGTACCTACTATAGATTTGAAGTTAAGTGCATAAGTGCATGATATGAGATCCCAATTTAGAGAGGTGGGAGGGAGAGATCTTGGATCCACTCTCATCACCGATTGCTCATCCAAGAGCAAAAGCGCTATGAGAACTCATCATAATGTTTCATCTATGTTTCATCCTTATGGGTGTGATATCATCCATAATACCATGAGCTGATCAATTATGTCAGAGAACCAACTCAAGCAGGTGGATAACTTACCGCTTTTGCGGCTTGTCATTCACTTTCTTTTTGCTGGTTATGCAGTCCATATCCGAACAACTCATAGAAAAAATCTCAAAAATAATAACGATATCGCACCCAAAGATGAAAGATTGTGACGAGTTCTCATAGCTCTTTTGCTCTCGGATGAGCAATCGGTCACGACTGATAAGCTGGAGTAGATGGATAACTCACCGCTTCTACAGCTCACCATCTCCTCTTCAGTCATCCACTTTCCTCTCGCTGGATTAACTGGTCCAAAGAGTGTGACCGGTATTGTGAGCCGGCTTGAACCCGTCTAGCCTGTCCAGACAAGAATGTATAGTGTATCCTCAACTCGATTGAATCTCTGTTCCTCTTAGAATTTTATGAAATTCTTCTTACAGAAATTCAAAGCTTCAGGGGTGAGATTATGGACCCGCATATTGTGCAAGTGAGGATAGTTATCTGATTTAATACTGGTGAACCAAAGAATCGTAGACTTCGAGTGATGTTGGAATATAAGGTTTAGGGTTTTGAAGTGCTGCTATGTTCAGTCTTCCGTTGAAACTTTGGGTCTGTGATTTGTTACATGTGTAAGGGAGGATAGATTAGGTTGCCACTCAAGAATGGTGAGCCCCATAGTGGAGAACAAAGCGAAGAAACCGAAGAAGAAGAAAACGGAGGGGGAATTTGTGGCATCATGGCCATCCATCTCACACAAACTCTGCCTACGGCGTCAGATTCTTCACTCCAACAACCTTTTCACAGTGCCCCTGGTTTTGAGTGATGAGGAGTGTGAGGGTTTTATTAGGTGTGCCGAGACTCGAGGGTTGGAGAATCAGGGGAGTGGAGGGCCAGCCAAAGGTGAAGCGTTTCGTGACAACGAGCGGTTGGCAGATCATAATCCTGTTCTTGCAGAGATGCTATGGCAATCTGGGATGTCAGAGCTCTTCCGTGACATCGTCGTGGGAGGCAAAGTTGCAGTAGGGTTAAACCCTAATATTCGTCTCTACAGGTATGGTCACGATGCATATACACAATTGCATGAATGGATCGTTGTTATTTCTTCCCAGAAATAAACCTCCTTCTCAAATTCATTTTTCTCATGCTGAGACCTTGGAAAAAACTACTGTATCCATTTCGTTGAGCATGCACATGCTTATGTTGGCGACACTGCATGCCAGTCAACCTACATCTTTAAATCTAATTTTAGACATACGCAGTCTTATGTGGATTCCCTTGGTGTTCTTCACAATAGAACTCTCTGACTGACTGTGAGTAGAGGCGATTTGCCATGTCATAGAAGAAATCTCATAGTCTCAGTTGCAATGCACACACTATCTAATATCTCAAAACCTCATCAAAATGACAATATCTTTGTACAAAATCACACCTCGATTAAAAAGTCACTTCATATATAACAAAGTATAAAAGTTCACATGTGTAGTTTGAGTGATTATAGAAAGTTAGGTTTACTAAATTGCAATGTTGTAGTAATTATATCCCATGCAGATCAAAACCCTGTTCTTGCAGAGAGGCTATGGCAATCTGGATGGCAGAAACTCTCCTCTGACATAGTTGTGGGAGGTGAAGTTGCTGTAGGGTTGAACCCTAATATTTGTCTCTACAGGTATGGCCAAGGCCAGCGGTTTGGGCCACATTATGATGAGAGTGTGCACATGGATGGCGGGGGCCGGACGGAGTACACATTGCTTGTGTACTTGAGTGGGGGTTTGGATGGCGGGGAGACAGTGTTTTATGAGAGGAAGCGAGTGGTAGCTCAAGTGGCCCCAGTTGCTGGGATGGCTTTGTTCCACATTCATGGTGCAAGGTGCTTGTTGCATGAAGCCAAGGCTGTTAGCAAAGGCCTCAAGTATGTATTGCGATCTGATGTTGTGTTTGCTTAGCCAAGAGTGCAAACTTCTCAAGGGATTGCTGCTAATCTGACACTCGAATCCTGGACGGCCCAGTTCATTATCAGCCAATCCCGGTTTCGCAAACCCTAATGAGCTCTATGCCATCTAAAGCTGTTGCATGAGCTTCAAATTGTTGCTGGGTGTGGCATGATCGTCACAGGCCACGATGTAAAGTGATTTTAGATGCAGTGTTCTTTTGCCACCATGGATATGGAGGTAATGTTGCTCCTTAATGACAGGTTTCATGGATTTCAGACCTGCTGCCTCTGCCATTACAAAATTTGCATAAGATAGTGCTCATAGCACACACAATACCACTGAAATTTGGAGGTAATGCACATGGACTATTCCTTGCGAAGAGCTGAGCCAAGCGTGGGAAGATTTGGACAGCCTTATTTCAGCTTTCACAGGTGTAGGGTTTAGGCTTGAATTCGTTGAATGTAGATTACAATTCAGCAGTGGCACAGTCTGGAATTATCTTCAATTCACATGAGGAACAAGAAGACTTAATGCTGGGTCTTCCTCCAGGTTGTGATATACCCCCCATTGTTACAACTTTATTGCAAGGCAATCAATTCCACTTTCTTCCTTCAACTGCACCAAACTCCCCATGGAAGTGTGGTGTCTACGAGTTATATGCAGTTCAGATTGCTGGAATCCTTAGGGATATGGCTACCTGGTAGGACGTTTGTGGAAGGATTTACATTTCCTTTGCAAGCTGTAGACAGTGACCTGCATTGTACAAGTCCTGCTTTCTCCTCCATCCTCTGCATTAATCATTGGGTGTAGTTCTACTGTCTTAGACCAGGCTGTCACTGCCTAGCATAATATGCTATGGCATGTCCACCAGCACAGGCATAGTATCTTACAGGCTACAACAGATTCTTTGTGGTGGTTTCCATCTAGTCTCAAGCAATTTAAGTCATCTAAACCACTTCTGTTTCTATTCTGGTTGTAATACAATTGTACATGTGATTGCTGTCATCTGCAATCACCTTGATTGAGCATCCCTTCATAAGAATGCCAAGTTTATTACGGATGATATGAATCAGACATAAACTTCTGAGATGAGTACACTTGTGTGCTTTCTTAGATGAAATTGTTGATACATGTGGGTGATGCAGAGAAACAAGTGCATGAGCTGATCATTGTTATTTCTTGCAAGGAAACACTTTCTGATCACATTCATCTTTCACATCCTGAGACCTTGTAAATATCTACTCTATCCATTTTGTCAACCATGGACATATTTATGTTGGCAATACTGCCCGTCAGTCAGTCAGCAGCTCCCAAACTGTTTACTTCTAGATGGACATAGTCATATGTGGATTCCCTCAATGTTTACATGAAAATGCTCTGACCAACTGTAAAGGCGATTTGTCATATCAACGATAAATCTCCTAGTCTCAATTGTAATGCACATACTGTATCTAACAGCTCAAAACCTCACCAAAATGATTGTCATTCTGCAAACTTGCATACTTTTACATATGTAGAAGTTAGGTATAGAAGTTTACATGTATAATTTGATGAACTACAGAAGTTTTAGATATATCAAACTGCAATGGTTACCAGGTATATTTACATGGAATGTAAATATTAATCACATCGACTGCAGTAATGTAGTGTAGCTTGTAGGAACAGCAATCAATTAAAATTAACCTAATAGGACCTCAGAAATGTTCAACGTTGTACAGGACCCACAGCAACAAAGGAACTGCGAAATCCTCAACAACCTTGTGGACACCCTGGCACTTGTCATGAGTCATGAAAGCTAGGTCTCCACCTGTCAAGCATACCTGTATTTCAGGCTGGGTCTCTTGGCCCCACAAGCGTTTTGGTAGATTCATCAACATAAGCTTCCACATATGGACGAAGGTACTGCTCCTATTCGACGAGGATTCTTGACGGGACGTCCAAAACCCGAAACTGCCACATCTTCTTCCAGAACCTACACTTCGCTACCAATCAGGAGGCCGGCGCTACGTCACAATTACCACTGTGCAAGTTCCCTGTGCTCTACGCGTAAGTTGGGTTAGTGAGGCCACCTGCGGTTAGTTTTCGCATTCCTCTTGCTACGACATCTTTCTTCCTTTGGTTTCTGCAGTATTACACTGCAGATCGCACTGCCTCGCCACGCCCTGCCAATTTCTGCTCATAGGGCTTTCGATTACCTCCCCTTGTATACCATCCTCTTGCAATCTTTTGCAAATTAGCGTTTGGTAGCCTCGAAGACGTCAATCCCCTGTCTCTTCTACCAAATTGGATAATTTGGGAGAAGCCCACACCTTGTATGTTTTTCATAGTTTGGGGTTCCATTTTCCTATGTCATAAGGGAGCATCCGTTTTGATGTGTCTTCCGGTGAGTTGGAGTTAAGTAGTGGTTTTTTGTTAAGTTTTTCGTTTTAAGGCTGGAGGTTATATAGAAATGCTGTCATGGCTATGAGTACATTGGCATAAGTTCTTTGATGGTAGGGACTTCGATGATGATGATGTGTGCTTCAATGTAGTAAGGTAGTTTCCATAGTTTCTGAAGTTTTGTGTGTGAGCTCTTTTTGGCGCTCAGGAGTTGAACTTGGCATAAGATTGCATAGAGCATAGAGCATAGAGCACAGAGAAAATTGGTCGCAGTTGGTGAGGTTGGAAGCAATGGGGGGAGGTGCGAAAGCAGGGTTGGTGGGTTTAATAGCGGTGACAGTGGGGCTGTACGCCGTAGTGTCCAATGCATATGGAGGGGACAAGCAAGCCATGTTGGATGGATTTCACGTGCTGGCAGAAAGGCTGGGGCCGTCGGCGATGCCTGTGTTTATTCTTGTGCACACTGTGGCCATAGCCCTCTGTTTCCCTTATGCTATCTTTTTCGAGGCTGCCGCATCGTTTCTTTTCGGTTTCGTCAATGGTGTCATCTGCGTGTTTTCAGCCAAAGTCATGGGCGCTGCGTTGGCATTCTGGCTTGGAAGGTTTGCTCATCACCCTCATCCTCATCCTCATCCCTTCATTGCTCGGTTTTTGGAAGCACGTTGTTAATTTGTGAGGTATGGCCGAAGGACGAAGAAATAGTTTTCGGCATGGGTGCACATGCAATGTTAAATTTCAATTGCAGTGGACATGTTGGCATCGAGTAAATAACCTCTTTTTGGCCGATGTTCTGCTCTGGTTGTTGATAGCAACATGAGTTCTGGTCTGTATGTGGAATATGTCAATTAGCATTTGCATGAGGATTTTGTCGAGATGTTTTTGTCTTCAACAGAAGCATGGTTTGAGCATTCTGAAAACGTCCTGTGGTTGATTTTGGTTTGAATCCAAGAAGCCCTTGTTCGCTTTGTGGAATTTTATGCATTGACATAAGTTTGTACGGGACATCCACGATTGAGAAACCTAACGCTCTGAACAGATTTTACCATACTCAGATGACAATGCAATTTTGTCTTTGCTTTGTAGTTTTTCATCAGGTCGATAGCAACTCTAAGAAGAGGTGTTGGTAGAAGACTGATGTTGACATTAGAATAGCTTAATGCCTTGCCCTAATTACAGAGGTTAGGTTTTTGAGATGTTCTTAACAAAGTCGTGTGGATGTTCCGTTTCCAGGGCTTTATTTCGAAGCTCTGACTGGGCAAGTAACATAGTGAAGAAAAACAAGTACTTCAACATCATCAGCAAAGGGGTGAAGCGAGATGGTTGGAAGTTTGTCCTTCTTGCGCGATTTTCACCCGTTCCATCGTACGTCATTAACTATGGATTAGCTGCAACAGACATTGACTTTTTCATAGACTACCTTCTCCCTACTATTGCAGGGGGCCTTCCCATGATCATTCAGAACACGTCAATCGGAAGTTTGACAAGCGCCGCTACTCATGGAGGAGGAGCTGAATCTTCCAGTGGCAAGTCTGGGATCTTGCCCTATTTGCTCCCTGCCATTGGGATTTGCTCAAGTATGCTGATTACTTGGAGAATTAAGAAGTATGCATCAGCACAGGAGTTCAATCCAAGTGATAAGCCTCCAATTAATGGCATCGATAAAGATGGCCGAAAGGACTAGGTTGAAATCCTCAGACTTCTCATCTTCTTCCACTATTTGTGTATACTTCTGCTTAGGTTTCAGTATTCTGATTGGTTGCCACATTACAGTAACGGTCTTATTCATGTACACACATAAACCACAAATCTCAATCAGACAATTGCTGAATGCATAGGCTCTGAATTGTATGTGTGTTTACACAAGCATTGCAGGTGGTAGAGTTGGGGTTTGGGCCCATAACTACGATCTTTCTTGTTTACATACAACTACTCTTGTAGTTGATGAATGGATTTGACCTCAATGATTGTCACTCCTATTGATGCAAGTCTGTGGATTGGAGACAAACAAATGATGGACTCTAGTGGAAAATTTGTCAGAAGTAATCATCTCCTTCAAATCCTCTCCCATGCTTTTGACTTGGAGTTCTCTCCCGGTGCCACATAGTAACTAGAAACAAAATAGAACCAAAGACAGTAAAACTACAACCACCATCCACCATAACTGTGGTCGTGTGTCAACGCACCTTGAGCTACTCTGGACTCTTAGTTTGATCAGCAACCCTACACGTAGTCGGAGGACGTAATGGTTTATGATGATTTTGTTGATGCCCCTGCTTCAGCTGTAGCAGCTGCTTGTCATGTTGCACAAGACCTTGTCATCTTTCAGACCATCTCTTACTCACAGCCAAGTTTGTGGAGCGAATTCAGTGGTCTGTACTGATGCCCTCGGATGGATGCTCGTGTGCACAGATGGAGAACAATTTTCAAATTCAGGGAAGTCGTTGAGCGTTGAGCAAAAAAATTTATTGCAAAGGAGGTTCTTGCAGATTAGGTTTCTACACCCTGACCCTGTCCTACACTTGTAAATGATTAGAGATTGCTCTGAGCAAGCCAAGCATTGAGTCCAGTCAGGCACTAGCTGTTCCTTAAATGAGAATCTAGGTCTCATGGCGCCCTCATCAGAGGGTTCACATCCAGCAAGATTTGAAGTAGAAGAAAATAGGTCAGCATGATAGTAGTGGCTTTCGGGAAGGCAGCACCTCACTTCCTTTTGAAGTCACTGCGATGCAAAGTAGACAGAGATTTCAAACTATACACTCTCCACAATTACAATTATATACCCAACAGTGGGCGGATGCAACATAAAATGCTCCATTATCCTGGAATCCTGGAATTATTCAACAATTTAGTACTGAAGTTGCAATATTTGTTTTTGTTGTAGCTCACTTGACTATGTAAACTCAACTTAGTCCATGTAGTCAAAGAGCGGTGTGGGTGGTTCTGAATTTTTTTTCATATGCTTTGGATTTGTTGAACGTTTTTTGGATGCAAAGTCTATGCACCCTTTGTGGTGGTAGGAATCTGTTTGATTCAATTCTGTGAAAATGCAGGCAGTCGAACAGAAGGTTGTGGACTCCAGTAGGTTTAAAGTCATTAGTGGCTCAGTAACTGTCTTTGCATAAATGCTCCTGAGGGCAAATTGTGTTGCAAGTCAAATTTTATTGCAGAACACTGTAGAAAGTGTTGGTAAATGAAGCTTGGAGAGGACTTGGGGAAGATTCCATCCACAGTGTGAGTGTAAGCTTAGGCACTTACAATCAAAGTTGGACAAGTGATGCAAATCTCAAGGAATTTTAACAGACACTTGGGCTTAGCAAAGCTGGAGGGATGGAAACCCAAGAATTTGATAACTAAAGTCTAAAGTATTGCCCATTGCCTAATGCGCATCTGGACTTGGCAAGACTCTCATGAGACTATCATATTTAATATTGAATGGTGTCTGTATGTCTGTACCTCTCAAAACCAGGACAATTTCACAATGAAGGTGACTGTCGAGAAAATACAGACATGTTGGCCAGCATTAAAGCTACAACTGAGGGAGGCATCCCACAAATTCTGTAACCCACATCTAGTTACCAAGTTGGTCCTGCCTAGGAAACTCACCTTCTCCCCCACCATAGCCACCCTTCTCTCCTGCTCCTGGCTCTCATTCTCTGCCATGGCTCTTGCGATGAACTGACTCCCGTGCAGAACGGCAACGATGTTCAGAACGGCAAGCTTCATTTACCAACACTTTCTACGATGTTCTGGTGATGTTCTGGGTGATGTTCTGGTGATGTTCAGAACGGCAACGATGTTCTGGTGATGCTTAATCTCATCACGAGTACTACAAAAATCATGCACTTTCCATAATGAGGCCGAACGAGATTTTGACGATCATTCATGACAAGATGGACCATGCCAAGCCTGCTTGCCCTTGGTATGCTTGTAAATCAAGGCTACGGATGGACTTTTAAAGCCCCCAATAGCAATCACATATTCATAATATTTGCAACGTATTAGCAATTTGTTTAATATGGTTATGGATGCGCATTTGCAATTGGTCATTTTCATATGCTAGGTAGAGAATTTGGATTGGTTGGCATACACAATTTATAAAGATTTACACATTGTCTTTATCTTAACAAAAATTCCCCCCAGGTATGATCACACATGGCCATGTGGATGTGATGTGCATTATAGGTTGGACTTCTACCCTGATGATGTCAATCATACAATGGGAAATTTTGCAAAACTTCTATGAGATCTTAAGAAACCACCAACATCTTTGTCTCGTGCTTTATTAGAGGGTTCCGGAACAACACCTCTTTATGAGGCAATATTTAATGGAAAGGAAGTGTATTTGACTTCGTTGGCGGTATCCCTTAAACAACCTGTACTTAGTAAACAACTACCACCAACTCTGCACGTGCAACTAGATAATTTTACAAAAAACAACAAATGTTGATAGGTGCGGTATCCCTTGAACAACCTGTTCTTAGTAAACAACTACCACCAACTCTGCACGTGCAACTAGATAATTTTACAAAAAACAACAAATGTCGATAGGTGTTTTGTTTTTGGTTGTTGCTTGTAGCCAAAGGGCATTTCAAAGAGATGTTTAATTCTTACTTGATGGTCAGACATACGCATGACGATATTGATGCTTCAATTGGATGTTGGAGTATGAAGTTACATGAAGAGGATTTTTCAACAATTTCACCTCTTATGAAATTATACATGGTCTGGGATATTGTACCAGTCATTCCGCATTTTATTGAAAAAGTATCAGATTTTAAGGCGTTCATCAAACTATTCATTCTCAAAGGAGGTGATCTCTTAGTTAACCATACCAAAGCTCAACAAGTTCGCTTCTATATGCATGACGATGGTATATTGGCCATGCAATTCAAAGTTTTTATTGAATTGGGGCCCAAAGGATGGAGTATTTGTTTGGTGCCAAGATGACCATGGAAAATATATGTTACCAGGACGAGAGTCAAAGCCTTGCACACCCAACCCCATGAGAAATGGATTGGAAATCATTAAGGGTATACCGAGATTCATTGAATATTGAAAAGAATTATAGGAGAAAAACATTACAAGGATTGTTTGGGATACACATGAATCATTGATTGCGTGTTAGCATCGTATTTGGTCTACTTTGCAGATAGTGGGTGTCATTACCCAGTCAACTTTGACACAAAAATTTCGGCCACAAAGTCGAGTGATTGCCGTGGAGTCCGACACCATGTTCTTCAGCAATGGGGACGTTCGTGAAGAGTTCATTGCAGATGAGCATTACGTTGGCCATGCTCGCAATCATCCGGCTCTGTCATTTCATGCGACTATTGATTACCATGAAGGCTATATTGTCCTTGTACATGCCAGAGATGAGGAGCACCCGAAACCCATATGGTTGGTGAAAGCATTGTCATCACCAAATTTTGTTTCAACTAGCCCCAATTTTTGTCAAATTGAGGTGGAACACTACCGCCCAAATACTAGAGACTCAAATGTGTTGCGAACCTATTCAGGTTGGGACACCAAGAAGGGTTTTAAGTGGACAACGAACTCGGCATATGCATCAATTTGAATAAACACAGATACTATACTTCATGCTTGGAAGTTGCGAAAAATTTCCAAATTAGAGACAATGACCATCCCATAAAAACACATAGATTCTGCCAAAGACATCTTGGCTCGTATTGCTGTTGCGGAACGATGTTGATAATGGAAATGAAGATGAAGATGAAGATTGTGAATGATAATGTAGGAGCTTGGGATCAGTGTTTGAAATATGTATTCGTTATTTTAGGAATTATATGACATTGGAGTTGAAGATTGGATTAGATTAGATTGGATTGGATTGGCGCATTCTTTGAAGTTTAATTTAAGATATTCAAGTTTATATTCTCCATGATTGAATTAGTTTGCAGATGTGAAAACCAACTTTCCATGTGCTATCAAATGTTTTTTACATGTTGTACTATAGACATTGTGTAAACGCAATTATATATTCTAATTATTAATTGGCAATTCATACTCGTATGACATCAAATTATTTTCGGATGTGCTATCTTATTCAATTCGACTCTAAGTTATGTTACAAATACGCATCCAAGAATCTATAATTATTAAATTTGATAGTTGTTTTTGGACTTCATGATTTTTTTAGCACAAATTCAATCATCTAATTTTGTGTCATTGAAATGCCCCTTTGGCACTTTTTTGATTATAAATTAGGTATTTATTGTATTTGGAAAAAAATTATTTCTCATGCAAAAATGTGCAAACTGTTGTGTTCACATCGTTCCCAATGTTCCCAACATTCACAGCATTGGCATCCCAAACTAAGGTAATATTTATTTTGAGACTTTCCAAAGTCTCCAATTAATGAATATCATGTTCTAGAATGCAGTTGCAGAGTGCCAAACATTCAAGAGATAATGTACTTTTGATCTGGCTATGGTCCTAAATCACACAAAAGAAAATGCATTCAATGGCCCTGATTACACCACACGATTTAAATTGCAATTCATGCCCAACTTTCTGCAATTGAATCAGTTTCATTACAGAATTGCGGTTTGGCACATTCAAGGCGGTAGTAGAAGCCAACTTGGGTCCAATTCTGGGCTGGGATTTTGGAATTGTCTGTGCACATTCATCAGGTTACACAGGTGGCGTGATGGAATCATTTAGTGCCCTGGGTTTGAGGACACAGCTCGGTCCACAACTTCCTTGGAGCTATCCACGACGTCAGCAACACCTTCCTTAGTCTCCTGGCCTACGTTCTTCAAATTCTCCTGCGTCTCCGCACCTAGGTTGGCAGCAGATTTCTGAGCATCTGCAACCTTGTCCTTCGCACCCCCCACCACATCGTTTGCGAAGCTTGATGGGTTTTGAGCTCCGGAGCCCCCTGCATTTGTTTGTGCGTACCCTGCCTTGTCCTGCAATAGTTGATCAATTCGCCTCCAAAAAGGTTAGTGTACACAAATTTTATATATTAGAATTTCTCCACAGCGGTTACCATTAACAGATTCTCCAAACTGTCAACTTCCTTCTGAATCTGCTAATTCCTCACTGATTCTTAGGTGAAACCTAATGTGGAAAATTAGACTTCGTCACTGGCAAGAGAGGATTGATTTGAAGACACTGTTAACACTATGCATCTGATTGACTGTGGCCCAGACTATTCGATCATCAACCCACATAATCCATCTGGAATCACGGGGTTAGCACTAAAGATTCAGGTGGGATGGGACAAGCCTTGCTGCTGTTGTTGACACAATTAGCCTTACATCCTACTTGTGTCTATCTCGTATAATGGCTGTTATGAAGTCACAAGCCCTACCTGTAGCTTGGCCACAAATTCGCAATAAAATACGGCTTCAAGGCATGTGGCATATCATAAGTGTGCTCTTTCAGCACAAATATGGTGTCCAAGGAAGACAACCCTTATTCGGTTACTTTTCTCAATAGGATGTCACATACACATGAGTGGACCAATGTGATGGTTCGGTGTGCCTCCAAGATTGGATTGTGTGCTTAAACCATTCTAGGCTCAAACAAGTCAACATGATCGCACTAACCATCTTGTACTAATCGCGTGTTTCCACATCCTAGAAGAAGTGGGCCAGTCAGAAAAAGAACCATTCAAGACCCATCATCTACTTTCCACCATGATGCCCTCCCCACACATCATCAACACATTCAACCGCTGCTACAGGTCCACAAGTCATAGAGGTCACTTCAATTAACATGGCACATCAATTTGAATGCCACACTGAACTGATTCAGCCAAGAAAGGCATGGGGTTAGGCGCTGACAGTGGTGCCACCACTTGCTGGAGTGCCGCTGGCGCGGACTGCAACAAACGGACGCATGGGAATCCTGGTGTTGGCAGCAGCAGGCGTGACCCTGGAAGTCCCATTGCTAGAAAGTCTAGAGACAGCATTGATTCCGGTGGCTGGAAGTGCCAGAGAGCTTGTCAGCTGCATGACAGCGGCCATGGTGATTGAATCCGATGCAAACTCGACGTCTTCGTCCAAGTCGACGAGTATTTCTTGAGAAGCAAGTCTACCTACAGCTGCAATCTGACGCTAGTCCAATCGAAGCGTGGAATATGAGGATCGAGAGCTGTAAGCTGTACAGTTGCAATGGAAGTGGAGACCAGAGGATCATGTGGAATGGTTGGAAGGAATGCGGCGGGAGGTGGCTGCTTATGAAGAATGCGATGGGAAGCTTGCTATCTGCATGTTCGGTGGCCTTGTGGCGCTTCATCGCGGAAGGTGAAGTACTGGTCATCCGTGACCACTGAGAGCCTGCATGCAAAAGTGGAAAGTGGAGGCTTGACATGCCTCTCATGCACCCACATAGATTGGGTTCCGCTCGCCCACCAGATTCTAGTGTGAATAAGGACAAACCTGCTCAAATGTATGAAAATCACTTGGATTTGAAAACTTGAACTTATCAAGTGATTTTCATCGTATGTGTCAACTAGCTGCTCTCATCTTCTCAAATCCGGGCTAACCTACTAACCTCCTCCTCCCGGTTATCAAGGATGAACTTCTAGACCAACATTGGTTTCCTTGAGTTTGTAACTAGTCTTAACCCTTCGGTGACCGGCACTTGTAGGTTAAAGATTCTCTAGTGGGTGCATGGAAGTCTAGCGGCCCGTGTTCATGGCCCTCCACATCCTAGCAAACCACCAAAATGTGGTTGGATGGTGGCTTGTGTTTAACTACATGCGAACACTTATGACCCACTATTGTCTAGAATCTAGTGGACGAGCAGCCTACATGGAAACTCACCCTAAGCACAAGTTGACATCCAACCACATTCTGACGATTTGCTAGAATGTGGAGGGGTGTGGACATGGGTCGCTAGACTTCCATGCGCCCACTAAAGAATCTTTAACCTACAAGTGCCGGTCATCGAAGGATTAAGACCAGTTGAAGAACTGAAAAGAACCAGTGTTGGTCCTTGAACTTCACCTTTAGTAACTGGGAGGAGGAGGTCAATAGGTGGGCCCAGATTTGAGAAGATGGGAGTAGCTACACTAAATATGATATTTAGTGTCACTACTTCTAATTGTCTTGCTATATACTAATTGTAAACCACCGTATAGTGTCACCAACACTAATATTAACCCAACATTATTTGTAGTTTGTAGTGAATTCTTGGGGGATTGTAGACTTACAGTGTTGCAATTATTGCCACTTACCAAGTGATTTTTCATCCAAATTTTGATCATCCATGACAATATTTGTAAACTTATTTATAAGTGTCATCCTAAAAGTTACCATAGTGACATAAAATGCCATATGACACTAAATATCATATTTAATGTAATTGGCACATATGAACCTTATCCCATCATATTCCCTCTACATTAGGGCGGGTTTGTCCTTATTCACACTAGAATCTGGTGGGCGAGCAACCTACATGGAAACTTACCCTTAAGCTCACCATCTACATTCACCACTCACAAGTTTCAATTGTTGTGTTAACTTACAAGACTACACCATTTATGGTATTTAGTGTCACATGTGTAATAGTGTCACTTACAACCCATTTTTTAGGCGTATGCTAGGTTAAACTGATAAAGAACAACTTCATCATAAATGCCACCTCAAGACACTTGGCGTTCAAGTGCACTTACTAATAGCTTGGCATGAGTACGTTCAATAGTGTTATGAGGTGCATGCCTATGTTACACAATGGTCTACAAGTTGACTAAAGTGTACACAAATGACACTTGCCATTAGTGTGCTCAAAAATATCTTCCTCTTGCATACTAAAATGTAAACATCTGACACTTGCCATTAGTACATTCAAAAATACATTTCCTTGGCTTACTAAAATGCGAGACTATCATCTAACATATCCCACTGTGCTACTCTAAACATCATAATGTAGACATTTTGTCACTTAAAACAGTTACTTGTGTTGATGAATGGAATCATATTGGCAATTAACGAGCATGACATTTTGAGACCTCTAGGCATCTAATTTAGGCCCCTCGCAAACTCGGGGGGGGGGGGTCACTCCCTCTTTAATTAATGCATACACGTGCACTCAGGACCTATTTATCGGGGGGGGGGGCTATTTACCTTGTAGAAAAGATTATAAGGTATGGTATTTTTCAAAATAAAGGTAAATGCTTGTATTTTAATACACCCTATCAATAATTATAATTTTTGGGGGATCATTTAAAAATACCCTATTTTACTTATACTGCCAAAGAAAATTGGAAAGAATATTGCAATTCAAACAACGCATTGAAATTTTCCCTCCTGGCACGTAGGTAGAGAACATTAACTCCACATTGGATACGTTGGTTTGGTAACGTTGAAGTCAGCCAGCTACGAAGTCATCCATCCAAGTTTTTTCAACAGAAAATTACCTCTTTTCATCCAGTAGCACAGACCCTACCCTAGACCCGCTACCCCTAGTGTGAGCCAAATTTTTGGTCATTTAGTGAAACTATGGACAAATAGTTAAAACTTGGATGAAAGAGCATCCGAATAGATGAATATAGTTAAACCATAGGCTAGGAAGTTAGTTATAACCATAGGCATGGGCTTAGGTGCCCTAAGTTGGTTACTGTAACCATCGTCCTCTTCCCCGCCGAGCTAAGAGGGTTGGCGAGGGGGAAGAAGGTAGGCATTTCTCTGAACTTTCTTGAGCGCATTGTTGAACCATAGACTTGTCTCCCTCTGCACCGAGAAGGGCGAGGTTAACAGTGAACTATTTTCTGTTTGATTTGAGTAACCACCACAGTGATTGCGGGTTACCAATTTCTGTGAAGCTTATAGTTGACTTGAAGTAAAGTTGATTGAAGGGCCGAGGCCCAGTGGAACTATTGTCCATCGTTGAAGTTGTCATTGTCTGTGTGAGATGTTTGTGAGTGTAATTGAGTAAGTTGGAGTAAGAGTTTGAATGGAAATGTGAGAAGTAAAAAACTATTGCCTATTGTTGAAATTGTAATGGACAGAGCTTGAGTTTGTGAAAGGAATCGAGCGAATTAAAATAATGAGAATGAGCATTTGAGAGTTAATGGGAATGAAACCAATATGAGCAGAGAATTGAATAATCTGTGAGAAGATAAGAGATTCTAGAATTGTGAGGAAGAAGTCATAAGTGAGGGATTAAGAACCGAATGTCAAAGTGAAAACTATTGTCGTGAGAAGTCGAGCATCGTACAACCATAGTCTGAGCATGGAACCCTAAATATAGTTGAACTTGCTGGAATTGTGACCCAATCACTACTAGAAAAACAGAGTCCAAATTAACAAAATATTAACAATTTTTTGTTAATTTGGACACTGTAACGTCCATTTTTACAAATTTTTGTTAATTGTACCCAAATTAACAAAAATTTGTCATTTTTTATTGTTGATTTGGATAGTGCCATTACCATATCGGGAATCTTTTTAAATCTTTTGATAAAATTTTGAATTATTAAAAATATTTATAAACCTTTAAAAATCTTCAATATACAATGTAGATTTAAGAATAAGTACACAATTCGGTGCTTATTAAAGTCAGCAGACTTCAGAGGCGATTCAGACCTAGTAAAAAAAAAATTGGAAAAACTTCTAACTAGAAAAAGTTGACAAATTTGATTTGTCAACTTTTTCTAGTTAAAAGTTTTCCCAAAAAAAAATTTTACTAGGTCTGAATCGCCTCTGAAGTCTGCTGATTTTTTTTTAAAAAAAAAAAAACCCGAAAAGCTAGTTAAATAGATTCTAAATTCCATATATATCACTTGTGAGTGGTTGGTGCGTTGGCAAGTGCGTTGGCAAGAGCGTTGGCCTCTAACCACGAGGTCTCTGGTTCGAACCCGGAAGGCCTCACTTTCCGTATGGCCATTGTGATGTGGCAAACGGGTGCCCCCCCACATGGCAGTTGGATTGTTGGACACGTGACACTGCCCTAGATGATGAAATCAACATTTTTTTTGTTAAAAAATGAAACACTGTTTTGTTAAACTTTGACATTTTTTTGTTAAAAAATTAACAGTTTTGTGTTAAAAAATACCCAAATTAACACGTCCTAATCAACAAAAAAAATCAACACTTTTGTGTTGAGTTTTGTTAAATTGGTCACTCTTTTTTTCTACTAATGAATGCTTCAAGACTGTGGAATGAGAAAACAATTGTCTGAATGAGAAGTCTCTTTAATATGAGAGATAAAAATGAAGTGAGAAACGCCGTACACGGGCGAGTGGTCGAGTCGAACTATGGACATAGAGTTCGTTTGAGTCGGAAGCGTATGTAAGATCTTTGGCCGAAGAAGGTGATTGTTGAGTGAGAAAGAGAGACCATAGCGAAACTATAGTCTGGTAGTGCAAGAGAACGAGAAAGTCCGTTGAGGGACAAGTCTTGTGAGAGGCAATGAACCCTGAGAGAGGGAGTCAGAAGGCCGAGAGTTAAACTAATGGCGATTGTTATCCTGTGTCAGACAGTGTAAGGAAGCCGAGTGGTCCAAAGTCAGTAAGGTGAACGATTGACTATTGTTGACCTATGAGAGGCAGTGAGGAAGAAGAAAGAGCATAGTGTTCTTCGATCAACTGATGTGATGAGAAGAGATTCTGATCAGTTGATTAATGAGAGTAATGAGAAATTAAGTGATTAAGTGTATTTAAGTTAGGATAAAACTTTGGATTATCAAGGAGATTTAGGTATAAGTTATCCTAGAGTTAAATGGAGTTTTATATGATTGTGGAGTCTAGAGAATTAGATCTTTGAGTAAGGAAATACAAGCTAACCCAATCAACTATTGTCTTGTGTGTTACCCTGGTTGTTGTTGTTGTTGTTGTAGGTTGTGCAGGGCAATCAAGACTATAGCTTGACTTTGCCAATTGTTGTTAGTTGTATAAGTTGTGAGTAATGATTAAATCTTGGAGTTAATAAATGAACAATTTGTCTTGCATTGAAATTAACATTGACCAATTAATGAAGGAGTTGTTGTGATTTGAAGATGCATTGGCCAATGGTTATCAAAGACAATTGTGATACTCAAAGACTATTGTTCTCGAAAGACTATTGTTATACAATCTCATGACGAGATGGTTACTACTGTGACAGACACACATACCCCACTGATTGAGAAACAGAGAGAGGAAACCTTGTAAGAAAGGAGAGTGAAAGATGGATAAGTGATGTTTTAGAGTGAAGATAGCATCCCTATTGTTTAATTAATGAACTATAATGTGACAAATGCCTGTAATAGACACTAGTAAAGCCTTCCTTGAGAGTCTGTACCCTAGGTTTTTGTTTGTTCAGCCATAGCAAAAAACTAACTACACCTAGTAATTGTTTCCACGCTATTTTACATGTACTGACTAGATAAAAGAGGCCATTATATGTGATGGTATTTTACATGTAAACATGTTTCATTATTTTAAAACCCCCTATATTATATGTACGTTTTTTGCAAAATTTATCTACAATGAATATATTAGACCCTATTTTTTATCGCACGTTGTTTCTACGATTTTCGCTAGTGACCTCCCCGAGCTCGCAAATAGTGTACATGACACCAAATACCATAAACGGTCTACTAAGGTGGTGGAAGCGTCTATACCCACCCAACACTTTGAAAACTTGAGATGCACCTAGCTTGGAAATAACACGCTCGAGAAAAATTCACGGAAGGTTTCATTAAAATAACTGTGAATCCTTAAACTTGAGGATGATTTGCAGTGGAGTCCGTGGCTTTTCTTCAATATCATGTGATTTAAATGTGGTCGATGAAAGTTGACAAGGTTTTGTTACAACCTGCATCCGGGGTTGCAACAAGTTACACTGGTACAGTAAGTCGGCAAACTAAGGCTCTGACTATTCATTATGATAAGTTCATATTAAACTTAAAGGCTGCATTAAAGGCTTTGCAATGCTTCATCCAACCATTCACAATGATAATTTGTGATTAGGTGACCATAGATTATGTACTTGGTTATATGAATTCCCAACAAATTCTTTTTCAAAAGGTTCAGAGTTTTCTTGTTTGAATTTCACTCCATAATTCATCTACATTTGGGAAACTGTTTCTAAGGTACCGAACTCTCTTTAATCTTTCAAACGTGTCGTAGACGTAGTGTTCCAATCTAGTTAGCCTAGAAACAATTATATCTAGGAGTTGATAGATTCTAATGTCATCTCTCACAATGGGCTCGGGTACTAGGTGATTTTTGTAAGGTCTAGAGGAAAATGTAGGGTTAGGGATAGGCAAGTGTGGTTTGTTGATGAGGTTGACTTCCACCAACAGGGTTCTTATCCCTAAATCTACATCCTTTAAATCTCCATCTATTGTGTACATTCATTGTGAATGACTCTGATACTAATCGTTTGTTATCGATTCCTTTCCAACTTAATCTTAAAGGCGACCATAGCCTTCCTCGACAACAGTGCCAAAATGTAGTTAGGTTTTTGCTATCACTTAAATCTACCAAAGAAAACAACCCAAGAAACTAGGTCTCGGGGAAGAGTGAGATAGTGTCTATAAGGATTATTGTCACATTGGATTAAGAATTTTAATAACAACCTATATCTTTCATTCCTTCATTTCTCCTTTATTAAGCTTAATCTCCCGTCTTATGGTTCATTGTGCTTTCTCAGTAGTGTGTGAGTCTGTCATATGTGACAACTCTAATAACCTTAATAACATGCTTCTACGTTTGTTGTGAAGTTGTTTTAGTTGTGGCAATAGTCTTTGTAAAGGCAATTATCTTTTCTAGTGGCAATAGTCTTCCAAAGGATTATGATCCATTTGGGGTTAGTAATTCTTTCTTAATTACATTCATATTTAATCAAATTTAGATATAAACTAATAGCTTCTTTATTTCCTTTATCTTTCATTAGTTTCAATTGAGAATTCACTTATCTCACATCCTTCATTGCCACACAACACACACAATCCTACTCAATTCATGCAACATCTTCAAAACAACCATATAGGTTTATAGGCTATATCCATTTAATCATGAGCTATTTAGCTTTAATTCTTAGCCTAACCTATTTTCAAGCATGTCACAATCTTGTTTAATCATATCAAAGTATGTTCTTTGTCGACTAGACATCATCATATAGGTCTATAGGCTATATCCATTAGTTGCCAACTAAACATCATCATTACTCTCAATTTTTCCATCATGTCTTGTCCATTTCCACAGTGACTTATCTCCCTCAGTCATGATAATTCTGAACCACTTTATAATCATACTATAATAGGTATTTTAATCGGATCTCTCTCTCTCTCAATGTTTTATGTCCCTCTCCTTGCTATAAAGTCAGCCTCCCACGTGCATCTCATTTTCTTTTGCACTCCCTAAAGCTCTCGGCTATATTCCATTTCAAGTTCCATTATCGACTCAATTTCCTACTGATGGTCGACTCTCTCTTTCAATTGTTATTCGATATTGCTCTGTCAATTCCACACATTCCTCATCAATGTTATTAGTGATCATGCGTGACATTTTCCACATATATTTTCACATTCAATTCACTCCACTCACTACATTTTACACTTGCTTCACCTCTTTCATTCACACCGTGTTGTCTTCATTCACTAGATTTTCTCTTATCTATCCTCTTTGCATTTTACTTTTTTGTGCTCACTGATTTCGCCAACAAGGCATAACATATATCTGACAAACTACTCAATGTGCCATTCCACACATGCAAATCACAACAATTGCACATTGAATTCAACATCACTCCTTACCAAAACTTATCAACTATATTCCTTTGTCTTTGTGTCCATTCCCCTATCACATGCGGTAAGGTCACTTGCTTTCGCTTCTATCTACTCTCAAGCACTTTACTTAACTCTTGGCTCTCTTGCCTATAGCATGTCTCTGTGTGGCTATGGTCTTAGCAGATGCAACGATAAGTATCGTCGTTTCTAGGCGATAGTCTTCTTATCCCCTTGGAGGCTTCAAGTAGTTGTCACCTCCAAAACTACCTTTTCAAGACTATAGCATTACTAACTCATCCTAGGATGTCTTTCATCTAATATTTCATCTACTTTATCATTTGTGAAGTATTTTTTGACTTACTAGAAGACTGTGGCCAAAAAATTAGTATTACACATGCCTCCTTATGGCGAGGTGGGAAGATGATGATGTAATTAACTACAAGCTCCTAAGCCCATGATTGTAGTTCTAACCACCTAACTCCATCCATAATTCACAATTTCCATTCATCTAAGTACAATCTTCATCAAAATATCACTAAAATGCAAATAGTGAAACTATTATCTTAAAATTTTGACTCACAGTCGTTGTTTATTGTGCCATTGGTTGAGCCATCGTTGAAAGACTTTGTCAATGTCTACAAGATTGTTAGAACACCATATTCATTATTTTGAGAGATTTCCAATCTCTCAATTTAATGAAAGATCAGGTCGAGTCGAGCTGATCTGCACCACAGATTGGGAAATTAGAATTTTCAAATGGCCATAACTTACTCAAATTTTGTCCAAACTGGGCATATGAGGTGTTTTTGACATCTACAAATCCGTAGATGTCAAAAAACACCTCATATGCCCAGTTTGGACAAAATTTGAGTAAGTTATGGCCATTTGAAAATTCTAATTTCCCAATCTGTGGTGCAGATCAGCTCGACTCGACCTGATCTGTATTTTCTCAAAATCATGGAATTCTCTCATTATAATGAATATGGTGTTTTAGTCTCCGGGGAGGATTTTGAGCATAATCAATAAGGATCCTAATGTTTCCAAGACCAACTGGTTACATGTTGACATCTTTCAATGTTTCTTTGCTAAATTGAGGAATATTCTATAAATTCCTCTAAATGGATCATATCGAGGTAAAGTCTTTCTCTTCTCCTTCAAAATGGAACTACTGCACCCTGAGCTTCTTGTCTTCAATATTTCATTTTTGCACATATTTCAAAATCATCACTTCATTTTGGTCCACAGATGACATAAATTAGCAGTGCTAGCAAGTTCCCTTTCACCAATTAAACAAATACAATTTTCTACAAAGATTGAAATCTACACAATGTTTTGCTTGGAGGCAAACAATAGTACGATTCAATTTCTCAAAAACGTTCACGTATGCATACAATTAGAATGTGATGTTAGTACATCGTTGATATATAGGTTTATGAACTTTCAATATATGTAGGTATTTGTAGCTATTTTTGAGGCCCACTTACTAACATTCAAGCTACAATAATATACTAAGGCTGATTCCTAGATTTACATGGTTACATTCCGAGATTTGTCAGGTTGATTACATGGTAATGGACCCTTTGACACGATGTAGAGCATGAATTCCAATGTAATAGGGTGCATTTCTCACAAATGTCCCCTTGTGTTCCATTTGTAGCCAAACTATTCAAATTCCATATAATATATATTCTAAAAATGAAAACATATAGCTCATATTATCGCTCACCACTCACATGATAGCTTCCCTCTTTAGTAAGGGAATGTGTTCAAGGTGTGAAATCTTGTGCAAACAAGCGGACCACCAAGTTTAGGAGGGTTGTGAGTTGGTTTCTCAACTTGCTCTTCAAGAATGACAAGGAGCTCAGTGTGCTCTCATCTTGAATGTGAGCAATCTTTCAATTTTCATGAACTTGAAGAGCTCTGCTGAAATGAGGGTATTGCTAGAAAGCTTGCGCCAAAGCTAGGACATTGGATTCTCAGTCATGGGTAAGGACATCACAACTTGAGAATTTAATATCATGATGATTTTGAATAGTGAGTTTTGCAACTCAAGGTTGCGGATATCAAGGGGTGGAGGCACTCACTCCTCAACATCCTCCATCTCAGCATCTACATGTACCCATGACCTTTTCACTGTCCCATATGGTGTTTTTAGTGTTCCAATATGCCCAAGAAATGTAGCCTCA